>CM021102.1:192766340-193366340 GCA_007115665.2 Sequoiadendron giganteum
TGGTGTTTTCACACGCATTGTTGTTTGCACGGGTGAAGTCCTATGGCGGGTGTGGCTCGAGGATCCATTCCCTGACTTTGTGTGATCCCAGATTGATCTGATGGGGGTCCTTGCTACATTCATTGCTTGATGGTGAGTTATTGCTGGCTTTTAGGGCCGATTTGATTGGTGGCTAAGTTTCCTTGTAACCCTAGCTTTATTTAACACGGGCCTATTGCTCTATAAGTATGGTAGTATGCCTCATTTGTAAAGGTTCCATTGGAACTATAGAGGTTTAGTTCAGATTAGCTGACTAAGCAAGAAGAATTGTAAGCAGTATATTTAGTAGTAGAGTAGCATGTTAGAAGATTAGAAGTTAGGTTTTTTACATTTCAGGCAAGTGTTGTAACAGACTAGAATTGTTGCAAATGTGATGATTTAATACAAAGTGTAGACATTGTGTTATGAATGGTGCCTTCTCTTGCATTGGATAATCTTGCATGGTTCTTGTTCTATCTTTAAATCACTTGGAAATGTTTGGATGTATCTTAGGTTTAATTAGTAATGTTTTTGATTTAATGCCTGGAGTGTTGTAGCAATCCTTGGTTCATATCTTGGGTAGCTTCTTGATTGTGGGAATGTTGTGCAAGGTCAACCTGTACCTCATATTCATGTGCTTAGTTCAATTGTATATATTCATTCAGTCTCATTGAATAAGTGCCTACAACTTGAAAATATTTAACACCTTAGAAGTTGCACTATTTTCTGCAAGATCGCAAGTATAGCCTGGGTCGAACAAAAATTAGTTTAAGGGATTGGTCCATTCCAAGTATTTCATCATTTGCATGGTTAATCTAAGAAGTAGTATTAACATTAGGACTTCTGAAACCCTTATATTTTGTTGTTTCTTTTATTATATGGTTATAATTAGAAATTAAAGAATCACCATATCTTAAAGTCTGATGATTTTAGATCCAACATTTGTACGTAAGACCCCTTGTCGTTACCAACATTTTCACATTTTGGCAGTAAGTTTGTTCCACTACATTGTCATGACCTGACACCCATGAGACCTTGGGGTTATCTCTTTGATCAAAGAGACCAACCTTTCAAGAGAGATAGGATAACTTTGATTCTATCTGAGTTGCTACTGTGCAAAAACACCAAACAACAGGATTGGCACTAGAAGGAGGGTTAAATAAGCAAGTTGGAGCATTTTCTCAATGCCATTTCTCTTGAGAGGCTCAGAAGGAGAACTAGATCTATACCAGGAGAAGAAGAAGAGTTTCAAGAATTTTTACCTCCAACTAGGCCAAGAAGGACCAAAAGAAGGGAGGAACGATCATCTAATCCATCATTTCCTCCATCCCCACCTTCATCCACTTCATCTTCATCCGATTTTGAGACTGGTTCCATTCAACAGCCCAACCAATCATCCATCGACCATTGCCACCTCTACCAATGGCTTTCTTGGCGAATAACCCATCACCTCTGATATTCAATAGCTACAATGTTATTCCTAAGAACCTTGAGAATTTTTTCTCCAAGTTTCACATGAATGACCCAAATAGGATAGCAGAAGAGCACATTAGGATCTTTTAGACTTGTCTGAGAGATAGAGGATTAATCATGAGGATGTTGCATGTAGAATTTTCCCTATTCTCTAGGATAAGACACCTTTTATTGGTATAACCATTTACCTGCTACATCCATTTCTAATTGGGCTGAGCTTGAGGCTACATTCTTACTAAAACTTAAGATTCCCATTAGTGCTAATGAGCTATCTATACAGTTTACTAGGGTAAAAAGATAGGTTAATGAGCCTATAGGATAATTCAACAATAGGTTCCACCGAGCATAAACTAGACTTCAAGCACCTTATGTTGGAAATGAGTACACTTCCCTAGAAGTCTACTTCAAAGTCCTTGATAGCCTTACATCCACCTTCCTTAAGTGGATAACTAATCCCCTGACTACCTTGCTCACTACATATACAGAGGCTGTTAAGGTTAGTACAGACCTGAGACAATAGTTGTTAGGACCTTTGCCATCTCTCGGACTAGCTACTCACCCAAGCCAAGTCCAATCTCTCAACTAGGCTCTGACCAATCACACACCTATCATAAATCCTATTCCATAGTTGCCTCTGGTCCCTCACCCGGGTCATCCAATAAACTAGGTCCAACCAATGCCTAGGTATCCCTAGCAAAATGCTAACAATCCCCTCCATTCATAGTCACAAGCTGGTTTCCCTACATATTTGTAGAACTCAAATTTTTTGAATCAATCTATTGATTCTAGAGGAGTGCTAGGATACCCCCCAAACACTGTGAATCTAGTTCCTTACATCAATCCTAATAAAGAAAGGTTAGATGAGCTAACTAAGCAAGTGAAGAAGCTAAAGATGTAGGTAACCTACTTGAGGAACCAGAACAATCAACTCCAAGCTAATCAGAAGAAAATGCAATCAAGTTATAACATAGGGAAACACTATGAAATAAATCAAAACTTTGAAAGAGGACAAGGTTTTCGTCAGAACTTTGATAGAAGTCAACAAGGTGGACAAGGATTTGAAAGAAGACAACCACCTAGGCAGAATAGGCCATGGAACACTGGGCCTAAAAATGGAGGAGTCCCCACTCTACTATATCAACCTTCCAATCCCAAGAACCTCCAGGTGGTGTGTACTTAGCAGAGGCTGCTTTGTCTGGATGGTGTAGGCTTCATAAGACTAGTCAACACTCTGAGCTTGACTGTCCTGAATTTCAAACTGCTGCTTCCATTTTTCAATATGAAGTTTAAAACAACTCCATCAGCCAAGAATTGGTTCCCTCAAATCCCTATGATTCCCCAGTTTTGGTATTGAATCATGCTCCTTTCCCAAGGGATGAGGAGAATGAACCAGAAGAGGAGTCAAGCAGCCAGAATGGGGAGGCTAAACAAGTGCTCAATGAAGATGAAATCTCCTAGCTATTTGATGAAGAAACTGAGAATGACAATGAACCATTAGATGAAGGAGAGGCTGATGTTGAAGAAGTGTAGATGTTTCAGCAACCTGCAAAGAAGTATGATCTAAGGAGCAAGCCCCATAGGAATCCACAAGCTAGAGGACCATTTACTACATCTTCCCCTCCACACAATTTTACTACTCCACCGGATCCACATTCCAATAACAACCCATCCCACCCTTAGGTGCCAACACAATACCTCACAAAACAAGGACAACCAGATGTTCCCAAAGGAAGCAATGCTGATACAACAAAGGATAGGAAGACTGGTCATTCTAAGGAGCTCCACACTAGCATGAACGTGGAATAGCTAGGAGAATATGTCACTGAGGAACTTAGAAAAGTAAAGGTGAGTCTTTCTACTTTTGAGTTATTAAGAGTTCCTAAAATCAGAAATGTAGTCCTAGGGTCCTTTAATTCAAGTATAGCAACACAAGGAGTAGTAACCAATGAGGCAATTGCAAGGCCTCCTAGTTCACAAACACCTAAAGGTCCTAGTCAATCACAACCTGGGGATAGGGGTAAAGAAAAAGATAAGAGTCAGGCTGCACAAGTTGACTCACAGTTGAATTTATTCCAAGGGAAAATGGAAACCCCTCCTTTTCTGATCTCCATTCGTATATTTGGTTAAAATCTGCACAATTGCCTGCTGGATTCAGGGGAATCCACCAATGTTTTTTCATTTGTTGTCTATAGGGCTCTCAGTATTACTCGTACAACCTCTCAAAATAAAGTCACCCAATTAGACAAAATAGAGGTGAATATAGTAGGAGAACTAAACATGATTCCCATGCAAGTTGCCTAAGATCCTAGAGTGCAACAAGTAATTAATATTCAGGTAGCTAACATTCTTGATACTTATGGTTTGATCTTGGGTAGAGATTTTACTAAGGCACTAAATGGATACACATCCACTGATAATTCCCACATGTGGTTCCCTTAGAAAGGAGTCCCAAATCAGATTAGAATTGAGAGAGAACCTAGAATGAAGTATGTCATTACTGAGTATCAGAATACTTCAAATGAGATACTGGTATCATAAGTTAGTATTTGGAACTATATCCTAGCCTCCCTTATTTTGGACACGGAGGAAATATTGGTGTTGTAGGGCTCTTTTGGTGAATCCACATCAGAAGCCGACAGCTCAGAAGTGCAATTTGAAAAAATAGAAGAAATTGATGATCAGATAGATAGACAACTCAATTTGTTGGATAACTTCCAAGAGTTTATCAGGAAATGTGTAATAGATTAGATACAGCTGGGTAGAAATATGAACTTTGAAGAATTTCTTCTCCCTAATTGGTGTCAAGTTCACGATGCTCCTCATTCTAAACTAGAATGTTGCTTGTGTCAAACTATAGTAGAACAGATACAAGGGCATATTAACACAACCCCAACCATTGAGTCAAACATACAGAGCATTCAAAATAGTCAAGAGGGGAAGGATCCAAAACCTCCTGAAGAGTCTCCAGGTAGCAACAAGGACAAAGATATCCCAAGAAAAGTAAGAGCTAATGATTGTTGGACATTGATGTTTGATGGATCCAAATCCAAGCAAGGTGCTAGAGCAGGGTTGGAGATGATCAGTCCTAGAGGTAAAACCTACTTTGTTGCTCACAGACTCCAATTCCAATGCACTAACAATGTGGTAGAGTATGAAGCTCTAGTTCATGGGCTATTAATGGCAATGAGAAAGAAATTTAAAATTCTACAAGTGTTTGGAGATTTTGAGCTAGTGGTCAGGAAAGTAAGGAAACAATACTCATGTCATGACAGAAGGATGGACAATTATAGACACAGAATATGGGATCTTATTGAAGGATTTGATTCCTTCAACATTCAGTTGATACCTCGGAGTAAAAATCGGACTGCTAATTCTCTGGCACAAGCAATAAGTACATTGCAGCCCTTATCACTTTTACGCTTAAGGAAGTTCAATGTGGAACTTGTTCCACTGCCCTCAGTGCCTGACAATGTCACCAATTTTTTAGGTATTTGAAGATGATAAGCATATTCTTGATTTTATCACTAGTTGTGATGCATTTTCTTCTCAAGTTATTGATGAGGTTGAACCTCAAGAGGCCGAAATTGACCTAGAAGGGGTCCTCAATATGAAAACTAATACCATCTCGAGAGGCATGGTGCAATTGGAAAGGATCTTTGATCTGGATAGGATAAGAGATCAAGAGCAGAAAATGAAAAGGGAATCCCTCAAATGTCAATGTCAAACGTACAACATGGGGACACAAAGTGATGTCAAGAATGTCTTTATTTGTAAGGTGTGCACGCTAGAGGAGAGGAAATGAATTATTGATGCCTTGCACACATATCAAGATGTGATATCCTGGATTTATGATGACTTGAGGACATATGGCACTTTGATCACTACACATACTATCCCCCTCAAGTCAAATGTTAAGCCATTTAGGAAAAGAAAAAGACTAATTAATGCTTTGTTGGAGCCCATTATTCAGAAGGAAGTGTAGAAGCTACTCTCTGAACAAATCATATTTCCAGTAAGACATTCAACATGGGTTGCAAACTTGGTCCTGGTGAGGAAGAAGAATGGAGAAATCAGACTGTGTGTTGATTTCAGGAACCTAAATAGAGCATCCAAAAAGGATAATTATCGAGTCCCTTACTTGGATGTGGTGCTTCAGGTTGTTAATGAATCTCAGATGATTTCCTTTCTAGATGGGTAGTCTAGATACAATCAGTTCATGGTTCAATATTAGGATAGGCACAAAACTGCCTTCACTACAAAATGGGGAACCTTTGCTTACTAGAGAATTCCCTTTGGATTAATCAATTCCGAAGCTACATTCCAAAGAGATATAGATATTGCCTTCAAGGACCTCATTGGAAAGTGCATAATCATCTACATGGATGATTTTAAATTCTTTTCCAAGCAAATAAGTGATCATGTTGTAGATTTATGCAAAGTATTTGAGAAGTGCAGGGAATTTGGTATTTCACTTAATCCAAAGAAGTGCATCTTTGGAGTCATTGAGGGAAAGTTGTTAGGACATGTTATTTCAGAACAAGGTATTTCCATTGATCCTGAATGAGTGAAGGCTATACTAAAAATTCAACCCCTACAAGCAAGAAAGAAATGGAGTCATTCTTTGGCAATATTAACTTTGTTAGGAAATTTATCACTAGATTTGCAGAAATAATAAAGCCATTAAATGCCATGTTGAAGCAAGAAGCAAAGGTTGAATGGAATACAAAGGCTAAGGAAGCATTTTCATAATTCAAGAGAGCTATTATTGAAGCCCCTATTTTGGTGAGTCCTGATTATGTTAAGCCATTCTACATCTATACATTTGCTTTTGATCACTCATGTGTGGGCTTGTTGACACAAAAGTCTGATCAAGAGAATGAGCATCCCATAGAATTCATGAGTGCACCTTTGAAGGATGTCAAAATGAGGTATCCAAATGTTGAAAAGAAGGCTTATGCCTTGATCCAAATTGTGAAGAATTTTAGGCACTATATACTGAGAAACAAGGTCTTCCCTATAGTCCCTGATCCTGTAGTCAAGTTGTTGTTGATGCAAAATGAGTTGGGTGAATGCAGAGCCAAGTGGGTAACTATGTTACAAGAATATGATATTGAAATTCAACCCATGAAGTTCGTAAGGGGGTAGGGACTGACCAAAATAGTAGAAATGGGTCCTGACCTTGTAGCTCAGCATTATAATCTTGAAGATGTTTCTCTAGGGGACTAGAATGATGACATTATCTACTATTTGTTGAATCAACAATGTCCCAAACAGCTGAAATTATTACAAAGGAGAGCTTTCTGTTTGAAGAGTGGTAGTTTTATGATGAAGGGAGCTATCCAATACAAGAGAAATCATGAAGGCGTCTAGCTTAGATACCTAGGGAAAGAAGAGGTAGGGAGAGTAATGACTGAATTTCATGATAAATATGGCGCAGGCCATGGTTCAACACCTTCCACTATAAATCAAATTCTGAGGGTAGGCTATTATTGGCCTACCTTGTTCAAGGATACACATCACCAAGTGAGAACATGCCATGCATGTCAAACTGTAGCAAGCAGGGAGAGGTGTGCTGCTCTTCCCCTTCGGCCTGTCATAGAGGTAAAACCATTTGCACAATGGGGAATGGAATTCATAGGTCCAATCAACCCATCTTCATCTATGGGCCATAGATATATTCTTACCATAAATGATTATTTTACTAGGTGGACTAAAGCTCTTGCTTGCAAAAAATTTACTTTTGAAGTAGTAATCAATTTCATCGAATCAGGTATCATCAATTGCTTTGGTTGTCCATTAGTTATAGTTTGTGACAATGGTTTTGTATTTGCATCTTTAAAGTTTTCTAATTGGGCTTATGACCATGGAGTTTCCATAAAATTTGTATCCAATTACTACCCACAAGGGAATGGTTCGGTTGAGTCTTCCAATAAAAACCTATTTACAGTCATCTAGAAACTAATAGAAAAGAATCCCAAGGATTGGCATAGCCGACTCAGATTTTCTCTTTGGGCAGACCGCACTAGATAGAAATCATCCTTAGGAACCTCTCCTTATCATTTAGTGTATGGTTTGGAACCTCTCTTTCCCATCCAGCTGAAGATCCCCACCCTGGAATTCATCAATAAATATTATGATGGAGAGGATAAGTGTGAAGCCCGCTTAACTGAATTGTTACACCTTTAGGAGAGAAGAGATGAAGCCCTAGAAAACTTTTCCAAAAATTAGGGTATAGTGAAAAGATGGTTTGATAGAAGAGCCAAGGTGAAAGCCTTTAGGATCTCTAACTTGGTTCTCTATTGGGATAAATCCCATGACAAAAAGGGGGAGAATGGAAAATTTGACAAACTTTGGCTTGGCCCTTATCAGATTGCAGACATTCTAGGAGATAATGCCTTCCATTTGAAAACCCTCACTGGAGGAGATATCCCACTACCTATCAACAAGCAGTATTTGAAGCATTATTTTCAGTCCTGAGCTATTCTCAGCTCTGTCCTTGTACATAAGTAGATTAGGTTTCCTTTCTACTATTTTTCTTGTTGCTTTTGGTCTGAGTTTCATTTGGGTTGTCTTTGCTCTGCTGCTCCAATTTTGGTTTGTTTTGGTCTGCTTGGGTTGGTTTTCCCTACTTTCCTTTGGGCTTGTTACATCTATACAACTGATTGTTTATCTAGGTCTGCTCTAGGATTTCTTTTAAAAACTCTTATCATCTTTTCAGAGTCATTCAAACTAGTGAATTTCCTTCATCTAATGTTGCATGGGCTGGGAGTTAGTGTCACTCGACTAAGTTGAATTCTGGAATGTATTTGGGTCTTATATATTCACACAAATCTTGATAATTCCAAGGTTGCATATGGTCTTTAGGAGGTATGACTGGGTGAAAAATCTTAAATTCTACTTGAGTGTTGTTGTGGTTTTCATCCTTGAGTGTGGGCTTCATTACTTGCAAGGTGAAAAGGTAAAGCTTTAAAAGCAAATCTCAAAAAGAAAAGAAAATATTGAAAATAAAAAATGTTCACCTTTTCAAGGGTATCCTAGTATCTCTATCGGGGCTATGGATGCCTGGCTAGCAGTAGAGCTATGCTAGGGAGGGTCACAGTGATAACCTCACTGGGGCTATGGACGCCTGACTAACAATGAGGCTCTATCCAGGTTTCTTTTGGAGCTAGAATCCTTAAGTAGCCCTATCAAATTGAGTTTGGTCCTTGCTGCAACTTAGGAAAGGGAATGAATGCATATGCACACACTTTGACCCTGGTACAGGAAAGGTTGGCTTGTTAGTGATGTTTGAAACCTTGTCTATTTGTAAAATGATGCTTGGAGTGAAACCAAATATTCTGAGTCCTTGATTCCAATTTGTCATTGAAATGCTCTAGAGCATTTTCCTAGTGGAGTCGCCATTTGTTGTGAAGTTTTGCACAAATGCCCCTCTGAAAGTGGGGACCCTCTCTTGGCATGCCCTTTTTGGTCCATTTATGTGCCTTGCCCCTTCTTTTGTGCTTATCTTTGAAAATGTTGAGGTTTTGGTCTTTGGTGCTTGCCTTGGTTGTGGGTGCCTTTGTGTTGAGTTCATGTTGGTTTTGGAGTCTTGCAAATGTCCTCTCTAGGGTGGTCTTCTTTTGCCTTCTATTTTCTCCCTTGGTGTTTTTGTTTGGGTCCTAAGGGTTGGTTTTCTCCCTTAGGTTTTCCTCGCTTTCCTTTTTTTCCTTGTTTCATTTTGTTTTGTCAGAGGAGGAACCAGGATGGGACTTAACTTTGAACTTTGGCAAAGTTCTCGGTTCTGTTCCCCTTCCTATTTCAGTTTTGCTTTCTGCTCTTTTTCTTTCTTCTTCGTTATGTTTGTTTTGTCCTAAGGATCACTTTCCTCTCTTAGGTTTTCTTTGCTTTTCTTTTCCTTTGTTTGTTGGAGGTGGAATCGGGATGGAATTGAACTGTGAACTTTGGTTAAGTTCTCAGTTCTACTTATGTTCCCGTTCCGGGTCTGCCTCCTGGGTTCTTGTTTTTCCTACTATTTTGTCTGTCTTCAACTGTGGGGTTGGTTTCCACCCATTGGGTATTCTTCACTTCAATTTTTCCTTTGCTTGTTGAAGGTGGAACCAGGATGGAACCTATCCCCATTCTGGTTGCACTTCCGTCAGGGTTGGGTTTTTTTCCTCCTCTACCTATTTCCCTTCAATTCCTTTCCCTTTCCCATTCTCGCTCCGCTTCAACTGGGGTTGGTTTTGTTTCTGCCTTTGTCTGGGTTTATGCTTGACTCTCTTTCCTTAGGAACTCTAACGGACCTACTTGGATTTTGATGGTGTATTGGGCATTAATGGTGGCCCGTTTGATTACAGGTTGGATCGAGTTGGGGTTGCTGGATGTAATTTGAAGATTTTGCAGGATTTGCGAGTGTAGTCAGGTACACTTTGCAACTTCTATCATGAAACCCATTCCTACATGCAAGGTTGATTTGGTCGGTGGGCATAAATGATTTGAAGGGGCTCAACCTGGCTTTTTTCAATCTGAGCCATTCATTTGCCCAGCTCGGATCAGATTGGTGGCTCATATCCATGTTTTTGTTTTCATGCACATTGTCATTCGCATGAGTGAAGTCTTTTGGTGGGTGTGGTTCGAGGATCTATTCTCTAACTTTGTTCAATCCCAGATCAATATGATGTGGGTCCTTTTTGCATTCATTTCTTGATGGCGATTTATTGTTGGCTATCAGGGACAATTTGATTGGTGGTTGAGTTTTCTTGTAACCCTAGCTTTGTTTCATAAGGGCCTATTGTTCTATAAGTATGGCACTCTACCTCATTTGTAAGGGTTCATTCAGAATTGTAGAAGTTTGGTTCAGATTAGCTGACTAAGCCAGAAGACTTGTAATAAGTAGATTTAGCAGTAGAGTATCATGTTAGAAAATTAGAGGTTAGTTTTTTTACATTTCAAGCAAGTTTTGTAGCATACTGGAATTGTTGCAAATGTGATGATTTAATACAAAGTGTAGAGATTGTGTTATGGTTGGTTCCTTCTCTTGCATTGGATAATCTTGAATGGTTCTTGTTCTATATTTAAATCGCTTGGAAATTTTTGGATGTATCTTACATTTAATTAGTAATGTTTATGATTTAATGCTTGGAGTGTTGTGCAATCCTTGGTTCATATCTTGGGTAGCTTCTTGATTGTGGGAATTCTGTGCAAGGTCAACTTGTACCTCATATTCATGTTCTTAGTTCAACTGTATATATTCATTCAGTCTCATTGAATGAGTGCCTACAGCCTGAAAATCTTTAAGACATTAGAAGATTGGACTGTTTTCTACAAGATCGCAGGTATAGCCTGGGTCAAACATAAATTAGTTTAAGGGATTGTTCCATTCCAAGTATTTCATCATTTGCATGGTTAATTTTAGAAGTAGTATTAACATTAGGACTTCTGAAACCCTCATCTTTTGTTATTTCTTTTATTATATGGTTAGAATTAGAAATTAAAGCGTCACCATGTCTTAAAATCTGATGAGTTTAGAGCTCCTAGTATTTGTACGTAAGACCCCTTGTGATTACCAGCATTTTCACATTTTATCACCGAGTTTGTTCTACTACATTGTCATGACCTAACACCCGTGAGACCTTGAGGTTATCTCTTTGGTCATAGAGACCAACCTTTCAAGAGAGATAAGATAACTTTTATGTTGTCTGAGTTGTTGATGTGTAGAAACACCAAACAATAGTCAGTTCCTAGGATTGAATACTATAGGCTCTATGGATAGTGGCTCAAATTAGAAGAAAGTGTTGGAATATTATGATCAATGAGAGCTAAAGGAAGTAGAGCATCATTTTAAAAGGGTCAATGATGCATTTTTGTATGTAGTTCTTAATCAACTAACAGGTGATGTTGGATTTAGATTATCTCAAGAGGCAATGGAATTCATTGAACCTTGGGGTTATTGGTCTATCCAATACCCCAAATTACTTATATCAAACTATTTAGGTTTGAAGATCACCCATTCAAATTTCCAAGGTGTTGTAGTGATAGGTGGATCTTGATGGATTTTTCTCATCAAGTTGCTAAAGTAAATGCAACCTTTTCCGCACGAAACAAAACTATTTTCCATTCTTTTTCCATGGAGTTTTAATTTTATTCTTGTAATTCTTCCATAGTGGCCAAGACAACAATAGAAGAGTTCTAGGCCTTGAACTTCAAACATCATACTTCTAGGAAACACTTTGATCTGGAGAAGAAGATGTATGGTCTCTATGCTTCACTATTACACTTCATAGGCCATTGCTGGAAGAATTTTGGCCCAATTCACAAGATGAATTTGAGGTAAGAAAGATTCGATATGAAAGGTTAATGATTCCTCAAATGAAGGACTTTGAAGTTATTACAGATATTCCAGAGGGTGTCACCAATGATGGGATTACCTTGGATCTTCGTTATGAAATGGATGAAGTAGCCACAAACGATTTGGATCCCATCAATTGGATGGTGAAGGAGGCAACCAAGATTTAGCCAAGGACGTAAGAAGTTGTCGAAAGAAGCAAGAAATGGATTAACCTTTGTCTCAAACAACTAAGAGTGTAAGATTCCAAGAAATGAGGTTCCATTAGTGAAATTGTTTCCCCTACAAAAATAAAACAACAATACAAGAGATTGAAGAAAAGTGTTGTAGCAACAAAGGCGACCACAAAAGAGCCTGTCTCAATAGGAGAAGATATTTCATTAAGACAAATTGATGATGCCTTGAAGAAGGCTAAAGTAACTTATGGGATAGCTAATGCGGGAGTTGTTTTAGGTTTTGGTGTCATGCCTTTGGCCATGGTATATCCAAGGGAACAAAATGTTGAAGAGACCCTCAGTACTGCACCGTCAACATCAAGAACTACAATTGTTGAAAAGGAGAGGGATCTAGTGATTGATGTAATAGAATCACCTCCCCCTCTAGATTTTAAAAGAACTCTGTCTGAAGAAGGAGAAAGACTTGAATGGGAAGAGTATATAAGGAAGGTTGAGGAAGACCTAGGTGAAAAAGGGTCTGGGTTTGAAGTTGGAAGTTTGCATAGTGAACAATTAGATCTTAATGATGCTTTAACAAAAAATGACTAGGAGGAATTGTTGGAAAGTGCCTGGAAGTTAGCTGCTAAGTAGCTAGCTCAGGAAGAAGAAAAAGAATAGAGAATGAAAATGGAAGATTTGGCTTCTTTGGAAGAGAAAGAAAGAAAAGATGAAGAAATAGCTAGAGAAAGTGAAGCAGCCGAGGCACTAAAAAGGATTGAAGCAAAAAAGGTAGCTATAGAAGAACAAAGCACAAAGGAACTAGAATTGTAGAGATTGAGGGATGAGGATGAGGCTTCTAATAAAGAAGCAAAAATAAACAAGTTACAAGAAATTAAGGCTCAAAATGAGAGAATGGAGCAAGAACAGTTACAGAAGGAACAAGAGGATCAACAAAAGGCTTCTTCTCAACAAACCATTGGGGTAATTTATTCTACCCCTCCTAGTACTCAACAAATAACTATTGAGCCAACTTCTCTTGCTTGGTTAAAGTTGAATTTGGACAAGAGACAACAAATTCAGGCCCAACCTATAGTGTGGGATGACATGGTAAAGAAAATTGAGAAGGAAAAGCCCAATAAGATAGCCCGTATTGTCCACTCTACAAAGTTGACTGATGAAGGAGATATACTAGCTGAGATTGCCACCTTGATCACTGATAAAGATGATAGAGAATTGAAAGCTAAATATTATCAAATAAGCACTGTCAATCTAGGCAAGCATAATAGAAATCAACAAATAAATTTGATCGATATTGTCATCACCACCACCAAGTCCAGGTTAATAAAAGATAAGCAGGAAACAGATGAACTTAAAGCTCATTTGGGATAGGTGAAGAATTTATTGAAGGATTTAACCAATTTTCAGAGCCCTTATCAAGTTCATAAGCTCCCATTTTAATGAGTAGGAAATAAATAGAAGATTTGACTGAAATGAAGAAAAAGGCTACTTGGTTTGATAATTGGTTTAATATTTTTAAATCTGACATAGATAAGCATTTAGATGAAGGTTTCAAAAATTATCATGTAGGTTTGGTCTTGGTTAAAATAATAAAAGAATCTATAAGGAAATGGTGGGAAGAGGAAGAGAAGCTCAAACATTATTTGGGAAAGCTCAAAGTAATTGAGAATTTTTTTTTGAAGAGCTAATCAAATCAAAGATTTTGGGTGATGAGAGTCTCGAATTTGTTTCTAAATCTATTATGTGTCTGTTTTCAAAATGCATAATATTGTTGAACAAAGAAATATATGCTTAAAGGTATTCATGAGATATGGGAGAATGTAGGTATATTTGAGAACATCATTGCAAAGCTCATGGATATGACTCTACCTCATAATCAAAGACTAGAATCCTTAGGGGAAATAAAATATGCTTGGGAGGAGAGACTTAATAAATTAATAGAAGGAGACATTGTTGAATTGACTCTAATGGACAGGTTGCTAGATATTAGAGGTGATGTTTCTTAATATTGTCAATATGTTAATTCTAGTAATGAGCTTGTGATGTTTATTCTTGAAAAGTAAAAAAAAGTAATGATGAATGGTTGTATGATTCAAAGCTTCATTGCGAATGGATGCAATGGTATGGATTTACTTTGTAAATTTTATTCTTCTATAGTTTAATTAATTAGGAAGGCACTCATTATTGGAATTGCATGTCAATTAAGGAAACGTGTGTTCATGTTTTGTTGTCCTAAAGCTTTGATCGATCTTTTGATATTTATTTTAAACCCCCAACATTAAGTTATTTTATACTATCCAGTTTGTACCTTTTTACCAACAGGCCCCCTTGAACATTACAACCTCATTGACCACTCAGTGAAACAACAACATTGTGATCCAACATCTAGGACCTTAGAAGGTGATCAATTTAACGATTGCTTATATTTTTAGGAGAGTTAAGGTGATTATGTCTTGCCTACATGTTGTTGTGTCATTTTCGCCATCAACACTTCTTTGGTAATCAAATGTGCTTCATCAATCCACGTAGGTTCGTCATGAATTCTACTCAACACTATTCAAATATACTTCTTCTCAAACTTAAACAAGGGAACTTTCCTCCAAACATCCAACTTCTTCTCAACTAATATTGTGCAAGCATCATGGCTCTCTTTCAATTCACCTTCCCAAACCATGCTCAGCTGAACTGATGACATCTCTTCTACCTTACTATAAACAAATGCATAGATATCTTCTGTGGGAAATACTCTCAGAGGGATGAAGGAGAATGCACTAATAGATTATTCTTGCACTTTATCCACACTACTCACAACCTTTGAATTATCCATAGCAATAAAAATGAAAGATTGTGCAAACAGGAATATCTCTGTAAATGCCAACAAGAAATGTATAGATATCCTACTTCCAAAGGTCACTTTGAATCCGCTTGATTTCTTCTTCAAACTCTAAAACTTTGAATTGCCTTTTAAGCTTCCTTTGCACACTTCTCTAAAAATACATAAGCCTTTAGAATTATCTAAATTTATTCCTTCCATTCCAAATTATTTTGCAATAGATTCTTCAACTTGTAGGTAGATTGCTTTGAAAATTGTGTAACCCTCCATTCTTTCAAAAATTTCAAACTTCATCCTTCACACATGTGATCGAGAAAAATACCTTAATCTTGTTACCACATTAAATATACTTCTAACATGATATGACACAAGTACCAATGAGGGGATTTATTAGATTTTTTGATAATTTCTCCCCATTAGCCACTACTTTTACTTAGAAATTGATGGGAGTATCTACATCAGAGATCAGTATAGATAGGATTTTTAATTCTGATTCCTTTCTCCAAATCCTTTTCATTTCCTTTTTTTCTTCTTCTGGATCAATGATGTGATCATTCTTCGCCATATAATTATTTTTCTTTCTTCTGCAGTTATTACTAGGATGTTTTGAATTGTTGCACTTACAACAAACAACATTCTTCTTTCCATTTTCATTTTTATTCAACTGACCAACTTTAAATCCATTCTTGTTTCTCTTAGAACATTTTCTAGAGAATGATAAAGAACCATTCATTTTAATTTTGTAGTCATTTTCATTATGACCGAGTTTCTTGTAGAAATAATAAACAACATTGAAAGATAAATACCTTTTACCATCATGTCACTTGACAGGATTTTTTTTGGGATTCCTTCTTAGATCTTTGATTTGTCTATTTTTAATTGAGTCTTTTTGCTAGTGGATTTCTTTTCTTTATAACTTTGACCTTCTTCAAACCCTAAACTACTCTTATCCATTTATGATCTTTGAGATGTAATCAATCTTTTAGGCATCACTTAGTTTATCTTAAATTTTTCTTCAAAACTTATTTCCTTTTCCAAATCATACCTCAATATTTCTACTTCTTCCTCAAGCTTTATGCATTCATCCATCTTCCTTTGAATTTCAATTTCTTGATATTCTTTAGTTCTTTTCTTCTCATCCAATTGTTGTAGTAGGCTAGAGATAATTTCTTCTCCCTTAACTAATAGATCACATGCTTCAATAATTTTACTTTGCATCTTTTCAATGTACTCATTCACTTTTATCAACTTTTCCTTTAGATTTTCCATTTCTTTTCAATATTCGACAAAGACTACTTTCGGAGGAAAAAAAATATTATACTCAAATTCTGAGATCTTCCCCAAGTTGTTAGGCTTCTTCCAAGGAACCAAGCTCTGATACCAATTGTTGAACATTCATAATACTGAGAGGGGGGGTGAATTAGTATTCCATATAACCATATTAACATCCATTTAAACATTATCTCAATTTTAACTAAATTAGTAAGAAGGAAATATAAAAAAAAAAATCAATGCAACCATACACATGAACACTAGGATTTTTACATGGAAAACCCAATGAGGGAAAAACCATCATGAGGTTAACTCACAATATATTATATATGAATACAAAATATTATGGGGCTCACTTCTAAGACTCACTTTTCTTAAAAGGCTCATAGTCTGAGTAAAAAAGATGGCTAACTACCAAGATACAATGATAGTGGCTCACTACCAAAAAATTGAACTAATAGGATACACCTTCAATGTGTAGGGTGTAGACACTGAAAATTGGTCTAGGCCTGCGACACCATTTTTGACATAGTCCTCATATTCATAGTCATGATTAAATAATTTTAATAATTTTATTTTTTTCTAAAGTCACCTTTCTTCTATTAATTAAATAACTTTAATTATTTAATTAATTCATTATGACCTTTATTCAATCCTGATTAATTAAATAAATATTATTTATTTAATTACGTCACTAATTAATTTATTCCTTTTCTAAATTAAATAAATCATTATTTAATTTATCCTTTATTACATTTTCTGACTATAATTAAATATTCATTATTTAATTATTCAATAACCTTTTCGATAATCAATTAAATAAATGTTTATTTATTTAATTTAATCTTCAAATTTTGAATGTTGAATTAAATAATCATTTAATTCATAAATATTATTCTTCTTCAAATATTCCTCTAATTAGATAATCACTTAGTTATTTGATTATTTACTTACTGCTTAAGTCGAGATATAATTCATTAGTCAGTTATCTCTTGATTTATTCCTGACAAATAGATCTTCTGCTTTAATCAATCAATCTTATTCTTCTATGTGAAAACTATTATTAATTAAATAACAATATTTAATTCATTCATTCATTTGTGTGTTCGAACACAATGTTTCAATCTTCATCTTTCACATACAATCTCTATTCTTCCAATTTTTGAATAGTCTCAACATCAAATTAAATTATTATTTAATTTAATCTCTATCATGTAGAATTTTTCACTCACATTGTAACTAACACAAATCTCTATCACATGTCGTTCATCAATCTCAACCATCGATCTCTCTTTCGAATCTAAGTCAATCGTTCGAAAACCAATTTTCTATAAATTGACCTAACATTTGTCATTATTCCTCCTCCCAAAATCTTTATACTTTAGAAAGCTTATAATCTTCAATATTTTTCTAAGTAAATAGTCAATACACCATAATTGCATACTTAAGAAATCAGAGGGCAACTATCATACAACGAAAAAAATGGAGAAGTGCAATCGAGGTCATTTGAAGGAGTACACAAATGTTTGGTGAGATTGTTTCATTTATCATTTTGTTTATTTATTTGTTATTTTTTGTTAAACATAGGATTAGATTAAGTATTTTTGTTTGTTTATAGCTAACTATCTTGTTTGAGTCTTATTTCCAGCATTACATAGGGTTTAGTTCCAATGAAGCTCATAATATGAAGTACTTCCTCACATAATAGTCGCTCAATAAAACTACACTGATCACAAATGATAAAGCATTTAGGCTAAGATCTTCACACACCTTTTCCTCTTTGCATTTCACATTCACTCCATGTATCCACTTCCACCACTTGTGCTCCTCTCATTCCTCAAAACACCTTTTATATATACAATTATATCTTAATAATCAATTAGGTCGACCTAATTAGATGAAAACAAAAAATAAAAACTTCCTTTGTTGGTATCATATATGATTTAAGAATTTTATCCATGTAGTGCATTATTCCAATTCGACTAACATCCATAAATCATAACTAGTCTTCGTAAAGTATTGCATACACTGATTCAACCAAGACTAGAACACAATTCTCCAAACCAACAAATAATCCTCAAAGCAAACACCTTCCAAATTTGAGAGCACATTAATTTCCCATCATACTACCAACATAGAGACTATCACCAAAATTGCAACATATGAATGTTCACCTTAATCGAATGCAGAGTCTCCCACACAGTATGCCAAGCAAGAAACATTAGTAAAATATAGAATTGAACTCTATCAAAGATAAAAAAATTCTCACAACAAAAGATGTCTCAAGATCCAAGATATAGTTTTATGAATGAGTCATGAAAATATGGTGAAGAGAATAGAGTCATATCAGATCTTGTGGTAAATTTCAGACTTAAATACCAATACACTGACCTATCACAAGGGGGTATTATTGGCAAAGAAAAACATCTAGTAAACCAAGTAAACTTTCCATATAGTTATCACCATTTTGAAATCAATGAAAACATAGGAACA
This sequence comes from Sequoiadendron giganteum, assembly GCA_007115665.2. Taxonomy (NCBI): domain Eukaryota; kingdom Viridiplantae; phylum Streptophyta; class Pinopsida; order Cupressales; family Cupressaceae; genus Sequoiadendron; species Sequoiadendron giganteum. The sequence continues at coordinate 192,784,927 of CM021102.1, forward strand.
ACCAACAAAAACCATCAATACTTCATGCTCATGTTGCAAGGCTCCCCACAAATCACCCTTGTAAATTTTTCAAAAACTACACCCCTTTTTTTAATGAATATTTTTAAAAGATTTCTAGATTTTTTTAAAAATCTAAAACATTAAAAAACTTCACCTTTTAAGAAAAATTCTCAAAAGCCATGCACAAAAATCCATATAGAGGTCGTACAGGCCCTTGTAAAAAAAAAATTCCTCAAAAGCTCCCAATGGTGAAATAGGTCGAATTTATAGTCAAAATTCCTGGAATCGGCCTCCTAAATCCAATGGCAAGGTCCTTTTTATGTCAAAATGCACACAAAACCACAACTACCCTCCAGATCTAGTAAAAAAGGAACCACTTGAAACCCTCACAGATCTGATGTCTGGAATCTAAATCAAGCCAAATAAAAAAAAAATTGACTTTTCTAAAAGCTCTGAATCCAACGGTAAGGTTTGGTTTATGCCAAAATGCACCTAAAAATTGCCCACCTCCAAAATTTGCAAAAAAAGAAAAGGGATTCAAATTTGAAATTTGTAACCCTTGTTGAAGAAAAAAAACCTCATAAATTGAGAAGGGGTTTGCTTAATCAAGGCTTTGATACCATGTTAGAATTGTGAAAAAGGAACAAAACCATAAGCCATAGGATCACCTTCTAAGCAAGAGATTTGCAAACAGCATGTGCAATATTCCTCAACAAGAAAAAGTTATAGAAGGAAGAGACTATCAAAAGATATGAAAGATTGAGATGATAATTACAATGAGGATTGACTGCTATATAGGAGCAAAACCCTAAAAGCATAAAAGCACTCCTAAGTTTAGCTTAAGTGCATGAGAATAAATTAGATTAATAATCAATTAAATATTAATTAATAATTAGCTAATGCATGATTATTATAACAATATATAGTCCTAAAAATATCCACTTTAAAAATATAATCTCATTAATCTAAGATTGTATGTGAATATACAAGGGTTTAAAAATTAAAAAATGTGACTAAGTGTCAAACTCGATGATAACAACAATTTTATGAAAAAGGAGTTCAGTCAAGAAAAAAATCTATATCATGGTGAAAATCACAAAATTATACCACAGATAAAATAAAATTGTGCAAAAAATGTCATATACTCAAGATATTGGCTTCTAAAGTTGAATTACAAAATAAAAATTTGCAATGCTAAGTGGGGAATGTTTTTCAAAGACTGATACCCTTTACATGATGTAAAGATAAAATCATGACCAAAATACACTAAGATTCAAAAAATATGCTCCCTAGATAAAATAGTCCAAAACCTCTCTTCTAGATTACTTGAAAACTATTATCATACATAGAATACCACTATCAAGCTAAAAACTGCCTATTTTAGGGATGAAACCACATCATATGAAAACCATGATTTTTAATGAATATTCAAAAGAGCATTCGTGACTAGAAATTAGTGTGTATGGCAATAGTCACTATGGGTAATTGTGGCATTTCGTGTGATACCTCATGAATAGTGACACTACACAACACCATGGATTTTTTTAATTTGTTATTTTTTCTAAGAAAAATGTAGGTAAATGCACAAGGGGTCATATAGATTAGGACCCCCAAAAAAGTATTTGTGAGGAAAACTGTCTCAAATTAGATAAATTTAATATAATAATGGGAGTTCAAAGGCCTCCTTAATGCAGCAATAGGGTTCATTTGGCCTAAGAAATTAGATTTTTTTTGCATCTTGTAGAGGAATTATAATATTTAAACCCTTAAAGATCTAGATTTTGATACTCAAATGAGAAAAAAAAAAGGTAGTTTTGAATTTCTTGGCTACTTTGAACTTAATGGTAAGCTCAAATTTTCTCTAAAAATCTTCAATCATATACTCACAATTGATAAGCTAGAAAATGAACCCCCCTTACAAAATAATAGTATTTATTTCAAAAAATTGTGGCTCTCTAGATCATCCAAGGATGAAAAAGAAGAGAATACTCATATACATAATAAATTAACATATCCATACTCTTATATTTCTTAAGAGCTAACCCACAAATCACAACTAGGCTTTAATACCATGTAAAATTTATTGGTATAGCCAACTAAGAATGCAAATGAGTGAAAGGAAAACACCAACAAGAAAAAACAAATGGTAGAAATAAATGGCATTTTATTCAAGAATAATGCAAAGAATACAAGCATGAGTGATTATAGTGAAGGAAATAGGTGAGTATATATAGGATATACTTCCCAAGAGACTAAAAACACAATGAAATCAAATTTTTTTAGAAAAAGAGGTATTTTTTTAGTTTTCATGTCCATCTAAATTAAGAAATCTCATGTCCCAAGTTTGAGACTCGCTATTGTGGGTTTATCCTATATACTTGATATAACACCCAAGAGACTTCAAACATACCTAATGTTGAATAAAGTGATAATTTCTATATATAAACTTAACTAAGTTTGAAAAGGACCTAAGTAAATAACTAGCTAAAAAATGGACTAGATAGGAAATATACCTCAATTCACATCATATAAACAAAAACATATAAAATAAAAAGTAAGCATACTCCCTCAATTTTGAGATGTGTGTATGGGTATGTATATCTATATCTATATATATATGTATATGTATATGTATATGTATATGTATATGTATGTATGTATATATGTATATGTATATGTTTACATGCATGTATGTGCATGAATATATGTATGTACATATATATGGATATATATACAAATATATACAAATATACTATTGAACACCCATAATATTGAGAGGGAGGGTGAATCGGTATTCTCTTAAACCATTCAAACATTAAACATCCAATCACTAATGTGCATATTCAACTGTAGTAAGGAAAGAAAGCATGAAACATCACCAATATCACATAACAAATGAACAACAAGATTTTTACATGGAAAACCAAAAATGAGAAAAACCACAATGAGGGTTAACTCACAATATATTATAACCAGTTATAGTATATTACAAAAATTCTCAGTATAGGTGGACTCATTGTCTAAGTGGACGCATTATCCATAGAGAAAAGCAGTAAAGAAAGAAAGCATGAAACATTAAAAATATCTAATAACACATGAACACTAGGATTTTTATGTGGAAAACCCAAAATGGGAAAAACCACGATGATGGTTAACTCACAATATATTATAACCAGTTATAGTATAAATTACAAAATTGCTCATTTGGTGTAGGGCACCTAGGTCTTCGTGTCAAAAGGGGTCAAAGAGTTGGTATTTTGTGTTAACTAATTCATTTTCTTGTAATAAGGTCTTTTCAGACCACATCTTATCTTTTTGAGTCATTTGGGGTTAGTTTGTAAAAATATGTCAATGTTGCAAAAAGTTACAAAAAGTTGTTAATGCAACTTTTGCATTTTTGTTGTCAAGTGGAATACGAACAATTGGAAGTTAAAAATTAGTTTGTAACTATTGGGTATTTATTAGAAATTCCTTAAAAATTCTTTTTTAAGTTCTAACACAAGTTTAGAGGTGGTTGGAGATGGTGGGTGTTGAAAATCTTGAAGTTAGAGTAATGAAACATCTCTATTTTCTATATTTTAATCATGTTTTTCTTTGTTTTGGTGATTGGTATGGACCTATACAGTCATTTCATGGCATAAGACCAATTGGAAATGAAAGATAATTGAATCTAATTTCTACTTCTTCTTTTTTCACTCAATTTCATTATGTTTTGAGGGAGTTGTGTCCATTTTACTGCAAATAGGTATGAAACCCTAGTTAGTTTAATAGTGAGAAAACAAACTAATTTTTGAAGAGTTCCGTACAAAGTGACCACCCCTAATTTTAAGGTATGTTTTATAAAGTAAAAATGGGTATCTGAAAATATGTTTAAATTTTTGATATCACATTTTCACTAAAAATTATGACCAAAAAAACACAATTTGTTGCTACCAAGTTTGTTGAAGCAATTAGGCCTAGAGACTAAGATAGTCAATTTTAACCCCTTTCCTTCCAAAGAAACTATACCTAGAATGTAGATATGTTTTTAAATGATGAAAATGGTATCTGAAAGCGTATTTATATTTTGAAGGTCATGCCCACTCTAGAAGTTATGTCTAAAAACTTAGTTTTGAAAGGCTACTAGGTGAATGAAGGAACAAAAAGGAAAACCCACCATTGGATGTTTAGAAGCTTGAAAGTTTGGTTGATTGAGAGTAATTTGGATTTTTCCACTGATACTCTCCATAAAATTCATCTTGGACACAAAGGAAGCTAAAATAACAAGGAACAAGGTGTACAGTGAGTACCTAGTGAAGTCACAAGGCCTTCCAATGGAGGATGCCACCTAGATGATAGAGGAAGAATAGATGAAAGTTAAATAAGAGATAATGGCATTGAGACAAGCCTTGGAAGAAATGGAAAAAATAATGGAACTTGAGATGCAACAACTTCTTGAGAGAGAAAAACAAGAAAGTGGTTGGCATTTACCAATAAGGAAAAAGGTAAAGTGGCCTATCAAGAAAATCATTCAAAAGAGAAGAATGCAAGAGAGGAAAACACTAGATATTGGAGAATCTTTGTTGATTATTGAAGAGAAAAATCCATTTGAGAAAGAGGTAAGTCATGAATCAAAAATAGGTTCTAGTGCTATGTTGAAGGGAAATATGGACATAGTTGTGTATGAGTTCTCACCTTCTTTATTACCAATGCAAAGGATCAATCATTTTAAGTTGTTTGAAACGAGTGAATTTGAGTCTAATGTGCAAGTTGAGAAATTAGAGAGGGATGTTGATGGGGAAGATAAGGTTTCCATTGTATATTTTCAATCAGATGTTTCCATGTTGACAACATCACTAAAAGAGTGTGAGTAGTAGGGCAAAGAAGGCATGGCCGATAATGGTGTTACACTAATAGTTTCAAAGAAAAATGCTTCCATTGATATCATCCAAGTGTAGGAGGAATAGTGTCATCAATCTAATGGGAATATTGATTCATTTCAATTGTCATTGCATAAGGTATCTCTAGAAGGTGAGCTAAAACATAGTTTATATGCTTGTCATATGTTTTGTCAAGGGCTATCAGTATTTGTAAGTGGATTTCAATCCCTTCAAGTTTAAGAAATCAAGTAACTAGAGTTTGTTGCTTCATATATACAATATAGTTGTTGTTTTAGTTGCAAAAGCATTGTTGAAAGAAGGATTTAGGGGTGCAAATGGAGGATAGGTTTATATTAACAAGTTCAAACATATTTTTCAAATGTTCAAGAAACATATGGTGAAGATGAAGCAAGCATGGGATTTTTCCAAAGAAGATATTGTAAAGAGACTTAAAGACACCAGGAAAAATATTTCAAGCATGGTTCTCATGATGCTACCTTCTATTCAAGAGGATCTTGAATCTTTTCTTCCTTGAGAGTATGGTGAAAGGCACCCAGGTCTTCATGTCAAAAGGGATCAAAGAGCTGGTATTTTGTGTTATTTGATTCATTTTATTGTAATAAGTTCTTTTAAGACCATGTATTATGTTTTTGAGTAATTTGCAGCCAGTTTATAAAAATATGTCAATGTTGCAAAAAGTTGTCAATGCAACTTTTGCATTTTTCTTGTCAAGTGGAATACAAACAGTTGGAAGTTGAAAATTAGTTTGTAACTATTGGGAATTTGTTGGAAATTCCTTAAAAAGTATTTTTAAGGTCAATTTTTTTTTTAGAGGTGGTTATAGATGGTGGGTGTTGAAAATCTTGAAGTTAGAGTAATAAAACATATTTATTTTCTACATTTTTATCACGTTTTTCTTTGTTCTAGTGATTGGTATGGACCTGTATGGTCATTTTATGGTGTGATACCAATTAGAAATTAAATTTAATTGAATCTAATTTTTATTTATTTTTTGTTTCACTCAATTTCATTGTGTTTTGAGGGAGTTGTGTCTATTTTACTACAAACAAGTCTGAAACCCTAGTTAGGGTAATAGTGAGAAAACAAACCAATTTTTGAATGGTTTTATACAAAGTGACAACCCCTAATTTTAAGATATGTTGTATAAAGCCAAAATGGGTATCTGAAAATATTTTTACATTTTTGATATGATGTCTTCATTGTAAATTATGGCCGAAAAACCATAATTTGTTGCTACCAAGTTTGTTCAAGTAATTAGGCCTAGAGACTAGGATAGTCAATTTTAACCCCTTTACTTCCAAAGAAACTATATATATATATATATATATATATATATATATATGTGTGTGTGTGTGTGTGTGTGTGTGTGTGTGTGTTTTTAAATGATGAAAAGGGTATCTTAAAGTGTCTTTACATTTTGAAGTTCATGCCCACTCTGGAAGTTATGTTTGAAAACCTAGTTTTGAAAGGCTACTAGTTGAATGAAGGAAAAAGAAGGAAAACCCACCATTGGATGTTTAGAAGCTTTAAATTTTGGTTGATTAAGATCAATTTGGAGTTTTCCAACCCTTCTCTCCATTATCATTGCAGGTGGACTCATTTCCTAAGTGGACTCACTAGCCATAGAGAAAATATAGAAGAGAGATGGTGTCTCACAACCTATTTTGAACATGCTAGGTCAAAATAATTTTCAAAAGATGATTAAATCTTGAATTTAGGTGCATATAACATCCAAAAATTATTGTTAGAAGTACAAAGTGATATTTCATTTGCAAAGTGGTGTGGACCCAAAAAAAGACTCACTGCTACACTCAACTGGTAGATTTGACACTAGTCAACTTTCTATGAAATTGATATTTCCATACCAAAAAATTATGCAATAATTTCTTCCTTATCAACTCCAACACCTATTAGTATTAATCAAAATGATCCACAACAATGTTTACATCAATTATGGTAATGTAATACACCAATATGCCCAATCCATGCTCATGTTGCCAAACAACATTATCAATGATAAACCTCAACAATATCCCCCTTTGCAATTGATGGAACATACCAAAAAATCCAAAAATACTCTCCCTATTTGCAATTGATGGAACATACCAAAAAAACCAAAAATACTCTCCCCCTTTGACATCAAGGGAAAAAGGCACCTATATAAACTATACTGACTCTTACCAGAACTTCCATTAGATGATTTAGTTATATATATAGTTGTCATAATAATGAATTGAGTCCCCTTGAATCATGTACCAGAGAAAGACCAAAAAGGAACTGAAAAAAATCTTTATATTGTCCACATATATACAAATAATCTGAACATATATGCATAAACAATAAAGAATGAGTCAACTAAAGGTGGTTGACACCTACAACTTCTTAAGATGATATTCCCAGGCTTTCCTACTAGGTTCCCATTCTCTCTTGGCTTCTGTAAACAACCTATTCTCCATTTCAAGCTCAAGAAATAAATCCTCTCCCTCTTCTAGAATAGCACGTACCTAATTCATCTCCTTACCTTTTTCTGAAGTCAGAAGATATCTTGAAATAAGTACAAGTTTGGGATTGACCAAATCCCTTACTTCTCCAAACTATAATATGGTATGTTCTTTCTAATTTTGTAGTTGGAAGAACATCTTATGCATATCTTCAATTGTGTTCCTTATCTCTTTGGTGAGGTCAATGTTAAAATGAACAATACAATTGAGAGGGGGGGTGAATCAAATGTAGCAATTTATTCCTTTAAAACCCTAAATATAATTTAGATCCACAATAATTTGTTGACACCTTATTCTATTAGTTTGATCAAACATGAAATGTAGATAGCAGAAACTGAAATCACAAAACCATAAACATAAGAACACTTGATTTACATGGAAAACCCAATGAGGGAAAAACCATAGTGAGGATAATATCACAATATAAATAATTCCAAAATTGAATACAAAGGCTCACTACCAAAAAGGCTCACTTCAAGAATAGAACACATTGTCCAAAAGGGCTCACAACTAAGGCTCACTACCACAAAAAGAAAACAAGAAGATAGAAGAAGAATGTTACATAGAGAAACACTTCTCAATGCAACAAGGATTCCACCACAATTTCTCACACACTTCAACAATCCCACATGAAAGATATCAAATACCTTCAACTCACTAATTTCAAAATTCACATTGCTCTGCTTAAATTCACATCACATTAAACTTCCCTCACAATAATTTACATTTTTATTTCTTCTTAATCTTTCTCTTCACAACTCTCATCAAGATCATACATATTTTTATCATCATCTTCTTCAAAAACTATCTCCAATGTCAACCACTAGCCTTTATATATTCAAATTTCAAATATGTCACCACCTAAACATTCTCGTAGTGGATAGGAATGAAAGGAAACCTACATAAATCCTTAATTAGGACCCAAATAGATCCAAAAATACTTGATCATTCTTCCACAATCCTCACATGTAGTGTTAAACATAAGGTCAGCCAACACATGTGAAAAAAACCATAAACATTAAGTACATGCTTCTTTACATCAAGCTGAAATTTCCATTCAACATAATTCACTTGAAATGAATACAAAACAATCCATAAACTATATAAGATTCATCAAATACTTCATTCAAGCTTGCATCGACAATTACTTCAACTCAAGACAACTAATAACATTCGTTTGCATACTGATACATGAAACTTACACTATACTGTACCAAATCAAGTAAACCCTTGAATATAGAGAGATAAAAGCATTACTAGAAAAATCTCAAGTATGCACAACCTAAAACCAAATAGTGGAGAAATAGAGAGAAAAACCATTTCTTCCAGACAACAGAAAACATCACCGAATAACTGGTTCACACATTGGTGAAAATATCTTGCATTGTAATATGATCCAGACACCCAAATTCTAAATGTAACAACCACCAACAACCATGAAAAATACCTCATATTCACACAAGGATAGAATAAAAACAGAAGAAATGCATATAACATCTGGAAGCATGCACTAAATACTTGCAAGCACTTGGAGACCAAGTATGGAAGACATCATTTCAGCACACTTGTTCACTCTAACACATTTTCAGACATAGAAACATAAGGATAACTCCATGTACTCACAACACTTCTTCAACAACTCAACTATACATGCACAAAAAAAATCCTTCTTTATTATAATTTTCTCAATATCCGTGACATATACAATGAATAACCAACTTCCTCTACACATAGTTGACATCAATGAAAACACCAACTAGTGACCAACTAGTTGAAATCAATGAAAAAATCTCATACTTTCAATAATATCCCTCTTTGTCATTGATGGCAACACATGATGTGAAAAAATATCAAAGGAAACACACCAATTCTAATCAAATTTTCTGCAACTTCTCAACCTTTTTGAATGAATAATATTTTTCACATGATACTTTTTTTCCCCCTTTGACATCAATGGCAAAGGAAAAGTATGTTTTGCATTGTTCTCTCCTTTTGACATTGAACCAAGGTCTATACTAACACTGAATACTCCCCATTAGGAGTACACCCAATCATTTGCACAATGACAACACATGACACTACCTACTCCCTCTGAGAGGTAGCCACCAAACATCATCCAAAAAATAAGATAGATCCATTGATCTGGTAGACTGATGCATCTTCATATTCATCTACTTCAAGAAAGGAGGGGCAATAAACCCCAACTTCTTTGGGAGATACTCAAAAGTATCTTTAGGAAGATTCTTAGTACATATGTCGGTAATCTAATCCTTTTTATGTACATACTCAAGCTTTCCTTCATTCTCTATAAAATTCTCTCTCAAAAAGTGATACCTAGTTGATACGTGCCTTTTTCTTGAGTGCATCACTTGATTCTTTGAAATGTTAATTACACTTATATAATCACAAAAAAATAGAGATGGGATCATCATACATAACTTTGATATCCTTTAATTTTAGTCTCATCCCTAAAACTTGTGTGCAACAATATGCCACAACAATATACTCAGCCTCTAAAGTGGATAAGGAAACCAAATATTTCTTTTTACTTAACCATGACACCAATCTAGAACCAAGAAAGAATGCACCACCACTTGTGATTTTTCTATCATCAACACATCCTGCCTAATATGCATCTATATAAGCACACAATGTAAAGTCAATATCTTTGGGATACCATAAGCCAAGATCCAAAGTTCTATTTAAATATTCGAATATCCTCTTAATAGCTACAACATGTGTTTCTTTAGGATCTTCTTGAAATCTAGCCACAAGACAAGTTGCATGCATGATATCCAATCTAGTAGTAGTTAGATACTATAGACACCTGAATTTGACCACCCCTGTATGGTCAAATTTACCTTCCTATTATTTCATCCCACACCCTTCATCCATATTAATTAAATAACTCTTTATTTGATTAATATTTCACCTTATTCTAATGTCCTCTAAGGTATTTAATATATCAATTAAATACTTTATCTCTTTCATCTCTAAATTAATTAAATACCCCAATTTATCTAATTTAGTCACTTTGGCTCTTGTGAATTAAATTAATTTTTAATTCATTTTCCTCTCCCCTCATGTCACATCCTCCATAATTCTCTCTAATCTAGATTAATCTAATTAATCTGTGATTAGGATGTGCACACCCATAATTATCATTAGGGTCACATCCTCTATAATTTTTGAATTGTTCCTAATCTATCATTAACCTACCTAACCCCACATTTGCACAACTTTAATCACCTAATTAACCCAACCTAATATTCATGCCATTTATGGAATATGTCCTAATTCAACATTCATTAAATACTTTCTCCATTTGGAGAAGGAATCCCCTTTGCCAAGTGAATTTTTAATTAACTTTTATTCGTCCAAGTAGTTTAAGGAATTTAAAATTCCTTCTCCCATCCCTATGAGGATTTGTGAGGAATTTTTAATTCCTCACATGTCCTCTCATGAACATGTGGACAAGGACCTCCTTTATGAAGATATCTTGTCCCTTCCCAAGGTACATGAAGGTACCTCCATGTCACTTCCACATCAACCTCCCTTTTCCACATCATTCACCACATGTCGAGATGTGAGGGCTTGTGAGTTCTCAACTCACCCTAGCCCTTGATCTTTTCCATCATGGCTTAATTTGGGCCCTCGATTGCTTTAGAGGAACTTCCCCTAAAAATGATAAAAATGTCCTTATTTTGCAACACACTTTCAAGAATTCAAGCCATCCTTTGCATTCAAGCTTTCCATCCTCCATTTTTGCAGCATTCTTGAGCCTCCATATTATATCTATCACAATACCCACAATATCTATTCCATCCCTCATCATCTCACCATCATTTAGAGTTAGGTCTTATGTTGTTTTGGCTTCAAGGAGTGCACCTATCAAGAAATCAAAGGGCCAACCAATTAATCAATATAAACAAAGTAAAAGGTTCTATTTTTTTGTGTTTTTGTTTAGATTTAACTAGGCCAATCTAGAGTGTTTTGTTTTTGTTTTTGATCTTTGCATAGTTTAGTTCTTGAATTTTAGTAGATTAAATTGACTTGAACACATTTATGGCATGCCTCGTGGGACCCACATCATGGGTCTATTTGATTTTTTGCTTATTGTTTCAAGTTTTGCAGGTTCAAATTTGACACATAGGGGTGAATCCTCCCCCCGATAGGAGAATTTTCCTAACTCAAGGGCATACCTACATCCAATAGAGGTGAAAATATTATCGCCCTTTTGTATAAACGAAAAATTTGCGGTAAGAAATCTTGATCAACATGTATAGAGGCGAATACACCTCAACAGGTGAACTTGCTGAGTCCAGTAGTGAATTTTCATTAATCACAAGGGACAAATTGCATATGCCTCTTTATACAGTAGGAAAAAAAATCTACCTGTTTCAATAGACAAGCGAACTTTCCCCACCGATAGGCGAATTTTTCTTACATAGAGGCAAATTTGTGGTAAATCTAGAACCTTTAATTTTCCAGTTTCAAGTTACAATTTGATTTTGGTTTTGGGTATTGACCAACTAACTTGTATGTAGGTGATTTGTGGCATTTTACTAACATTTGTGCAGCTTGTTTCCCTACGTTTTTCCAAGATCAGTGGTCCAGAACTACTAACATGTGTGTTGTAGGATGAGCGGTCGAAGTCTTAGTTAGCTCTGTCTATTGTTTTTCAAACTAATCTAGGCACATGTAGATTAATTAGAGGGTCCATTAACCTTTGTTTGCTATGTTTTTGGGAGTGAATTGTTGATGTATCCACTCCCCTTGCACCTTTTAGTGATCCTAGGTGATGAGAAATCACAACTCATTGCAATCCAGTCTAGTCTACCCAGGAAGTGCTAGTGCATCTAAGCTCTCCCCTTGCGCTACGTGTGAGCTTGGGTACTAGACAAAGTGTCTATTATTTCCTTCCTTTAGCGGGACCTACCTATGATTTCATCACCCAAGGGACAATTCCAACCACATGTTACCGGTGGGGTATATAAAGCGGGGAGAGCTAAAGTCGTACCCCAATCTAGTCATTCCATGTTTAGTGAAGCGCCGAACCTAGGGTCATACCAAGATAAGATGTGTAAGGTTGGTCTGAGTTTCCAACACCTCACTAGATCTCTCGATCCACACTTGTGATAGGCTAGTGTTCATGGTTGTTCCTCACGTACATAGCGTATATCGAGGACTCATGAGATAACTTTTTTATCCTAAATAGAGACCCGTGTTTTAGACACGACTTGGTGTAGTGTGGAGAATGCAAACTGTACCCTGAAGTTACTCACCATGTAATCCCTTGGGTCGAGATAGAAAGCCTCATAGTGGACTATGATATTCCTTGAGTGAGTGAGAGAAGGTGAGCCCGTGACGTCTATTGATGACCCTATGCCACTAGATCTATAGCTATCCACCTTTGTGAGAAAGGGTGATCTAGAGAACCACCCTAGTATCATAGAGTATTAACCTTGGGGTGTCCCCTCAAGGTGGTGGGCCTACATTCAAATTTAAACCCCTTATCACTAATTGTAAGATTGTGTTGTCTAGCATGTCTTCTTATGTGATACCAATGGTTGTTGTTAGTCTGAGTTAGTCTAGCCTACTGATTTTTGTTTGATATGTCTTGACTCCTTTGCCATCGTCTCCCCTTGCCCTTAGTGGCAAGTTTTTCTCTCACATCTAGGAAAATTTGCATTATGGACAGGTGATCCTACCCTGAAAAGTGGTGAATCTATGTATTGAGTCTAGTCTAGGTCATCCTTTGGGGGAACTCATCCTTGTTAAGGGTGAATTTTCTTGTGGGTCCCTCCCTTAGGTGACCTCATGTTTCCCCGTTCTCTTATAATAGGCCATCCCACTTCCTTGGTAGGAGAGTTTGTGTCATCCCTGCTCGTCTGTTCTCAAAATAGGTAAACTCGTTGTCCTCAAGGGTGATCCTATGTCAATTTGTACTACCCCAACTGTATAGTTTAAGACATAGGAAAATATGTTATCCTCTAGATAGGCATCTCTATGTTCATCTTTACATCTCAAGAAAGAGGCAAATTTGATCACTAAATAGGTGATTTTGTGTCCCAAGCCCACCTATTTCCTTGTGGGTTTATGAAGATATAAGTGATCTTGTGCCTTAGAAAGGTGATCTTGTCATCATATAGGAAACCTTGAAACCTTGATAGGTGAATTTGCGTCTCATGCCCGCCTATTCTTTTTGTATCTCAAGATATAGGTGATCCTGTTCCTTAGGAAAGGTGAATTTTCCAAACATAGAGGTGATTTTTTTGGTCTTTAGAATAGGTGAACCCGTTACCTAGAGGGGCAAATTTTCTCAACACAAAGGCATATGTGCTTCCCATAAAAAACTCTTGAGAGATAACCCTCTTAACCAATGAAAGGTTTCCATTTTATGAGTCCATTGTTGTGATCAATGTTTTTTTATCGTCATCCATCTTCCCATAATTGTCAGTTTAGTCCATTTTCATTTTCAAAAGTCATCCAATCTTCAATATAATCACATAGGTGCATCTTAGGAAATACCTAGATTACATTTCCATCAACCTTTCATCAATTTGAATCATTTAGACTTTTTTTAGGGGATTTTTATCCAATTGGGCTAGGTAACTAACCCTAATCATCATAATCCATGCTCGCTTGGGATTTTTATCCATCTTAAGTTAGTAATCCTCCATGAATTTATCAATCTCATCTAATCATAAGGTGGATTCTATGATGTGATCATCCTGTTATCCTCAAGTTAATCCCTTGAACCTAGTTTAGAGTCAATTTCATCAATCGAATCCAATCAAATCATCCAACTGTATCAATCATATGATCCCATTAATCATCCAATCAAATCAATTCTCCAAATCATCCCATCCAATCCTATCAATCAATCCATCAATAGATCATCTACTCCAATCAATCCTTTAGTCATCATTGAGGTGCATCTTAGAACTTAGTGTCATCTTGGTCACCTAGTCATTTTGCATTTTCATGCCCATTACTTGATCAAAAGCAAAGAAAATAATGGAGCAACAATAGCCTCAAGGTACTCAACCTCAAATCCCCTAGGATCAACCCACCAATGGTGGCTCATTGCAATCTAACACTGAGGTCCCCACTCAATCTCCTCTTGATGAGCTCACAGTTGATGAATACCTCAATAATCCCACCAATCTACAAATGATCAATCATCTTCTAGATGAGTGTGGGGACAAGATCTTTTCCACCTTAATCATGGAGGGTATTGAACCCCCACTAGAATTTGACCTATCAAAATATGTCAACATCACACCTCCTACACCTACTATGTCGAAGGACCTTCAAAATTCTTAGAATGATCTTGGCAATTCATATGTCCCCTAGGGTCTACCACAAGAGGGTTGGTATAAGCCTTGATTTGACAATGGTGTTCTTTATCAGGTGACACCTCCTATAGCACTCCCTTGGGTTCCAGTTTTGATCATGGGAGCATTCCCTGATTCTAACAATCCTCAAAGACCGGATCCTAACAATCCACTTGGTCCTGATATGCTGGAAGGTCCACCTAATTTGTAATGCTTGAACATACCACAAGGTTCAATCCCCATTCCATCCGCTTCATATCTTCCACCAAACCAACTAAGTTAACTTCCTAGGGAATGTTGGGGGCACAACTTATAATCCTTTCATTGCACCAGCTCCGCCTCTTGGTCCTACACCTGCATCTAACTTACCTCCACCTACATTTACACCTCAACAACCACCTCAAGACACTCTTCCACCACGAAAAACCCTATCATAGTCCCTGATTCATACTACTATCCCATCGCAGCCTCAACAACCACCATTGCATCAAGCTCAGGGTACTCCATTGGAACCCCAACATCAACCACAAGGTAATCCCCAGCAAGGTCAAATCTCATAGCAACATCAACAACAACCTTCTCATTCATTACAAGTCATCCCTCAACAACCTCAAGTTCCATCTCAACCTCCTCACCAGCAACCCCCTCAACATTCATAAATCCCAAAAAATCTGTGACAACCTTGCTACCCAATACCTACATCATCCTCAAAGCTCTTATCATCCCCAAGCCACTACATCCAATCCCAATCCTAGCTATAATTAACACACTCTACAACAATTCTAGCAACATCCATCCTACAACAACCCCTAGCAATTGCAAAAATATCCCTATTACCAGAAGTCCACTCCACAACAACCTCCCTATGCTTCCCAGCAGTGACCCATCCACAATTATCAATCCTACCTATATTACTTTTAGAAACCACCATCTTATCAGTAGGGTGCCTCCTCCTCCTCATATTATCAAGCTCTGCCATCATATCAATAACCCTATGCTAATCCCCAACCCATGAATTCCAATCAATATCAACCAACTCCTTCATATCTACCTCCATCATCACATGATCAAGCCATTCCAACTCCATTCTCATCCTATCAAATATATCCTCCCTATAATTAGTCCAATCAAGCATCCCCCTCCTCATCAACACCTATCAACAAGGAGTGGGAAGAGGTTAAAGCCGCATTAAGGGACTTGCAAGTAGGCACATCAAAAAAATCCTTCAATTTTGATGAGATTTGTCCCTATCTATTTGATCCCTCCATCTTTCTTGTCCCCTTTCCTAAGCACATGGAAATGCTGAAGTTTGATAAATACAAAGGAAAGGGTGACCCAAGAAACCACTTATTAGAATTTTACACACATTTCCAAGAAGTCTTGCACAATGAAAATTATCTCCTACATCTATTCCCTAGAAGTTTGACAATAATAGCTTTAGACTGGTTCATGGGTCTCCAAAGGGGTTCAATTTCTTCTTTTGCAGATCTATCAAAAAAGTTCATTGCACACTTCTCCTTCAACTTGGAGAAGGACATAGATACCTTAGATCTATTGAAAGAGAAACAAAATGAGGGTGAAACCTTTGTAAGCTACCTCCAAAGGTGGAATGCCTTAGCTAGTTGACTAAAATTGCATCTCAATGAGAAAGACATGGTGACCATATTCATTGCAAATTCCCATCCTAACATGGTGCATAATCTTAATCTTTAATGTGTTACCAATTTTTAGAATTCATTGAGTCATTGAGAGGGTCCTCATCGCTAAGGGACAAGTAAAAATCATTAACTCAGATAAGGGAAATTCATCAAATTATAGATTTGACTACTAGAATAAGAATATATTTTCAATGATGGTGTTACTGATACCAAGCATGTCCAAGTAGCCAACACCTCACAAAGGCCACAATATGTCCCTAATCAACAATCGACTCCCAATGTTATATTTGTGCCACATGGTGCACCCTATCCTCCCCAACAATCCAACCAAAATAATCAAGGGAATAATAAACACTCATTCACTCCTTTTGGAGAATCCTTAAGTTCTATTTTTAATAGGTTGCTTCAAGTGAGCTACCCAATTTTCTATCCTATAATGAGACCCTTTGATGAGTCAGAACTAAATCCTTCATGGTATAAGGAAAATGAGTATTGTGACTTCCAAAAAATCAAGGTTCATACCACTAATAAGTGTCAAGGTCTCAAAATGTATATCTAAGATCTTATAGATCAAGGTGACATAGTAGTGGATGTGAGTTAGACAACCTTGTCCAATGCTAAATTGCAAATATATGAAAACACTTTCCCCAAGATACAATCAAGGTGCTAGCACTTCCAACACTAATCCTGAGCCTAGAAATAACAACAACCAAGGTAACAACACTAATAATATCAGCTATAAGAGCTAGCTATATAACTATGATGGTATATTTATTCACATTACTTAGGTAGAGCCACACATATCCATGATTTGTGTTAAAGGTAAAGACCCGCAATGTGTTGTTACTACGCATCACACCCACATATCCATTCCTAGACCTTCCACATCATCCCAACCAACTCATGTGAGCTCCCAATATAATATTCTTGATCTTCTTGGAAAGTATCCTTCTTAGATATCCATTTTGGATTTGCTTAAGTCTTCCCCCGCCCATCAAGAAATCCTCACCAAAGCTCTCCAAAATACCCACATGGCAAATGATATAGATCCTACTCAATTTCAAGCCTTTGTAGGACATATGTCATCCACATATCAATTGGGATTCAATCAAAATGATATGTTGTCAATCGATTCAAACAATAACCATCCCCTCCACATCAAAGTCCTTGTGGCATGCCATAAAGTAGAAAGGTTCCTAGTAGATAATTGCTCTTCCCTCAACCTCTTCACATTAAATTTCATAAAAAAGGTAGGGTATACCCAAGCTGACTTGAAAAATCAGGTTATCACCATCAGAGCCTACGATAATGCAAAGAGGGATTTTGAAGGCATCACTTGTCTTCCTATTCAGGTTGGTCATGTTGTGCAATACACAATTTTCCACATCCTTGATTTGGACCTCTCATACAATCTCCTCATCGGCCACCCATTGATTCATTCCATGCAAGTCATTCCCTCGACTTACCATCAATACCTAAAATTTACCTATAATGGGATGGAGGTAACCATTTATGTTGATCCTCAACCCTTTGAAGAGAAAGGAAGGTTGCAGCCTATTGAGACACCTATCCGAACAAAACATGTTAGCCTAGGCTATGACAAAAAACTTAAGGGTACTGCATCATCCTTTAGTACCTCAAATAATGTTAATAGAGATGACGGTCTCCTTGAGGACACACCAAAAGAAGAAACCATCATAGTCTCGTATGATGACATAGATCTCTCGTCCCTCTTTGATTCCACATCAATATTTACCATCAACCTTTCCCTTCGCCACCCCAACCTGATTCACTAGGACTTATGAGGTAGAACACCTATTAACACCTTCCCCTTAGTGGACACTTATGTGCATCTCATGGGATTAGGGGAAGATGAACACCCTAACAAGAAAAATAGAAAGAAAAAAAATTAAAAAGGGTCATCTAGTTAAAACCTCTCTGAGGTACTTCCTAACTCATCAAAAGTAATAACATAGTGTGTATCTAATAATGAAAACCTCAATGAGGTGCTAGAGGATGGGCATGTTCATATTCCCCTTGTAGGAGCTCACTTGTATGAATGGTCTTCCATCCTGATCAAAGAAACATGAGAGGTTAACCCAGGAATAGAAGAAGACCTTGAAATCACTTACATAGCCAAATCATTGTTAGAGGAAGAGAATTATACCATCACCAACTTGCTCAAGGAAGGAATCATCAACTTCACATGGACCTATTCAAACATGCCAGGATTAGATCCTGCACTAGTTGTGCACCATTTGGACATTCATCTAGATAAAAAACTTGTTAAACAAAAACTAAGAAAAATGCATCTCCAAGTGGCTTTGCTTGTCAAGAAAGAATTGGAGAAATTATTAGAGGTTGGGTTCATAAGACCCATTGACTATTCTGACTGGATCTCCAACATAATGCATGTTGCCAAGCCAAATTGGAATATCAAAATTTGTATATATTTTTAAGATCTCAATGAAGCTTGTCCAAAGGATGATTTCCCTCTTCCAAATGTTGATATGCTAGTAGATCTTATAGTAGGGAATGAGATGTCATCCCTCATGGATGGATTTTTTGGCTATAACCAAATCAAAACCACACCAGAAGATCAACATAAAATTTCCTTTACTACCCCTTGGGGCACCTTCTACTATAATTTCATGCCCTTTGGCCTTAAAAATATAGGGAAAACCTATCAGCATGTGATGACTATTATCTTTCATGACCTCATCCACATCATCATGGAATATTATGTTGATGAATTATTGGGAAAATCAAAGACCAGAGAAGAGCATCCCACAATCCCAAAGAAAATATTTAAGTAGTTATAGAATTAAAATGTGCATCTGAATCCAAAGAAATATGTGTTTGGGGTCACATTTGGAAAGCTATTAGGCTTCATAGTCTCTAGAAGGGGTATTGAAGTAGATCTAGCTAAAGGTAAAGAAATAATAGAAATTCTTCCACCATGTAATCTTAAGCAATTAAGGAGCCTCCAAGGAAAGTTACAATCCATGAAATGCTCTATAGCCCAGCTTGCTAAAAAGTGTCAATAATTCACCCATCTGTTGTACAAGGATATCACCTTCAAGTGGGATTTAAAGTGTCAACAAGGCTTTGAGAATATTAAGGAGTACCTGAATCACCCACCTATTCTAATGCCTCCCATCCTGGGAAAACCACTTCTATTATACATCTCAGCTACATCCATTGTATTGGGGGAATTACTAGCACAACATGATGAATTCTCAAAGGAACATGCTATATATTACATCAATAGAACACTGGTAGGTTATGAGCTCAACTACTCTCCTATGGAAAAGGCTTTATTGGTAGTGGTCTTCAGTTCACAAAAGCTTCGTCACTAAATGCATACTCGTCCCATCAAGCTAATATCAAAGGTAGACCAACTTATGTACCTATTATCCATAAATTCTTTGACTAGCCACATGGCCAAGTAGGTTATGTCACTAAGTGAGTTTGAAATAGAGTATGTGGAATGCATGGAAATCAAGGGACAAGTGATAGTGTATCAGTTGGTTGATGCTCTATTAGTTTATGCTTATCCTCTAATAGCCAAATTTCCTGATGAAGGGGTCCTTACAGTCACAAAAAAAGATACATGGATGCTTTATTTTGATGGGTCATATATGTATAATGGAGCTAGTGCAGGTGTTTTATTTATCAATCCACAAGGTGACTATATCCCAAAGTCATTCATATTAGCCTTTCCATTCACCAACAATATTGTTGAGTATGAAGCTTTCATCACTAGCCTCATAATCACCATCCAGTGGAACATCACTCACATTTGAGTCTTTGGTGATTCCCAACTCATTATCAAACAGGTCAATGATAAGTTTTAGAAAAAATATGATAAGATTTTTCCATACAAATGCATGGTGGATGACTTTTAAAAAGTTTTAGAAAAAAGATGTTAAGCTTTTTCCATACAAATGGATGGTGGATGACTTTAAAAAGTATTTCACCTACATCCAATTTGAATATATTCCTAGGGTCCAAAATAAAGCAATAGATGTACTGGATATGATTGGTTCCCTTATCGACATGCCCAAATATAGTATGGACTGTGAATTTCTTTTTGAGCAACTACTAATCCTGACATATGATGTCCTTGATAATGGTGTGTGATATCGTAGCACCCTAGTACCATGAAATTTATACCTACCTCTATGACAACATCCTCTCACCTGATCTTACCCGAAATCAATGAAAATCATTTATCCAATGCTCATCCTAATACATGATTGTGGGAGATACACTTTATCATCGAGGGTATGATGGTACACTCCTTCGATGTCTCAACAAATTGAAATCTTTTATCGCATTAAACGACAAGCATATTGGTGTTTGTAGGTCCCTTTCTAATGGCATGGCCTTAACAAATAAAATTCTCATAGCTGGATACTATTGGCCCACTATGGAACATGATTCTTGTGAGTTCAGGAAGAAATGTGTACTTTGTCAACAACATGTGGATTTAATCCATGCTCCAGCATAGGACTTGCAACCCATCATATCACCATGTCCTTTTTCTCAAAGGGGTTTTGACTTGATCGGTAAGATTTACCATCCATCCTCTGATGCACATAATTTAATTATCATAGCCACTAAATATTTTATGAGGTGGGTGGAAGCGATTCCACTCTCTCAAATCACGGGTATTCAGATATCTAAATTCATCCTCCTCTATATTCTCTACAGATATAAAATCCCTTCCACCATCATCACCAAAAATGGGAAGCCATTAAAAAACTAGCATATGAAGTTATTTTATGAGACCAACCACATCCAACATTTTTGGTCCACCCCCTATTACCCACAAGGTAATGGTCAAGTAGAGGCCACCAACAAAACCTTGATTAAAATCCTCAAAAAGGTGGTCACGATTGACACCTCCATCTCCATCCTGCTCTCTAGGAATATAGTACATCCATCCACATTCCCACTAGTTCCACCCCATACTCTCTTGTATATGGTGCCGATGAAATCTTACTGATCGAAGTCGAGATCCTATCACTCTAAATCTCCCTGAATAATCTCATCATTGACGAAGATGCTTGGGTTGCATGCTTAAGTCAGCTTGAACTCCTAGACCAAAAATGTATCAAGGCTTACAATCACCTTTAATCATATCAACATCATCTTAGAAGGAACTACAACAAGAAGGTTCATCCTCATTAGTTCAATGTTAGTGATTTAGTCCCAAAGGAAAACTAGCGTACCCATATTATAGAGAAAAGAAAGGAAAGCTTGAACCAAACTGGTTGGGTCCCTACGTTATCACAAAAAAATATGGTTTTGGGGCATATATTTTTGTGACACCTAAAGGAGAGACCTTGGAGGAACCTATCAATATCATGCATCTTAAGATGTTCTATACCTGAGTCAGCTAGGTTATCCTACCTAGAAAAATAAAATAAAAAAGTAAAAAAACATGAGAAATACAAAAAAAATTAAAAGTCAATTTTTTTTTCAAAAATAGTAAAGAGAAATAATTTGTCCTATGGTGAAAACCACCCTTGGTGGCACCTTCGATAAGTATGTTTGGTGAAAACTTGGAAATGTGCACCATTCATAGAGGGATTAATCATTATCTACCTTGCATCCTAGGTGCATTATGCTTCCATCCATCCTATCTATGCATCCTACTGATCCCATCCTTCCATCGGCATCTCGTCTATCCATCGCTTGGTATATTTTGATTGAGAATTATACAATTCAAATAAACTATCCAAAATTTTGAGCTTTTTTATCTTGAATCTTCAGTTTTTCATTCTTCGGTCTTGCCTCGTCATCTAGGTTCCTCAATCATGTCAGTTATCATTAAGTCTCATGTTGTCTTTGGTCCTTTCGTTGAACTATGTTGCCCCTGCATTTTCATGTAGGCAAGGCTAATCATTTGATCAGCCCCTGAGGAATTTTTCCTACTAGTCTTTGTCATTGATCGAGTTCTCCATTGTCCTCTTTCCACTTTTATCCATGGTCAATCGTCAGTATTTTATCAAAATACGAGGGCTTTGCGCTTTCATGTAGGCAAGGCTAATCTTTGATCAGCCCCTAAGCCCCTAGGTCTTTAGGGTGTGTTTCGGTGTCATATTGTGTCATCAAGTATGTCCCTATTCAGCTAGGGCCTAACAACAAAGGTCACTAGTATCATGAGGTTCAATTGGTTTCGAGTATGTTGAGTCATGTTGATTACCTAATCTATGATGAGTGCTTAAGAATTTTGTTTTAATTAATCTCTTTATAAACACAAAAGACTTCATTATAATATTAATTAACTATTATGGTGGTAGATTATATGTTTAATCTTATCTTGTTTCATATTATACTTGACTAATTGAAGGATATATTAGATGTGGTATTTTGCATTAAATTTGCTTCTTTTGGTAATGTTAATAAAGAAATGACTATGCAAATCGAAATATCTGTTGTCTTGGTTGCAATCTATTCTTGAGGATTTCATGTAGGCACTTAAATGCTTATTGTTGAGCTGGATATGTTAAACTTTTTGTTTAACAACATGGTGTTAATCACGCTCTTGAAAGCTCCTGACACATCTTGATTTACTATGATTCTAGATTGGCTTTCTTTTTTGATTTGGGAACTGCTACTCCAGCTATGATTAGGAAGATTATCTTGGATGATTCTAGTTAGACTTTCATTTAGTTTTGCACTTTGTAACTTGGAAGCTAGCACCATGATTTTGAATTCAAAAATAAGGGATATTCTTATAAATATTTGTCCTTAGGTTTAATTTGAGTTAGTCGATCTTTTCCTGAATATTGTAGCTTTAGGTACTCTTTACTTTTGTTTTACTTGCCAAATTTGGCCAATTGGAATAAAAATAAGAAGTTGATCTGAATCACTATGTTTGAGGTCCCACTAGAAGAAGAGTAGGGTCTACTCAACCAAAGGAGGTGACCATGTTTCATTGTTATCTAATTTGGTTAATTCTTTTTTGCTATAATTGGTTTGAAGTTAGCACTTTAATTCATGTTTATCGATGTTCAATAATTGTATTTACTTAGATTAAATTACTACGATTCAAATTAATTAAGACATCTTACTGTAGATCTGATTTTCATCATTAACTATAGATCTCATTGAGTATTCATTTTTTTAGATGCACATAGCTGAAGTAAGATTGGTAACAATGACTAATGTAAGGACTAAGCTAAAACTAAATTGGAATATATTCTTGGGAGTTAGTACTATTTCTTTCTAGATTTAATGTTTAATTATCTACAACATAAATAGATTCACTATTTTCTAGATTAAAGTTCATTACTTGCAAGCATAATTAGATTTCTTTTTAGTAACTTTAAATTTTGCATTTTAGACTTAGAGTTAAAATTGATTTATTTTGTAGATTTCCTAATTAACCAATTACAGTTAAGTAAGGTAACATCTAAGATGAGTAATTAGGATTAGAATAGGTTTAAATAAGCATCAGTTAACCAGTAAGTTAGAATCATCTTTAGAAATTAATTGCTAGGTTTTGCTCCCAAAGTGCTCCTGAGAGCTCCTAAAGGCTCCTAAAGGAGACTGACTAAAATCAAAGTCACTGTTTACATTGCAAAATCCCTCAATTTTTGGATTCCTCCTTATCGTATATTGCTTTGAGACACACCCAATTTGATAAGTGAAAAATTAAATGATGCGAGTTGTGACATCAACGACCTCGACCATCATTTTTGGTGTTGTTGTCGTGGATACATTAAATATCTAGTTGTTAAGTTTTAAGCCTTAGTGTTGATAAGGAAGACAGTTTAGTTTGTGGATGAAATGAGCTAGAGACCATCTAGGAAGGTTTCTTCCATGGAATATTGATTTTGATCAAGAACAAAAAAAATTGCAACATCAGATTGAAAATCAACAACAAAATCCAAAACAAAATCAAGAAGAAGAAATGGGAGACCAAGCAGGAAATGATCCCCCACCAAATAGGACCTTTCCATATCCTATTAATTTGAGAAAAGAATGTGATGAGCCTCCTATGAAGAATATCTCACCTTTAGTTTTACCTACTTTTAGGGGAAAGACTTCTGAGGATCTTGACCAGTTCCTCTTTGAGTTTAATGTCTTGTGCCAAACCTATGATTATACAGCTAATAACTAGAAGTTGAAATTATTTCCTTCTACCTTAAAAGAGTTAGCCTTATGATGGTTAATGGGTTTAGGTTTAAATTCAATCTCAACTTGGCAAGAGATGGAAACTAAGTTCTTGGATAAATACCAAGATTATTGCCGAGTGAGGGATAGGAAAGAGGAATTGTTCTCAATGAGACAAATGGAAGATGAAAGTCTGGAGGATTATGCTAATCGATTTTAGTTTGTGTACATAATATGTGGTAATGGGTTGGATAATGAAATTAGTAAAATAGTTTTTCTAAAGGGAATTGATGATGACTCGAGGGAGTCCTTGAAATTTATGGGAAAATGAGATATTAACAAACTTTCTTTGGAAGCTATTGTTGAAATATGCAGAAACTACTCTAGGACTAGAGTAGGCTCTAGAGGCTCCTAAAGAAACAAATCTCTTACTACTGATGTGTCTCAAGTAATGGAAGAAATTGATAATTTGAAAATTGATTTAGCTCTTACTATTGATGTGTCTCAAGTAATGGAAGAAATTGCTATTTTGAAAATTGATTTACTCCTTCATCTAAATATGCAAGGAGATAAAAATACTATTGAGCCTTTATCAATCTATTGTTCCAAATTTAGAGGGAAACATATTTTAAGAGAGTGTCCATAGAATCAAGTAGAAATTTGTGTGATCTATGAGAAACGTCATGTAACAAGTTCTTGTAGCCTTCTATCCGAGATTAAGAATCATCTGAAGAAACCACCAGTGGTGGAGGAAGAACTTAACTATGTTGGGAAACGATCCCAAAATACTGGATGTAATGCTAATTAGGAGCAATATGGTACTATAACTAACTAGAATCAGAACCCTTGGCCAAATGCAAACCAATGGAATCCTCACTTTCAACCTCAACAACCACCTACATTTTCGGGTCAACCTAAATGGATGAATCCCTAGTGGAACCAACCGTAGTGGAAAACAAATCAGCTATAATGGCAGGAAAACCAAACACAATTTCAGCCATGGAAAAATCAAGGACCAAGGTGTCCTTGGGAACAATCACCACAATTAACACAAGGTTCTAATCCTTCCCATGAATAGGTAAACCAACCTCAAATGCCAGCACAACCTATTCCAAATCTGGAAAACATTCGCTCTGATGCAAATCCACTGACTTTGAATGCCATTGATGCTAATGATATACAGTTGAGAAGCTGAAATGTGCCATTTGTATCAATCACTAAAGATCAGGAGGGTGAGAAAAATGAAAAATAAAATTTGAAGGAAAAACATAAATATGAAAATAAGCAAGAAGTTAATTAGGTACCCTACCCAAAGTACTTGAAAACATAACAAACTACTCCTAACATCTCCCAACCAAACTATATGAATATTGTTGACTCTCAACTTCTTCATGAGTTAAAGAAGATTAACATTGAGATACCATTGTTACGGGCTTTTAAAGATATACCATAAATAAATTAGTTAGTTAAGTCTCTTTGTATGGAAACTCCGAGTAGGAAGAAGAAATTACCTCCCACCATTAAAATAGGGACCAAACTAACTGATGTATTGTCAGGAAGGTTACTTCCTCAGAAATATAATGATCTTGGTAGCCCTGTAATAACCTTGAGTATAGGAGGAATTGAGATAACCAATGTGCTAATTGATCTAGGATAAACTATCAATGTTATCACCTCGGATACTATTGAAATGTTAGGTATGACAACAATGCAGCCCACCACAACTATTTTATAGTTGGTTGATCATTCTACTACTAAACCTGAGGGAGTTCTTGAGGATGTCATTGTTACCATTGACACATGGGACTATCCACTAGAATTTTTGGTCCTTAAAGCTAGAAAGAAAGATTCTGGATCCAATTATTGTAGGTAGACTATGGTTGGCAATAGTTGCAGCATTGATAGATTGTAGATCAAGTAGTATGATCATTTCTAATGGAAAAAAATAGAAAGAGTTGTCATTATATCCTCTTGATCAATCATCAATTAAATCTAATACTCAACCTTGGGTTGATGAGAATATGGAGTCTGAAGAGGATGGTATAGTGGAATTAGCAATGGTTACGTTAATGGAATATGTAGAGGAATGTGAAGTACAAAAACTTAAACCTAGAAAAATTGAACAAGTTAAAGAGAAAAGGGACTTTCATGGAATCTTGCATCAAAACAATTCCCATTCTTGTCCTTTGAATACACTTGTAGGGGAACCATTTGATACAAAGAATGAAACCAAGGAGATCACTGTAGCAGGAGATAATCCCCTTTTCATTAGTTCATCTTTGTCCTCTTCACAAGAAGATAAATCAAAACAAACATTAGAAAATCACACTGAATAATTTGCATTGGAATACAAATACATGAGAGAAATCCATCTCTCTATCTACACACATCATATTTACATAGAAAATGTTAAGCCAGTGAGGCAGGGTCAAAGGAGAATCAATCTTGTTCTAAGAGACCTTGTCAAGCAAGAGATAGAAAAGTTGCTAAAGATAGGATTCATCTATCCAATATTTGATAGTCAATGGGTTTCCCTATTATTTATTGTTCCAAATAAAAATGGTAAGTGGTGAGTATTTATTGATTATAGGAAATTAAATAAATCCACTAAGAAGGATCATTTCCCTTTAGCATTCATTGACAAGGTAGTTGATAACCTTGTTGGAAGTAGTTATTTCTCCTTCTTGGATGGTTTTAGTGGATACAACCAGATCCAAGTAGCTCCTAAAGACTGAGATAAGACTAATTTCACTTGTACTTTGGATACATGTGCCTACACAGTTTTACCATTCGGGCTATGTAATGCACCAACTACTTTTCAGAGAATTGTTTTAGCTATCTTTGTTGATTTGGAAACCTCATGTGTAGAAGTGTTTATGGATGATTTGGTAGTCCATGCACAAACATTTGAGGAAGCTCTTTAAAGTTTAAACAAATTTTTAAAAAGGTGTAAGGACCATAGGCTATCTTTAAACCATGAACAGTTTCTTTGATGGTGACATAAGGAATTGTACTTGGACACCATATTTTAAAACAAGGGATTAAAGTTGACCCTATGAAAGTTGAAATCATACAAAAGAAAGAAATACTAATAAATCAAATAGGAGTTCATAGTTTTCTTGGTCATGCTAGTTATTATAGAAGATTCATAGAAGGATTTAGTAGGATTTCTAAACCTTTTTTTACATTACTCAAGAAAGATGTAGAATTCTTATGGACAAATGATTGTCGACAATATTTTGAGAAACTTAAACAAGTATTAACCACTTCTCCAATAATTAAAGGACCTGTATGGGGAGTTCCATTTCACATCCATTATGATGCTTCTAATTTTGCAATCGATGCAATTTTAGGACAAAAATATGAAAATGATGTAATGCATGCAATCTATTATGTTAGCAAAAAATTAAATCCTGCAGAAAGAAACTATACAACCACTTAAAAAGAATTTTTGGCTGTGATATATACAATTAAGAAGTTTAGGCATTATATTATAGGCTATAAAATATTCATCCACACAGACCATGCTGCTATAAGATATCTCATGAACAAGGTTGTGGTGGGTGGATGGATCATAAGATGGTTGTTTTTGTTATAGGAATTTGATGTAACTATAATAGATAAACCTGGCAAGGATAATGTTGTTGCTGATTTCCTGTCAAGAATTATTTTGTAGGTGATCAGGAGCCAGTTGATGATACATTCCTAGATGGACATTTATCTACAATATCAATACATCCTCCATGGTTTTCTGACCTTGAAATTACCTTTTAATAGGGAAGTGTTCCGATCATTTCAGTTTTAAGTAGAAAAAGAGGTTAATTCGTGAAAGTTCAAATTTCAGTGGATTAATGGTTTGTTATTTAAGATGTGTTTTGACCTTTTCTTTTTAAGTGTGTTTCCGAGATAGATGTCTATGATGTAGTACATGCATGCCATCATGAGTTGGAGGGAGGACATTACTTTGTGATCAAGACTATTCATAAGCTCTTAGGAGCTGGTTATTACTGGATGACTATGAAAAAGGATGTTTCATTATTTGTCAAACATTGTGATGAATGTCAGTGCATGGGTAGGCCTACACCAACCATGGAGATGCCATTACAGCCTCAAATAGATCTTAAACCATTTGAAAAGTGGGGAGTTGATTTTGTCAGACCTGTTGATCCACCTTCCAATGGAAAACACTATATTTTGGTTTGTACAGATTATGTCACAAAGTGGGCTGAAGTAAAAGATTTACCAGTAGCAAGAGAGGACAAGGTGGCTGATTTTATGTACAAGCATATTCTTCAAAGATTTGGTGCACCAAAGGAAATAGTTTATGATCAAGGACCATAGTTCATGTCTGTAATGATGGGATCTTTCATGCAAAATATGAGATGACACACAAGAATTCCAATCCATACCATCCATAGACAAATGGGCAAGTGGAAATCACCAACCAAGAGTTAGAAAACATTCTGACAAAAACTATTTCATTAAGGAAAATAGATTTGGTAGAGAAGTTGGGTGAAGCAGTCTAGGCATATAATAAAACCTAGAAGAATACTACTGGGTTTTCTCCATATGAATTAGTATATGGGAAGACTCTAGTCATTCCAATCGATTTTGAATTGCAGACATTGAGAACAACATTGGGTGTTTGCATTGACTTATCAAAAGCAGATAAAAAGAGAGTTTTGTAACTGAATCGGTTAGATGAGATGAGAATGGAAGCTCTTCAACATACTTAAATGATTCATAAATAGAGAAAAGAGTGGCATGATAATCATATTGTAACTAGAAGATTCAAGAAGGGACACTGGTCACTATTGTTTTATTCTAGATTTCATGAGTTTAAGGGAAAATTCTACACAAGGCGACTGGGACCATATGAGATTGACCAAGTCTTTAAAAATGGAGTTGTACAACTAGTACCTATTGCTGGAAAGAAAAGAGTGATGCTAGTTAATGGTCACAAACTAAAAATATACCATAAACTTGAATCAAGAGAGGAGTTCTTGTCAGAACTAGAGCACAAAATTGAACATTTTTTGATGGAAGATATCTTTTCCATGAGGGAATGTGTTCCTGAGTAACCTTTTGAAGAAAGGCTTGAACATAAGATAGATTGAAAACTAGAAAATGGTGGTTTACCTTCTGAATAAAGGGGATAAATTGAAAACCAGAAAATGGTGGTTTATCTCTCTGAAAATAAATAAAAAATAAAAAAATCAAGGAATGGCTGAAAACTAGAAATGGCGGTCTTCTTGGATCAACTTTAGTTCACTCCTTGGGACTCCTGAGAGCTCCTAAAAGCTCTTGATGACTCTTGGAGATATCTTAAGTTTTCAGCAATAACCTTCATGTTAATTTCGGGCTTTATTTTAATTAATTTGTTGGAATTAAATGCCAATTGAGTTAGTTAGTACATTCGATTTAACTTTGGCATTAATTAAAACGTATGTATTTATTGTACATATCATTTCCAATTTTTTATTTTTTTTAATTTAGTCATTATGATTTGAAATAAAGTAAATAATAGCATAGAACTCTTCACCAAAAGAATTATTAATTTTATAATAAATGAGTTTAATCATTTCAATTCTGGTAGGGGGATTAACAAGTGATTTTAAAAATACTGTAGTAGTAATGACAAGAAAAGGTGAGATGTCCCACGTCCACATCAATAAATTCACTGATGTCAGTTGCACCCCCGAATTTGTGAATAGTAAATGAAAGGTACAAAGTGGTGGTGTGTGAATCATTCAGATGAGTAAATCAAATAAATAATGGCATGTGTTGATTGACGTGAGGTTTTTCTAAAAAAATTTTCAATTGGAAAATGTGCCATTCTATGTTTTTTCTTAATTGAGATAGCTAGTTTTGTCTAACAAAGTTGTAGAGGAGAGCATGATGAGGAACAAGTGAAATTTTGAACCTGAGAATTTTATTCTCAACCCAGAAACTAAAAGATTGTTGAGAAAATCTAAGTGGTTAGATTTCATCATGAAGTATTAGGGATTCCAATAAGAATTAGTTGAATAATTTGTGATGAATTTCCATGTAAATGTCACCAAGGTTACAGATGAAGTAATTGAGGTCACTCTAGAAATAATAAGTGAAATCTTAGGAATTCCTGTAGAAGGGAAGCCAATTGAAAAGGGCATGTAAAGTATGAAGAGTTAGTGGTAGCATTTTATCGAGAACCTGAAAAGAAGTTGAAGATTCAGTTACATAAAGGAGATCAGAGAGGAGTTGCACGTAATAGTTTTCAAGAGCTGTGGAGAACTGATGTCACTTGGCTAATGAAATTCTTCACTTGTGAAGGTCAATATGGCACTGTGTTAGGGATAGGAATGTTGTTATTGATACATTTGAGTTATGGAAATACATAAACCTTTACCAAAATCAGTTTACCTATGATTCTCTTTTCCCAAATTTCCTCCATGATAACTAGGGTGAAATCTAGGGGAGAATTTTCAATAAAGTATCATGGGTTAATCCACTTTATAATTAAACACCATTTCTCAAAAAAAAAAATTGGTAAATAAGGGTGGCTAGATTTTTTATCCACACCTATTAAAAAGAAAAAAGGGAAAATAACAAAGGGGCCCAAAAAAAAATTGGGAAAAGGAGAATCCTCTAGGGAAAAATAGAAAAAGGACAAGAAAAAGAGAAAATTATAGGAGTCTATTAGGGTAGCTCGTAGTGTTACCAAAAAGAGGAAACAAGACATAGATAAGGAAAGTCGTAGCATAGTTAAAATTTTTGTGTCAACTCCTGAGGAAGCCCCAGTTTGTGAAACCAATAGGAAATTTTTGAAGTCCATGAGGAAGCCAAAACCCTTATGGAATTACCTGAAGCCCCAATTCCTTCTCCTGAAAGAACCCATGTGAGAGATATCTTTGACTCTATTGAAAAATATAACTCCCAATCTGAAGAGAGAGAGGCCTCAGAGGAGTATGAGGATGAGGAGGCTAAGAAATCTCCTTCACAATCCCTAGTTGTTAAAAGAAGGAAAGGAAAATAACCAATAACTGAACTAGAAAAAACCATGCAATTACAAGAAGAATAAGAATCAGAGGAAGAGAATGAAATAACAAAGGTTATGGTCATGTCAAGAATACAAACAAAATTAGAAGAGGTAAGAAGAAGGATAGAATTCCTTGAGGGGAAATTGAGGAGGAAGGAAGAAGAGTTGCAAAATTCTGTGAGTAAAATACAGCAACTAGAAAGGGAAATGGTTGAAAATGAATGTGCTCTACAAGGTCAGTTAAGTGAAACCAAAAGAACCTTACAACAGGTTAATGGACAAGCATTAGCTAGGGCTGAAGAAACAACAAGGTTCAATGCAGAGGAAATAGGAAAACTGAGAGAAGATTTATAACAAAAAGAAGACCAGCTAAGACAACAATCTCATCTATTGTAGTCACATGAAGCTTCCACCTCATCTGCTCCAAGAAAATATCTTTCTTTAACTGCATTAAAATTTAAACATGATAATAATCAGTTGAGGACTCAAAACCAGTAGTTAGAAAAAGAAAGAGATGAAATCAATGATAGACTTCAACAAATTATAGAGTTGTCGTATCCAATGTTATCAATGAGAAAACCTCTAGGTTCATATGCACTCTTTTTGAGGGAAAGATTCCTCTAGTGGAAAATAAACCAACTGATGCTTAAAAGAAAAATTGATTATGAGGATGATAGGGAATTTATTGAAGATTTCTTTAATAGTCATCCTACTATTCATAATTAGATGTAGTATTTTTAGCATGGCTTTCTACTTGGTAATTTTCCACAATCTTTTCTTAATGTTTTCATAAGAGAGCTCTAGATAAGGTCTTTTGTTTCATTACTACAAAACCAGGTGGAATGGAAACATAGAGAAACTCAATATAAAGAGGCACAAATGAAACTGGTATTTCCTATGAGGAATGAGATCCCTTGGTCTAGACATTTTCAAGCTCTATCTAGATTCGTTTCCATGTCAAAAAATGTAGCACCTACTTACAAGAGAAATTTGAATGAGAGCATCCAAGTTTTTAAGAGGGTTCAAGATCATCTCCCATATAGATATCTGAGTGCAACAAGAGATAGATTCAGGTGTATTCCACCACAATTGAGAAGGAGAGAGCCATTTTCACCAAGAAACATCACTTGGAGTATGACCATAATAAGCATTATGATTGATATCATTGAGGAGAAACAAACAAACTAGATAGGAATGAGGTTTAGGCCTCCTCTTATGATAATTCCAACACCAAAATTTGATGCACCTCCAAAATTTATTGGGGAAAATCTAAGGGAGTGGATGGAAGAAATTGAAAAGATGAATGGTTATGCTTGTCAACAAAGATTCTTGGAGTATGTGTTTTAGGATGTTGTTCTAGCAGATATAATTGCTTGGTTGGTGGCTAAGAATAGGGATTTACCAAACCCTTAACCATGAGGACATGGTTTACATCAAGAGGGGGAGGATGATGAGTGCTTAAGAATTTTGTTTTAATTAATCTCTTTATAAACTCAACATACTTCATTATACTATTAATTAACTATTATGGTGGTAGATTATATGCTTAATGTTTTCTTGTTTCATATTATACTTTAATAATTGAAGGATATATTAGATGTGGTACTTTTCATTAAATGTGCTTCTTTTGGTAATGTTAATAAATAAATGATTGTGCAAATACAAATATTTTTTTTAATGGTTGCAAACTATTCTTGAGGATTTTGTGCATGTACTTAAATGGTTATTGTTGAGTTGGATCTATTAAAAAATTTGTTTAACAACTTGGAGTTAATCACATTCCTAAAAGCTCCTAACAAATCTTGACTTGCTATGATTCCAAATTGGCTCTCTTCACTAATTTTGGGAACTGTTGCTCCAATTATGATTAGTGAGATTCTCTTAGATACTTCCAGTTATACTTTCATTTAGATTTGTAATCTATAACTTAGTGACTAGCACCATAATTTTGAATTAAAAAATAAGGGATATTCTTATAAATATATGTCTTTAGGTTTAATTTGAGTTAGTCCATCTTTTGTTGAATATTGTAGCTTTTGGTACTTTGTACTTTTGTTTTACCTACTAAATTTGGCCAATTGGAATGAAAATAAGAATTTGATATGAATCACTATGTTTGAGGTCCCACTGAAGGAAGAGCAAGGCTCGCTAAACCAAAGGAGGTGACCCTATTTCATTGTTATCTAATTCAGTTTATTTATTTTTATTATAATTGCTTTGAAGTTAGCACTTAAATTCATGTTTATTGATGTTTAGCAATTGTATTTACTTAGATTAAATTACTACGATTAAAATTAATTAAAATATTTTACTGTAGATCTGAGTTTCATCATTTACTGTAGATTTCATTGAGTATTCATTTTCAGATGCATATAGCTATAGTAAGATTGGTAACAATGACTGATGTAAGGACTGAGATGAAACTAAATTGGAATATGTTCTTGCGAGTTAGTATTATTGCTTTCTAGTTTTAATGTTTAATTCTTTGCAGCATAAATAGATTCACTATTTTCTAGATTAAATTTCATTACCTACAAGCACAATTAGATTTCCTTTTAGTAACTTTAAATTCTTCATTTTAGACTTAGAGTTAAAATTGATTTATTTTGTAGATCTCCCAATGAACCAATTACAATTAAATAAGGTAACGTCTAAGCTGACTCATTAGGATTAGAATAGGTTTAAATAAGAATTAGTTAACTAGTAAGTTATAATCATCCTTAGAAATTAGTTGCTATGTTCTACTCCCAAAGCGCTCTTGAAGGCTCCTGAAGGAGACTGACCAAAATCAAAGTCACTATTTATAGTGCAAAATCCCTCAATTTTTGGATTCCTCATCGTATATTGCTCTGATAAACACCTTGTTCGATAAATAAAAAATTAAATGATGCGAGTTGTGACATCAATTACCTCACCCATCAATCTATCCACCACTTTTGGTCTTAACAGGATGTAACCTTCCTAAATTAGACTGTATCAACCCCATCAACCTACTGATACTATGGAAAAAGACATTTAAAATATATTGTGATCTTTTGATGCTTCTAAAATTTTGGTTATCATTTGAGCTTCCTATTATGTCATGTCAGAGTTGTCATGATCCATCATATCATGTTGTGATTTTGACATGTAGAAATAGGGTTATATCTTGATCTTTTTGTTTGTTCTTGTCTTCTTTTTTGTCCCACATAGTACCAAACAAAATCCTTTTTGTTTGTGGTTATCCAAACATCAAGCTCGGCCAAAGCCCCCATGGTTTTTGGGTGTTGGGATAGCCTCCTTATTTGTTGTGTTTGTTTTATGCATTGGGCACTAATCAGCATTGGTTCCTTATACCCTCGCATATCATGTCCCATGCTATAAGAAAATTTAGTGCTCCTAATATGGCAAAATGGCATTAGGTTTTCATTTCATTTTTCTTCCTATTGCATTGCATTTAAACCACCTGTTTTCTTTCTCTAGCCTATAGTTAGTGTTTTGGTTATGTAAATGTTTTCCTTCCACTTATTCTTCCTGACAGGGTTCTTATGATTTTGATAGGTGAACTCTCACATCCATCATCATTCATCTCATTACTCATTACATTAGCATACCTATCATTATCAAATTAGATTTATTATCATTCAAATTATCATTTTTATTATCATTTTATGTTGTTTAGATTAATATAGATCTGTCAGTCTAAGCATCTTAAGTTCATTGCATTTTCATTATCATTTCATTGCATTAGGGTCTTCATTATTAGCTTAAGTTTTTTAGCTTAATGTTGATTCATTATTCTAAGCATTTTAAGATTTTTGCATATCATATCATTACCACTTGCATTATCATGTTTCATTGTTTAGGGTTATTATTCTAAACATATTCATCCATTTCATTAAATACATTACATTACATCACATTTACTACATTTATCCATATCATGATCGCATATATGGACGTCATACATTTTCATCCCTACATGATTCATTATCACATAATAATCATAATAATCACAATCATATCACCACCTACATCACACATCATAAGTAACATGTCCATAGCATACATCATAGAAACATAAATCATGTCATATCACATCCTGCATCCACAATAATTAGACATAATGTATATAATATACATCATCCACATAGACATAGAAATAAATCACCATAATCATATGCATACATCATAATAATCATAATCACATGAACATAATAAATATCCATCACATCACATAATAGCCACACATTGGATCACATCAGTTCCCACCGTATATCATATATATACAAAAAAAATATAGTGTCCATTGAGTCCATCATAGTCCATAATAAAATATCACAAAAGTCCATAAAAATTCCATAATAAGTCCATGAACATACATAAAATAAAGGTACGAGAGCAAAGCGCTAATCAAATACAAAGACTACATATCCTGAATGAATAAAGAATAAAGAATCAATGAATGCATCAATCTCTAAATTTGTACAAATAATTTGTAGCCTCTATCTCTATGTATTATACACCCACTCTACACATGTTAAATATTAGGGCCTTGTCTCCTCATCCTCCTCTCCTCACTGACCCACTGCTCTCTGCATCTGTCCTTTGCGGGGAGTCTGGCACTGACCCTCTACCTCTAGGAGATGTCTCTCAATAGATTCTATATCCTCATGTGTGGGTGGCCCCCTGAGATGGAACTGGCATCTATGGGACTACTCAAACATACAGTGGCGCTCTTCATGTTGGGTCTAGCACCTCTCTAAAATAGGCACCCATATAATATCTAGCCTTTGTCCTCACATCAACCACCTCTATTTCTTGTCCCACTCAATCCTATATCTATCTCTCAACCCACTGATGTATCTCCTCTCCCTCTCCCATGCCTCTTGTGCCAGCTACATCTGGTCTATCTATGCTTGCAGTTGGGCTATCCTTTGTACCTCAACATCTCTCTCCCCTGCCAGTACCTTCAATTGTGTCTCTACTGCCTCCACCTGCTCTAACAACCCCCTGCATCCCCCATGGTCTCTTCCACACACTCAACTCTATCCTGAGCCTCATCCCTCTCTACTTTCATCCTTAAGGCCTCATCTACTAGGGCCATGTAGTCCCTCTCTCCATCCCTCTCTATCTCTCGTAGCCTCTCCACCTCTTCCTGAAACATGTCTAGCTCCCTCTGTAATCTATCCCATTTTGTATCAAACTCGCATAATTTGTGCTCTACTATGTGTAGCCTAGCTAGAGATCTTATCAGTAATACCACAGGATCATCTAGCAGTGATGATACGTATGGAACCATCACTAATGGGTGCACCTCTAGGGAATCCACCTCCATGGACTGCTCCTCTCCCCCAGCCTCCTCCATTTCCACATCATCCTTACCCCTCTCCTCCTCCTCCTCTACCTCCCTACTAGCTCCCTCTCATCATCCATCCCAAATCCTAATGCTCCTACAATCAGATGCACTGTCATCCTCTTCCATGGCCCCATCTCCTCCTTATTGGATGTTGTGGTCGATTTGTTGATATTTGGTTTTCATTGATGTCAACACTATTAGCATTAATATCTTTAAGACTATATATGTCGAGGATATTGAGAAAATTGTAATAAAATATGTTACAGGTTGTCTGTGAAGCTACCAAGATCGATATGGTAGAAATTTCAGTGTCTTGATAGTGAGATGTTGAGGATTAAAGGGTTTTTTTTCAAACCTATATAGTTTCTACTCTAAAAGTTTCAAAGGTGCAAATGAAGATTTGAGTAAGTTATAATTTTTTGTGTTCTATCAGCTATTCTATTACTAAAAATGGTGTTCATGGAAGAAGATAATGTGTATCTGATAATTAGAGTTGTTTTGTATGTTACTATGGTGTTCATGGACATTTCTAGATCATTTTCTACTTGTGTTACATGTCCTCATTGATCATTGTGCTTGTAGTCTAAGATTTTCTCTTGCATGTTCATGGCTGACAAGTTGTTTGAAGCATGTTGTGGATCTTCGAGGAATAATATTTGAAGGTGTTTTATGTTTGAGAACATTTTTTTGGGTCTCTACTATGTTGTGGCTGACCTTGGTTGATGCACATTGATAATCTTTATTGTTTTGGGCCGACGGTTTGCATTCATTCTATTATTTTGTTCGAGCTAACATGAAGCAATGTAATTTGTTGTTGCGGATATATATAAGTGGTTGTTTCTTCATTTGATATGTATGTGAAGTGCGAAGTGTGTGAGTGCTATGTGCAAAAAAGTTTTAGATCATTCAAAGGTAGAGTAGAGTGTGACGAAGAGTGAAATAAAGTGAAGAAGTGTTCATGTGCTTAACTGGAATTGTACTTAGGAATTAGCAGATGCTACTTTCTCAGTTCAAATTCTTTATATGGATTTAATCTGAATATTTTATGTAAGATAGTGAATCTTCCTTTGAGCAGTGTGCTTGAATGCATGTCCATTCCTCATATATTCTTCTTATAATTTTAACAAGGTATAACTTGTGGATTAACCTCCATCGTGGTTTTTCCACTAATAGGGTTTCCATGCAAAAATCTTGGTGTTATGTGTTTCTGATGTGTTGTTGATTCATTCTTTCACTGTTATTAATTAGATATGAGAATAAAGGTTAATAAGTTTAATAAGCCTGAAGTTTTGTGACAACTGATTCACCCCCCCTCTCAACTGTCTACCCTTGTGTTGCCAACAATTGGTATTAGAGCAGGTTCCTTGGAAGAAGTTTAATAGCTTGAGGTGATTTGGGATGGCAACATAGAAGAAGGATAGTCTGAGATTTGATGGAACAAATTATTCTCTGTGGAAGAATCAAATGGAGTGTCATCTGAGATGCATTGGTGAATCCTACTGGAACATTACATGCAATAGGTATGTTATTCCTCAGAATGGTCCTACTACTATTGTTGAGAATATGGATGTTGAATGTAACATCAAGGCTAAGGAGGCATTGTTGAGTACTTTGACTGATTATGAGATGACGAATGTTATGGAGCTAAGGACTTCTTATGAGATATAGAAAATGTTGGAAAATTTATATGAAGGTGTGTGTGTGTGAATATGTGGAATAAATTAATAAGCTAAAAAACACACCAATGCGACATTATACCAAAGAAATCTAATTCAAGAATAAACAAAATCTAAAAATAATAGATTCTTCAAAGACGTCCCATTGTCCTCTATCTCCAAAGATTGTGTAAGTAGTAGCTCAATAGAATAACAACTTAGAGAATGAGATTGTATGCAACATGCAGTTATATGCAAAATGATATGAGATAAACATATGCTAAGATAATGAAACCAAAATAGATTGTGCAAGATTATTCTACCATGATTGCTTATGCTAAAATGATAAAACTAAGATGTTATGCTATGCTCAATAAATCTAGTATAATAAGATTGTGAAGTGCTCAATAATGCAACTATAATGCTCACGCTATATTCAATTGGATCCCCCTTTCAAAGAAAAAAGAGGTTGTATTTATAGAATTTTTGAGACAAAATCCTAGTTTGTAAATATTGATGGTTGAAATCAAGCCTGGTAAGATGAACGATGGAAGGTCGAGAAGTTGGAGAGAAAGATGGAAGCTAGAGAGAAAGAGAGAAAATGTTTCCTCCTACACAACCTCTTCCATTCAAAATTGAAGGAAAGTAGCCATTTGGTATTTTTTAGTTATGAGGAGTTAGTTTGTAGTTGAATATAAATCCATAATTAAATAATTAAATAATTTAATTATATGTGACATGTGGATTTAGAAGTTTCCATAATTAAATATTAAAATATTTAATTATGTGTGAGAAGTGAAAATGGTGTTTAATTAAATATTTAAAATATTTAATTATTTGTGAAGTGAAGAATTAGAAATAATGAATTTAGAAGAATATTCTTATTTGAATTTAAAAAATAAAACTTAAAGTAATATGATAATTAATTTAAATAAATTATAAAATTTAATTAATTAATTAAGAGGAAGATAGAAAACGGTAATAATTAAATAAACTTATATATTTAATTAAATTAGAAGAATTAGAAAGTGAACAATATAAATAAATAATTTAATTTGTTTATATGTAGATGACTTTAGAAGATTAATTAGATAAATCATATTTAATTAATTATTAGGCTTGATTTAATGTGACCATTTTTAGATGTATACATTTTTCCCCTCTTTGAAGTGATGTGTTTTACATATTGCTTCAAAGAAAAATTCAGATAACAAAATTTTTTCCCCTTTTGAAAAATTGATTGATGATGCTATATGCCCCCTCAGGAGATAAATCATGAGTTTGAATATTTTGATGATGATTCAAAGATTTTGAATGATTGGATACAGTTTCACCAATTTATATCCCGAAATAGTGCTCAGTGTGGTGAAAAATAAAAATAACCTTACCTTTATTACCCCCTTAAAAGGTGGAAAAAGGTAAAATTCCTTGTCATTTGAACAGTTGCATTTGGGTGTGTAAGTGTGAATAAGTTGTAAAGCACAAAAGACACTTCTTAATACAACATTATATCAAAGATCAAACAAATTGAACTAATTCAAAATAATAATCTACTGAAAGTGTCATATTCCTCTCTATCTCCAAAGATTTATTAAATCACTGTGGCTCTCAGATCGTGTGAGCACTATGATTGTTAAAATGACTATCTGAAGAACGAGATGGATGCTAATGCAATGATATGGAGCTTAATGTGATAATACTAGATGATAAAGAAACTAAACTAGCATGAATTGAGATGGAAACAAATAAATGCAGCTACAAGAGGCAGCCATGATATGAAAACTTGATTGTTGGATGTTGGATGCTTGATGTTTGATGCTTGATGCTTGAATTCCTACAGAGTAAGAGTGCATAAGTTAGATTATCTAGATCCTTTTCTTTGTTCAATGAGGCTTTATTTATAGATTTTCTGGCTATAGAAATGCATAGGGATGGCATTCAGAGGCTTAGATTCAATCTGGAGGACTGAATGGTGAAAGATGGAGGAGATTGAGAGAAATTTGGTGATTGTCTCTACCCATGAAAACACCAGGCAAGAGAAGAGGAAAGATTGATGGAGGAGGATTGAGAGAAGAATTTGGAATTTGTCTCCAATTTGTCTCCAAAACTTCCCATGAAGTTTCAAAGCATTAATTTTGACATATTTTAGACATAAATTAGACATAGGATATCTAATTCATTTTTGAGGAAATATAGATGGAGTATTCTTTGTGTCTTTATTCAAATATTTTTGATTTATTTAAATTAGAAAAAGAGGGATAAATAATTTAATAAAATGAACTATAGAAGTTGTTTATTAATTTAAACAGAAGAATATGGCAATTAATCAATAAAGTGTTTTAATCTTTATTTAATTAATTTAAGATTGATGTGATAGAATAAAATAGGGATTTGATAATTAAATCAAACAAAGTATTTAATTTTGTTTATTTAATTAAGATGAATTTAAAATGTGAACTATATAAATAAATATTTCTATTTATTCAAACAGTAGAGGAAATTAGGATAATTAATCAAATAATTTGTATTTAATTAATTGGAATCTCTAGACCAATTTTAGGTGTATACATTTTCCCCTCTTTGAAGTGACGTGTTTATGCATTGCTTCGAAGAAAATTTTGCTGCTACTACCAGGATTGAAAATAAAAATTCAGTATGCCCCAGACATGCCCCAGACATTGATTTTCAGATGATTGTTAATATGCCCCCTCGGGAGATAAATTAATGATTTGATGATTTTTTGAATTTTGATGATGATTTGATGATTTGATGAAGATATGATGAAGAAATATAGCCCATAGATGAATTTCAATTAATATCATGGATAAATTAATCAAAATATAATAAAACCCTTCCAAAATCCCTTTTCAAAAGTTATATATAGTCCAAAAGGTCATTTTCAAAGTCATTTGTACTTTGTGAGTTTAAAAATCTTGTGAGAGAGACATTTCAACCAACTGGAGCAGGATGCCAATCCCTTACCACACTCACCATTCGAGCGTGTTCGACATCACCGACGATCGACCGTGTATGGACCTCCGGTATTTACCCATTATCCTCCTCGTTTTTCATGCAATTCTGTTTTTTATGCTTTTTATTGCTTTTCACGTTTTTTAGTTAGATTAGCGCTTCCAAGCTACATTGTAGCACTTTCACTCTGGTGTAGCACTTTCAGTAGGTATTTTAGCATTTTGAGATTTAGCGCTTGCGTTAATTTCTCTAGCACTTCCATAGGATAGTGTAGTGCTTTCAATGATTTAGCGCTTAGTTAGTGGCTTTTAGCACTTTGATGTTAGATTTTAGCACTTAGAGAGTTCTAGCACTTTGATTTGGTAGATTAGTGCTTTCATGGTCTATTCTAGCGCTTTTGGTAAAGTGGCGCTTTGATGGACTGTTTTAGCGCTTCGATGCGATAAAACAACGCTTAGAGTAAAATAGTGTTTTGGATGCCTGGTATAGCGCATCGGAGTGCTGAAGTGGCGCTTTCAAGTTTTAGCGCTTTGGGTGCCTTTTTTAGTGCCTTTGAATGATAAAGTAGTGCTTTGGATGCCTGTTTTAGTGCATCCATGTCAGAATTGGAGATTTTGACTTAGTTAACCTTGATTTCATCAATTCTGATCATGTTCATTCTTTGGATTGGTATGATTGATAATCCCAATTCTTGATGTTGGATTTTGATGATTTAAATAAGACTTACTCTCATGATAGGTGAGAAGAAATTCTATTTGTGATGATCCTCATGATAGGTAAGGAAATGATTAAATATCTGATAAATCTCATGATAGGCGAGATTAGATAATGTTTGATGAACCTCATGATAGGTGAGGTTTGTTAATGTTCGCCCATGAATTTTGATCAAAAATTCATACCAAATTTTTGGAATAGACTTGATAGTAGAATGAATTTTGATTTCTTGACATAGTACACTGATTGTGGATTTTTCATTATGATGATAGAAGGCTTTGGGTACTCTCCAGATGTGAGAGAGGTTTCCTTGGACTACTGACTTGATACCTCATCTAACACCAGATGAGATTCAGATTATAGGTCGATGCGGCCTGACCAGTTTACTTGACATGCCCCAAATTAGGATTAATCAAGGTCTTTTGATTACTTTGGCTGAGAGGTGGCATAATGACCACAACACATTTCAGTTACCCACCGGTGAGATGACTATCACACCTAAGGATGTGTGGCGGATTCTGCACATTCCGTTTATGGGGAGAGATTGTAGTGTATGATTCTCATGAGGCTGGTGGGAGAGATACTCTCTACAGAGTATTTCAAGATCAGGATATTGTGGGTCTGAGCATCCAATGGAGGAGGACTGTTGACTCATACGCTACACTACCAGCAGTACTTGTTGGATTTATTGGAGGTTTCCTTTGCCCTGATCATAGGTCAAAGGGATTCCTCATGGGTTGGGGTAGGACTTTAGAGAGCATGATTGTACATGGCACGAGATATGTGTGGGAGATGTGCATGCTGGCACATCTCTATCATGATCTTCATTCAGTGGTGTACCTTGGGGCATGCAGCTTATCAGCAGGGATGACCCTATTATAGGTGTGGGCATGGGAGCACTTTTCTATTTCTCGACCATTTCTAGTGGCAGACAGACCGTATGTGTTTCGGTATAGAGGTCAACTTACCCAAGCTCAGATGGGTAAGTTGGAGCATTGGAGGTGGGTTTTTGATGATACAAAGACTGTTACCTGGCAGCCGTACTTAGACTACGAGTAGTGGGATGAGGATGATGTAGTGTTGGGGTATCTCTAAGAT
The DNA here is from genome assembly GCA_007115665.2 of Sequoiadendron giganteum. NCBI lineage: Eukaryota > Viridiplantae > Streptophyta > Pinopsida > Cupressales > Cupressaceae > Sequoiadendron > Sequoiadendron giganteum. The sequence continues at coordinate 192,828,229 of CM021102.1, forward strand.
TCCATGTACCTGATTGGCCGGACACCCTTTGTATTAGAGAGGTTTTTGCTACACCGAGTGTATAGGAAATATGGCATTGTTTAGTGTATGCCACAGGGGGTAGCCCACTATGCTAGGCAGTGGAGTGATATACCTGATTAGGGGCCTTGTTTGTCATATGATGTTCTAGTAGAGGGATATAGGGCACTACAACCATCACCCTGGGACATGCGCAGAGACATTGCTGAGGCACCAGTTATAGATGAGTATGCTACATTTTTGGCTTTGGTTTCACATCCTCACATCACCATTCTAGATGAGCTAGCACCATTACCTATAGAGGAGGATGTGGCTGAGGGTTCTGCAGATAGTGAGGGTGGTACTCCATTAGGTAGTAGCTCGAAGAGTGGTGGTGATGATAGCAGTAGTGATGATAGTGATGGTGGCAGTGGAAGTGGATGAGGGGTAGGGCCAATCAGTAGTGGTCCTTCATCTAGCAAGCCTCGCAAGAGGTGAGCAGTGGTAGTACCGTCAGTGGACCACTAGAGATAGATTGCAGGTCTTTAGACATAGGTTCAAACATTGCAGGGACATTTGGTACATGCCTGGGGTTTGCTTGTTCAGACCCAGACTTAGATGTAGGCTCAGGCTTAGGCCCATGCTCAGGCTTTAGCACAGGTTTAGGGATAGTTGGCCGCTATGTAGACTTAGGTTGCCACATTGATAGCCAAGCAAGACAGTGCACGTCAGATTGTCGAGATGGCACATGAGACAGTTGAGACCCTATAGAGAGTGGCCGATGGTACCTCAGCGAGAGATTACATGAGAGAGGTTTTGCGGGCTAGCCGAGAGGTTGAGTTTTATCAGGGCAGATATCATGATGCAGTTCCTGTTCATTGCAAAGTCAGCTATACCCCATCGAGATCCGGGTGGATGCATACTCGAAAAGTGAGTGAGGGTGTGACACAACCTCCATGTAGAGATCCCAGAGATCCTGGTTCTTTCGGAGGTGTTGGTGGTACTAGTCCTGTTGGGCCCACACATTCTGGCAGTAGCAGATCATAGATGCTATTGAGATTTTCCTTTTTGAGACATGATGTATATTACGATGTACCTCATTTTTGATGATGTATCTTTAATTTTAGACTTCATTGTATACTTGACACTGATGATATATATATATGAGATGTAGTTGATGTGATTTTATGATGGTTTATGATTTCTATGTGATGGATGCATTTATTATGTGATGTTCTATATGAATGATTTTATTTCAAATGTGATGATGTAATGATAAATGCTCTAATTTTATGTAATGATTTTATGATAAATGTATTTTGTAGAATATATGATACATGGATGTATGATGTAATGTATGAATCTCTAAATGATGATCTATATGAATGCTTAAATGTGATAAAAATGTATGGATGGATGGATAAATGCTTTTTATGTTACTACGATAATGATGAAAAATGATTTTATGATGAATGATAATGGATGATGTAATGATAACAATGACATGACTTGCATTTATTTTAAACGTGATAAAATGTGTGGATGGTAAATGATGTATGGGTTTAAAAGGTGATCAAATGCATATGATGTTTGATGGATGATAATGCAATGAATGCTTTTATGGTAAAATGAACATGATGTACTTATGGTACAATTTAATTCATAATTTATTTGATGTACAATGAAATGACGAAACTTAATGATGAGATGATGACTCCTACATGTGTTTGATGATTTTTGGATTTATGTCAAGTATACTCAGTCCTATTTGTAGATTAGATAATCATTGATTAGAACCCTTTATGCATTAAATACTCTGTAGATAATGATTATGATGAATGAAATCAAATGTTAACATGCAACTATATGCAAAACCATTGTCACTTTAACAGTACTTTTTTGCTTTTTGTTATCATAGAGCTTTTATTGGATGTTGAAAGTGAGTACAAGCATCAAAGGTATGTGTTAGACCAATGATGACCTGAGTACTACTTTCATGATTTTTGATATTGCAAGTGAACACAAGCATCTAGGTATGATTTAATCGAGATGACCTAAGCATTCATTGCGTAAATAGGTAGTGATTAATCATTTCAATGTGTGAATTTTGAATGTCATCAGTGATACATTTGCATAGCACATCCCCTGACAATTCATACATTTATATGATTAACTTACAGACAATAGATAATAAAAACATCACTCGTCCTCCTTGTTTCTCTAGTTCAATACATCATTGAGTTACTCCAAAGAAATGATAATAAAAAATACAATGTATCCATTTTTTACTTAGAGTGTTTCAATCATTATTCAAATTTTAGATCATCCATCCTGATTTTGTGATGTTTTTGTGATTTTTGAGATTTTGACCAAATGACGTAACCTACTAACCTATCCTAGGGGTCTCAGGGGCTGATCAAAGATTAGCCTTGCCTACGTTACACATGTGGAGACCACGTAGTTCGACTGACATAGACCTATGTTTTTTTGGATTTTGCTTTTTTAGATGAACTTTTTGACATGTTTTTGGATTTTTTATATCATACGGACGGTTGATGCCTCTCTGACAATGATTGATGTTGTGCTTTGATCTTTGTTTCATTTTTCTTGCCATACTATTGTTCGCCCTTTGGTGAAATCGATGTTTTTGTTGCCCCTAGTGATATCCAGATGTTGCCCCCAAGCTTTGGAGTGAGACTTGACTATGTGAAAATGATTTTGATATGGATGCAAAAATGGCAAGACTACTAACATGATATGAAATGGTACTGACTGCAAGATAAAATGATCCCAATATGTTTTAAAATAGATGGGACAGCTAACCTTAGAATCACATATGATGCCTATTTCCAATTTTTCACCATATGTTTTGATTACACTCATTGTTTTGTGTATTTTTCTCATTTTTTACTTTTTCTTTTTCTTTCTTTTTGTATTTTCTAATTTTTTTTATTTTTGCATTGCCAAGATGCCTGTTTTCCAGGTTTTCATCAAGGAAACCATTTTAAGAAGTTTGACCCATGCACTAGGAGATTCAAGTATAGAACTTTCTGAGATGGATACTGTTGATAGGTTCATCAAACAAATCCCCTTATGACATTGATAGTTGATATGCCCCTGATCCATATACTAATATGAACAAAATGACCAAGCCAGTTAGGCTCAAATTTCCCTTTCTTCTCCCTGTCCTACTGATTCCTAGGGTTTTCCTTTAGTACCAAGTCACCAACCTGAAATACCCTCGATTTTACCCTATGGTTGTAACTTCTTGACATCCTCTGTTGATAAGTTGTTAGATGATTAACAGCCTATTGATGACGCTCATCCAACAATTCCAATTCTTGCAGTCTAGATACCCTATAGTCTTCATCTGAAATGATTCCTCTGAGTGATACATGAAGGGATGGAATCTCAACTTCAATGGGCAATATGGCTTCTAATCCATATACCAAGGCATATGGTGTAGCTCCCATTGGTATTCTGATACTTGTTCTGTAGGCCCGTAGTGCAGGATTGAGTTGAACATGCCAATCACGTCCAACATCGTTAACCATATTTTTGAGAATTTTTAGAATGGTTTTGTTTGAGGCCTCTGCTTGGCCATTCCCTTGAGGATAGTATGGTGTTGAAAAAATGATGCTGGATATGGAACTTTTCACATAGTTCTTGGACATCTTGATTCTTGAAAGGTCGTCCATTATCAGTGATAATGGATTGAGGAATTCCATATCGACATATTATGTAATTCAAGATGAAGGAGGATATCTACTTGCCAGTGATGGTTGTAAGAGGCACTGCTTCTATCCATTTTGTGAAATATTTTGTAGCTGTTTTGATGAACTTGTGTCCATTGGATGAAGATGGATTTATCTTTCCTACTAGATCTAGTCCCCATTGAAAAAAAGGCCATGTTGATGTGAAGGGATGCATTTCTTGTGCCGGTGCATGAATCAGATTGTTATGAATTTGACACTTTTGACATTTCTTGACAAACTAATAGGATTCTTTCTCCATGCATGGCCAATAATATCCCAAACATAGGAGTTTCTTGGCTATAGCTATCCCACGTGAATGAGTGCCACAAATACCCTCGTGAACCTCTTGTAGGGCCATTTCAGATTCGTCATGTTCTAGACATTAGAGTAAGGTACCATCAAGACCTCGACAATAAAGTATATCTGTGATTAAAGTATGTTAGGTGGATTGGCAGATAAAGTTTCATTTTTGGTTCCTGGATAGATCAGGAGGAAGGATATCATCTTTCAAGTAAGCATAGGTCTTTTCATAGATGGAGGTTTCAATGATTTCTAGATGGAAGATGGTAGCGGATTCTAAATTATTATGGGAAGGACATGATACTTGTTCTACCATAAATGCATAACAAACTCACTTCTTAGGCAATTGTAGTAATGAAGCAATTATGGCCATAACATCTATAGCCTTGTTCTCCACCCTTGAAATTTGATCAAACTTAATACTAACAAAGAATTGTTTTAGATCATCTATTTGTTGCTTGTAGGACATCAAATTTTCATCTTTTGTTTGATACTCATCATTCACTTGATAAATGACTAGTTGAGAGTCCCCATATACCTATAAGTCCATGATCTTCCATTGAATTGCTATTTTGACCCCAATGATCAATGCTTCAGATTCTACCACATTATTTGTACACTGAAACATCAGTCTATATGATTTTGGAATGGTGTGTCCTTGTGGAGAGATGAACAAAATCCCTGCTCCTAATCCTCTATGTGTGTATGATCCATCAAAATATAATACCCATTGTTGGGGCATCACTGTCAGAATGTCTGCATCCGAAAACTCCATTGTCATTGGTCGATCATCTGGTAAAGGAGCCTTAGCTAATTGTTCATTGATTTCATGACCCTTGATTGCCTTTCTCTCTACATATTGAATTCCAAATTCACTTAATAGCATGACCCACTTTGCTAGTCTACCTGTTAAGGCAGCTTTATTGAGTAGATATTTTAAAGGATCGATCTTTGCTATTAGCTTGATTGTATGAGTTAGCATATAGTGTCTCAGCTGTTGAGTAGAAAACACCACCACCAAGTAATATTTCTCTATGAAAGTGTAATTTATTTCATATCCATTTAATGTCCTACTGATATAGTAGATGGCATGTTCTTTTCCTTCATAATCTTCTTGCGCTAATAGTGCCCCCAAAGAGATATCTGTTGTGGCAATATACAATATGAGAGGCCTTCCTTCTGTTGGTGGTATGAGAATAGGTGGTGACATTAGATAGTGTTTTATTTGATTGAACATTGTTTCACACCCATTATCCCATTTGAAAACCACATTCTTATGGAATAGATGATTAAAAGGATGACTTTTGTCTGCCAGTTGGGAGATAAATCTTCTGATCGATTGGAGCCTTCCCTGTAGGGATCTGAGTTGACTGATATTCTTAGGATGTGGCATCTCCATTATCACTTTGACTTCTATTGGATCCACTTCAATGTCATTTTCCAAGACAATGTACCCCAACAGTTTTGCTGATGTGACCCCGAGGACACACTTCTTGGGGTTTAACCTAACATTGAATTTCTCTAGCCGTGTGAAGATTTTGTCTAAGATATGTAGATGTCCGTCCCTTATACAATATTTTTCCAGAATATCATCCATGTTATCCTCCATGAAGGTGTGCATCATATCATAAAAGATTGTCGTCATTGCTCTTTGATAGGTGGCTCCTGCATTTTTTAGACCAAATGGCATGACGTTCTAGCAGAAGGTTCCCCATGGACATGTAAAAGCCATCTTTTCCTAATCTTCTAGAGCTATTTTTATTTGATTGTACCCAGAGAAACTGTCCATGATTGACAACATGGCATTCCCTACCATCAAGTCCACAATGTATTTGGTAATGGAAAATCATCCTTCGAGCATGCTTTATTTAGGTCCCTAAAATTCATACATATCTTGATGCTATTGTTTGGCTTTGAAATGGGTACAATGTTTGATATCCACTCGGCGTAGTCTATAGACCTTATGAATCCAGCATCCAATAATTTCTTTAGCTCTTTCTTTACCATCAATGCGATATGGGGATGCATTTTTCTCAATTTTTTCTTGACAAGCTTGATTCCTGTGGGAAAAGACAATTGATGCAAGAGTAGATTTGGGTCTAAGCCTGGCATATCAGAATATGACCAAGCGAAGTTGATGCTTCTTTCTTTAAAGAATTTGATGAATTCTAGTCTCTCTTGATCTATCATGGATTCGGCCAGATGTAGGAATTTTCTCTTTTCTTCAGTGCCCATGTTCATAGACTGTGTTGGTTCTACTAGGACTGATGATCGATCATGATAATTTTCTAGAAGAGTGTCAAATCTCCCATCTTTTAGTGCCTCAGAAAGGTTTTCACCGTTAGATGCGTTCTTTATTTTTTCTTTTTCTAGATCTAATGCTTCCATAGAATGGTTTTCACCATTAGATCTATTTTCCCTGTTTTCACTTTTGCAACTGGAATATTTGACACCCTCCTGCCGAGTCATGTTGTTATGAGTATTACAGATAGAACTTGTACCAGGTTTCCTATGACATAGTAAATTCACAATGGTATCATTGTCTGTGAATATTGGTATAGTCAAAGGTTCGGCAAGTTCCCAGTCAATGAGTTCTGGATGGATTAATGGCATGAGGTCATCAAATTCATTTGGGTTGATGGATGTAAGGGTTTGGACAGCCATTTCGTCATATTTGTTTATTGGAATATCAAGGTCAATGATGGTACCTTCTTCAAGATCGTCTAGCTCACTTGAGGTCTATTCATCCCCACTTGAATCATCAATATTTAGTGACCCTACCACGATTGGTCTAGACCTAGAGCCTTGACCCTCCTCACATGTAGTTGTATATTGTTGGATGAAATCAATATGAATATCAGTGAAAGATACATCGGAACATGAATCCCATTCATATTTATTTGAACCTGTCTCAAAGCTATTTCTAAGTTGAAGGATTATTTCAACAACTTTCTTTGTCATTTCCTATTTTTTCTCTTCAGAATATCCCAGTCCTGGCTACTCCTTTGAATGGAGAGTGAGGGGCTGAATAGGTTCTATGATTCCATCCTTTCTTAATCCAACTAGTCCTTGTCCCTCATAACCCATCTTTTCTAGGATCGCTTTCACTTTGCCATATTTGTCGGTGTTGATGTTGACATTTTTGATACTGATATTGGATGTAGAAGGTTCCTCATCCTTGTATAGCCAATCCAAGATTGCTTTGTTGTCTAAATCATCTTCTACGGTACATGTTTTGACAAACCTTTCATCAAGAATTGTGACTGGTAATGATGTTTGAGATTTGATCATAGATGGTTGACCATATGTCCTAGGAGATGGCATTAACTATGATAGGTTAAGCGATTTCTCCATAGAATATGTTCCCATTCCCTTGTCTGTCTTTTCGACTTGCTCTTGGAATTTTTGTGATAAAGAATTTTGTGGATCCGTATTATCTATTGATTGAGTTTCAACATGACCTGTTTCTTTTTCTTTACCCTTCTTCTCTACCCACTTGGTAGTGATACTTGGACATTTTTCTTCGTTGGATGATTTTGAGCTTGATGCTTCCCTGTTGTGTGGCACAAAGGTATCTTGAGAGATACTAAGGGTGTCACAATGTTGAGGATGATTATAATCAGTAGATATAGTCACCTCTTGTCCATTTATTGGGAATTTTAAACATTGATGATATGTTGAAGGCATGGCCTGCATTTCATGGATCCATGGTCGTCCTAAGTGTATGTTGTATGTTAACTCTTTTTCCAATACTTGACATGCAATATGTTTCATCATTGGCCCCACTTGAATGGGTAGCACAATCAAGCCCTTAGACAATCTTTCTTCCTCATCATATGCTTTGATAGTCATTTTTCTTTAGGCATCAATAGAATTATCTAAATACCCTAGTGCATGGATTAACTTGAGAGTGTAAATGTTCAGACCAGCTCCCCCATCTATTAAGACTCTCTTGATGCGATGATTGTGGATTAAGACTTCAATATGGAGTGTAGTATTATGGGGATGGTTTAGTGAGACATCATCCTATTAAGAGAATGATAGACAATGTGGGGTAGTCAAATTCCTCCCCATAGCTTGGAACTGACAAACATCTAGATATTTTGGTACCGTAGTGGCAACTAATGCTTGTTCTAGAACCTCCTTATGCGATGGTGATAATTTAAGGAGTTCTAGTATTGATATTTGTGCAGGAATGTTTTGCATTTGATCGACAATGTTATAATGAGATGGAGGTGGAACTGCATGTGTAGACCCAACTCCCTTTAACACTACCTTGGATTGCCCCCTAGTCATTACATTTTCTTGTTGATGTTCCTGATGGTCTCTTATTTTTAAGATGTTGATTTGATTTTTAGAGTTTTGTATGCTTGGGAGCAAGTCCAAAGGGGTAGTGTTGTTGGTTTTGGGTTCATCAATGTTGTGACTAACTGTATGATCAGTCTCTATTTTAGATAGACAAAGAATTGTTGTGTCAAAGACATGGTTGATTTTCTTCCCTTGGTTGTTTGAAGATGATGATGCTCCTTTGTCATAGTTTGGAAAAGGATCCTTGAAGGTGAAATGATCATTTATTTTGAGGTCCCTCCATAGATATTTTGTTGTTGTCGATCAAATCTTGTACTGTGTGTTTCAACTCCATATAATCATTGGTTTTGTGGCCTTTGTTATTATGGAAGTTACAGTAATCTATGTCATTCCACCATGGTGGTTTGACCTTTGGATCCCAAAATCAGGCTTTTTATGCAGTGATAAGGCCACTAGTGACTAATTCTTTCATTGTTGATTCTATCATTTGGCCTAAAGGTGTGAACCTACGCCGATTTGATGGTTTCTGATATGACTATGTTTTTACGATCTTGTTGCTTTGCTTGAAATTTGACCTGACAATTTGATCATTGTTTTGATTCTGTGATGTAGATGGTGTCAAGTTGAAAACCGGTTTGACATTTTGGGAATCATTTGTTGTTTCATTGGTAGTTGTGTTTTGATTCTTTTACCAAAATTTTGGCTTATCACTGCTTGAGTATTGATTGGAGGATATATTTGTGTTATTCCTTTTATCGTTGAAATGTTTGATAACTCCTCTTTTGACTAATGCCTCCTCAATTTTAAGACCGTTTTCTATTACTTTTTTTGAATGTGGGAGGACATTGCAATTCAAGCCTATAACTCATTTCCTCCATTAAGTTGTCAATGAACAACTCCATCTTTTCTTCCTCAAGAATGATCAAGGATATCTAGCGAACAATCATCACCATCTTTGTAGAAAAGACAAGAATGTCTCCCCTTTGTTTTGCTTTAGGTTATAAAGATCCTTTATTGTAACATCATGTTGCATGTTAAAGGAATAATAGGAGATGAACCTGTTGAAAAGTTCCTCAAAATTTTTGATACCTGGTTGTAGTTTTGAAAACCACTCCATACATGATCCTCCCAAGCTCCTTGGGAATAATCTCATTAAGTAAGTTTCCTCTTGGGAAAACTCGAGGCTCATTGTTTTGAATTCCCTGATATGATCTATTGGATCCGTTCTTCCATTGTATTTATCATATTTTGGAATCTCACAGTGTCTAGGAAAAGGTATTATACCAACTGTTGCATCGAAAGGATAAGGACAAATGTCTTATATGGCATATCTTTTGGTACTCCCTTTCTTCATATCATGTATCTGTTGTTGTAACATTTGCATTTGGGATGTCAAAGTAGCAACTGGATCTATTGTTTGTGTTGGTTGCAATATTTTAGTCTCACTTGTTCCGGGTTCTTCCTTCAAATGATTCACATCAAATTCCTTGGGAAGTTTGGCACCTGATTTAGCCAACATCAAAAGATACTTCTCCATATCTTGTTCTAAGATCTTTTCCATAAATTTATGGAACTTGGGATCTTGTTGAGTTGTTTGAATATCCTTTGGAGTTATTTCATTCTTATCATTTTGGTTCAGATTGTTCCAAGGATTTTCTTCTGCCATTGTTTGGGATGTTTCAAGTTCTTGCTCTAAAAGTCTCTGTTTTTGGGACCTAGTGAAGATTGGCATACAAATTTTTTCCCTTTCTTCCGAAATGTTGATCTTCTATGCTGGAAAAATGTCAATTAAACTTTTCACAAAGTCAAATAAGATGACTAATCTTATTGATGACACTATGTTAAAAATTTAATTACTATACTTGGTTTCGTGATAAAGGATGATAGTATCCTGATGATGAAACTTCAGTGTAGTAATCGATTTGTGTATTTTGTTTTGACACTTCTAATTTGCAAGATCTTGTTTCAGTTGATAAGATTGGAAATTTGTATAAACTTATCTATTTTCGGTCTCTAGATAGTGATTCTGATAAAAGGAAACTTGGTTCTGATAAAAATTGTGGATAAAATGACAGACTGACTGACTGGTAAGATTTTTGAACTCTCTATTTTGAAAGTGCTAAAATAGAGTACAGAGGCGCAATTTCACAGAAATGCTAGAACAGAGTCCTAAAGTGCTGAAACAGGCAAAAAAAGTGCTAAAAAAGTGCTCGAAAGCACTGCAGAAAGTGATGGAAGCGCTATCTTGACAGAAGTGCTGAAACAATACCCAAAAGCACTAAAATAGTGCCCAAAACTGCTATTTCACAAAAGTGCTAAAACAGTGACCCAGAGCGCTGAAACAAGTTTCCAGAGTGCTAAAAATAGGACTTTTAAGACTCTCTATTGTAAAATCTGATCTAGCCTTGTGGCATACTATATCATGGATTGTGGAAGATAAGAACGATGTATGTGTTGACTATGGTTGTGATACTGTGTGAGAGATCTCCTTTGGAAGAAGGCTCATGAATAGAGTGGTTCTACTGCATAATCTAAAGTGTGACCCCTAGCAAAATCATGATATCTATGAATGAATGTTCTATGTTGTAAAAAGAGTTTTCAATTTTGATATAGAAAACACTCTCTTCTTAATTTATCTCGATAACTGAAAAGTTTCTTGGGTTTTGTGATTTTGATTTTTCTCTTGACAAACGTGGTGGACTTCCACTTTCGAAGCATGGATTTTTCTGACCTAACTTGAATTTTTTTTGTTTTCAGGATGATCTTTAATCTGATTTTAATGAATTTGTGAAAACACAGCAAGCAATTGTGAATAATTATTTTAAACTAAATAGATCATGTATGTCCAAGAACCACAAATGGTCCTTATTGATTTTCATGGGTTGCTTTGACAATTATACACAAATGAGACAGACTCACACTTAAGGACAAATAGGTCATCATTATACTCATAGCCCACATCTTGAATTGTGTTGACGCACACAGCCTTGTCACCCCCTAGAGGACGCCCATGTTTTTGTCGTTTCTAGGCACGTACTCAGAGTTGGATTTCTCATCCTCTGAGAAAAAGATCCTTGGCAATTATATGGTGAGTGTCTTGGGGGAAGATTCTTTCCTCCCCTTGCACCGTGAGTATGACAATGTATGGATACTGATTTGGCAGGATACTACTCTATGGTTCGTAGATAAGGCTTCTGTGTAGTGCAGCAATTGATAAGCTCCCTCAAGAGACCTCCCAATCTTTAGAACAAAGATTTTGGGGATGGTTATCTTGCTCACTACTGTCAAGTTGGACTTTCATCAACAATTTACATTTTTATTATAGTGGGTTGAAATACTTGGCTTTAGGCGTTCCCACTTAGGTCGTTCTCGTAGGGTGAGTATTTTTTCCCACTATAGCAAGCCTTCTAAAGGATTTAATAAAGCATAAATAGCATGAAGTAAAAGTGAATCTAGTGCTTTGATCACCCAGTTAAGGGGAGAGCATAAGCCTAATCACCACAACCATAGCCTATAATTTGTTTTATTTTAAGCCCAAAAAGAATTTTTCTAATCTATGTGAAGGTGTTGCTTCACATAAATCATGTTGTTCTTTTTAAATTATACTATTAAAATGTGATGACTATCCTAGGATTGATAAATTTTCTTTTAAGAAAACAACAAGTGGCTACACTAGGATTGATACATTTTAGAAACCAAAAGTGACTATCCTAGGATTGATGAATTTTAGTCTAACTGTGAAAAAAATAAAATCTGGCCACGGTCGCATCGGATCTAGACTGTTTTTATAAAAGTGCTGGAACATTCCACCGAAGCGCTATAACTTTTACTTGATGCACTATAACTCAAAAGCATCGAAATAAGACACCGAAGCGCCAATTTTTTCCACAGAAGTGCTAAATCACTGATGCGCCGAAATAGGAAATGGAAGAGCTAAAGCTGAAAGTGTTGAAATTTTTTATAGATGCATTGTAGTAACACGGAAGTGGTGAAATAGAGCACAGAAGCATTGTAGTTTGCCATGGATACGCTATAGTATTTGACGAAAGCGCTAAAACAAAACAAGTTGGGAACTTGCACGACACTTTTTAGAAAAATTGATAAAATTGGAGTTAATGCCCCATGCTAGGCGCCAAATTGTAAGTGTGAATAAGGTGTAAAGCACAAAAGACACTTATTAATATGAAATTCTATCAAAGATCAAACAAATTCGACTAATTCAAAACAATAATCTACTGAAAGCATCATATTGCTCTCTATCTCCAAAGATTTATTAAATCACTGTAGCTCTCAGATCATGTGAGCACTATGATTGTTAAAATGACTATCTGAAGAATGAGATGGATGCTTATGCAATGATTTGGAGCTTAATGTGATAATAATAGATGATAAAGAAAATAAACTAGCATGAATTGAGATGGAAACAGATAAATGCAGATATAGGAGACAACCAAGATATAAAAACTTGATTGTTGGATGCTAGATGCTTGAATTCCTGCAGAGTAAGAGTGCGTAAGTTAGATTATCTAGATCCTTTTCTTGGTTCAATGAGGCTTTATTTATAGATTTTCTGGCTATAGAAATGCACAGGGATGGCATTGAGAGGCTTGGATTCAATCTGGAGGATTGAATGGTGAAAGATGGAGGAGATTGAGAGAAATTTGGTGATTGTCTCTACCCATGAAAACACCAGGCAAGAGAAGAGGAAAGATTGATGGAGGGGGATTGAGAGAAGAATTTGGAATTTGTCTCCAAAACTTCCCATGAATTATCAAAGCATTAATTTTGATATATTTTAGATATAAATTAGACATAGGATATCTAGTTCATTTTTGAGGAAATATAGATGGAATATTCTTTATGCCTTTATTCAAATATTTTTGATTTATTTAAATTAGCAAAAGAGGGATAAATAATTTAATAAAATGAACTATAGAAGTTGTTTATTAATTTAAATAGAAGAATATGGCAATTAATCAATAAAGTGTTTTAATCTTTATTTAATTAATTTAAGATTGATGTGATAGAATAAAACAGGGATTTGATAATTAAATCAAACAAAGCATTTAATTTTGTTTATTTAATTAAGATGAATTTAAAATGTGCACTATATAAATAAATATTTCTATTTATTCAAATAGTAGAGGAAATTAGGATAATTAATGGAATAATTTATATTTAATTAATCAGAATCTCTAGACCAATTTTAGGTGTATATAGGGTGAAAACAGAGCTCTAAGAGAGGAGAATCGAGATGGAAATCCACTACGAGAGACATAAATTTGAGTGGGTGTGATGGCACCATAGACCAGCTACATATGGACCTCTGATAAGATCTTGAAACCAACTTTATGAAATTTTTCTTGAATTTCGCATGTTGTTTTGAATTTTTAGAAATTTGATTTCCTGATTTAGCACATACAAAATTGTTTTAGCGCATGTGACCCCTCAAGTAGCGCATAGGTTAGGTAGTTTAGCATATCTAGGATAGTGCATATACATCGCAGATTAGCACATTTGCTTGATAGAATAGCACATAGGTCAATTTAGTGCATAGGTGTGATAAAGTAGCCCATTCGTCAAATATCGTGCATAGGAGGATCAATTAGCGCATAGGTTGAACTAGTGCATCTGATAGATAGATTAGCGCATGTGTTGGATAGAGTAGCACATATGCCAAATTAGCGCATTTACCCTTTGTTTTAGCACATTTATGGATAAACTAGCACATTTGTTTTTTTTGGCACATTGATTGTCTATTTTAGTGCATCCATGAAATTTAGCTGATTTTGAATGTTTGAAGATCAATTTGTGATTTCTTGATGTTTGTTGCTATATTAGACAAATAATCTGATAGAATTGAATTTCATTAAGGATAATTGATCTTATTCTGATGATGTTTTGATAAATTTGTTCTTATGTTGAAATGAAAAAAAAATAGTAAAATGATTGATTTGATGATGTTGATTCTGATAAATTTGCTTTCTGAAATGAAAAAAAAATAGTAATGATGATGTGATGTTGTTATTGATTTGATTTTGATGATAAAGTTGTCTTCATGCTTGATGAAAAACAAATAGTAATAATGAACTGATATGATATGTTGCTGATTTTGATTTTGATAAATTTTCTTTCATGTTTGATGAAAAACAAATAGTAAAATGATGATTTTATTTGCATGATATGATTTCACATGATTGCTTGATTTTATGATAAATTGATGTATTTTTCTGATGATGTGATCTGATTGACTTGGTATTAATATGATGTATAGGAGGATTTTAAGATCCTCCATATTAGAGAGAGATTTCTCAGGACTTGGGAGATGATTCTCAACTTGTCTCAAAAAGAGATTGGAGTTATTTTTATATGCGGTTTAGGTCCATTTCTTAGGATCCCATAGTATAGGGCTAACAGGGCACTATTGATAGCTTTAGTTGAGTGATGGCATAGTGAGCATAACACCTTTCATTTTCCCACTGGAGAAATTATAGTCACACCTGAGGATGTATATAGGTTACTAGGGATCCCATTGGTTGGTGAGATTGTGGTCTATGACCACAAGGAGGTTGGTGGGACCCATGATTTACGGAGAGTGTTTCAGGATCTGGGTATTTGTGGTTATGAGATCCCATGGAGAGAGATGGTTAAGGGTTATTCCCCACTCCCTTTAGTACTAGCTGGATTCATTGGTGGCTTCTTGTGTCCCAACCACCAATCGAAGGGACTATCTATTGGTTGGGTTCGAGTTCTAGAGGACATGATCCTACATCAGACCAGATATGCATGGGGTTCATGCATCTTAGCCCATCTATAGCATGATTTATATCATGTTGTATATATAGGTGGGAAGGCATCACACTCTTATAGATTTGGGCATGGCAGAATATTGCTATCACCTTCCCCTTTGCAGGGAGAAATCCTCCCATCAGTCGACCATACATTTATGCATACTCAGGTCCACTTGTCCAGCCTAAGCTGGGAAAGTTGGAGTACTGGCGAAGATTTTTAGATTATATGGATACTATGATTTGGAGGCCATATGTTGATTGTGAGGCCTGGGATGAGGATGATATTGAGTTTCCCTATTGCAACATATCTAGATATTTGATCAAGAGGACCCCATTCATTATTGAGAGATTCTTGGTTATGCAGGTTTTGAGACAATTTGGCAAGGTATAGGTTATTCCATAGGGTATACAAGGCAACGAAAGGATTCATGGAGTGGGGCCCTTTCATTCCATATGAGGTAGCTAGTGCAGAGTTTCTTGGTTTACATCCAGAGTTTTGGGACTATCGGCCAGATATTTTAGATGCTCAGATGACAAAGGAGTACACAACATACTTCCATACACACCCATTCCCGAGGTTGACGAACCCTGATGAGCCTGCCCCATTACTATATGGACAAAAATTGCATCATGCACGAAGATAGCAGAGGGGTGAGGCACATGCACAGGCAGAGGAACCCACTGGAGGAGGAGAGGATGTTGGTGGGGGTGATGATATGGATATTGACATAGATGAGGGGGAGGATGATAGTGAGAATGATGATGATGATGATGGGGATGGTGGGAGGAGACCAACCATTTTTTATTTTCAGATTAGTACCAAGCCAAGGAAAGTGAGGATAGTTGAGCAGCCAGCTATAGGTCCATCACACATTACTATTAGGGTTCCATCTCGAGAGTAATAGGGCCATATTGATGCACTACAGACACAGGTACAGGCTCTCCAAAGCCAATGAGCACATGCCTAGGTCACTATCATGTAGTTGTAGGAATAGATGGAATATCCACCACCCCAGACCCATAGGTAGCTTAGTTGATTGTTGAGCGAGACAGTTTGAGATAGCACTACCAGCAGGTAGAGGGCATAGCAAAGAGGATATTGAGATATGTGGAGGGCACCTCTATTGGAGAGGTTGTGGTAGAGGGACTGGAGACTGCTCAGGAGGCTGAGTACTATAGGATGAGATATTATGAGGCAATTCCTATCAAGTAGAGTATAGCCTTTACACAATCAAGCACCAAATCTCGCAATCACTCCCATAGTCATTGCAGGAGTGCCACCAGGAGTGTGGGATAGCCAGGAAAATGAGAGATAGGTGGTACCGGTGGCTGAGATCCAGCTAGACCTGCTACTTCCAGAGGCAACCATAGCCATTGTCCTCACTCTAATGCTCTTCATTGATGATTTTGTATACATCATTTTTGTCACATTTTATGTATCTCTATTGGACATTTATTTGATGAGATTATATGATAGGCAATGGTGATTTTAGATCCTATATCCATGTGTATTTTATTATGTTGTGATGGATGTTTATGTATGCATTTGTATTTGTATATGTCATGTTGCTTATGATTATTTCATGATGATGCATTTTTATGGATAATGACCTTTGCTTGATGATGTTTATGATGTGATGATAAAATGTATTGATTATGGATGAAAAATATGTCATGGTGAGATGAATGCAATGAATGCAATGGATGAATTTTATTCTTTTCCAATGTGTGGCTATAAAAAAAATAATGCAATGATGTGGACATGTAAAATGAAAATGATAATGAGTGATTTGAAATGATGAAAATGCAATAAATGATGATGTGAAAAATGTTTGATATGAATGATGTGACATGTCAAACGATAATGAGATGATAAAATGATATGCAAATGATATGAATGGTAAAATAATAAATGAATGAAAATAATGATATGATAATGATAATGATTTGAAAATGAAAATGATATAAGAATAAATATGATATGAAAAATGATAATGATAATGAATGAGAATGATAATAAATGAATGATAAAAATGACATGAAAATGATACCAAAAATGATATAAAGGGTTAATGATAAAATGAAATTGATGAAATGATAATGGTATGAAAATGTCATGAATATTAAATGATATAAAAATATGATATGAAACTAATGGTGAAAATGATAATGAAAATTAAATGATATGACATGAAAATAATAATGATAATGATATGAAATCAAAATGGATATAATAATGATATGAAATTTGAAAATGATATGAAAAGAAATATGATATGAATGAATATGATAAAATGATATGAAACAAAAATGATAATGAATGACAATGGCAATGAATGTGATGACATGAAAATGATAAAATGAATATGAAAATGAGAATGATTTCAACCAATGTCCAAATGTACTCAATCTTTGTTCAAAAGAGACATATTTTTTTTGATATCTTTGCCAGCCTCTAAAAATCTATTATACAAATACAAAATGAATGCAATCTATATGAATCATCCAAACCTAACTATGCAAAATGACTTACAAATTGTTGTCATTCTATGAACCAATTTTATGCTTTTTTATCATCATTGAGCTTTTTGAAATGTTGGAAGTTAGTACAAACATTATAGGGTAGATCCACCTGGATAATGTCCTGAGTACAAATTTCATGATGTTTTATATAGCAAGTTAATACAAGCATCGAGGTATAATTGAGCTGAGATGACCTGAGTGTTGCTTGCATAAACAGACAGAAGTTAATCATTTTCCTATGAAAATCCCGAAATGTCATCAATGATATTTTGTAAACCATGTCTTGCGAAAAATTTGCACAGTAATAATGATTAACTTACAAACAACAAACAAAGAAAAAATCATACTCCTTCCTTGTGACTCTAGTTCAATACATCATTGAGCCACTCCAGAGATATGATATCATCAAATTTCAAAACAACAGTTCAAATTATGCTTTAAGTGTTCCAATCATTTTATTCATATTAAGATCATCTAGTTTGTTTCAATTTCATTCTATGACATGTCTTATATCTATTTTGACCAAGCATGATCAGATATTCGATGTTGATCTAATATCCAGATACTTAATGCATGTTGCTATTTGTCTGCTCGAAAGCTCAAAAATTGATTGCCCCCAACAAGTTGGACATTGACTCTTGATTAGATACAACCTACTGCTAGGAATATAAACAATGATATTCAAGCCATGATGAAATCCTTGTCATCTCTAGGAAATGTTGTGTTCATGATGCGGATATGATGGCAAGGGATGGATTTGATGCTGATAAAAATGGCTATGTACAAACGATGCATGACATAACTTAATAGATGGAAGAGCTAACTAAATCACAAATAGTGCATGTTTGCCAGGTTTTCACCATTTGTTTTTATTTCACTTTTTTAGATTTTGTGATTTTGTTGTTGTTACCAAGATGCATGCTTGCCAAGTTTTCATCAAGGCAACGGTTTTTTTGATTTTTGAATTTTTTTGAATTTTTTGAATTTTTTTGTATTTTCTATTTTTTTGATTTTTTTTGTTTTCACCAAGACACCTGTTTGCCAGGTTTTCATCAAGGCAAACATTTTTTAAGGACATTTTCTAATTTTTATAGATTTTTTCATGAATTTTAATGTTGTTTTTTGTAGTTTTTAAACATAGAACTTCTTCAAATGGATGTTATTGATTGGATATTCAAATAGGTCCCCTTCTAGTGTAGATACCTGATATGCTCCAAAACCGTATGCTACAATGATGATGAATGGACCCATCCAATTGGGCTCAAACTTTCCTTTCTTCTCTTGATCTTGTTGGTTGTGGGGATTTTCCTTCAGGACCAAGTCACCCACTTGAAATGTGTGTGTTTTGACTCTATGATTGTAGCTATGGGATATGACTTGTTGATAACCCTTCAAGTGATTGGCTGCACTTTGTCATCTCTCATCAAGCAATTCTAGTTCCTATAGTCTGGAAACTATGTAGTCTTCATCAGTTATGAGCCCTTTCAATGAGACTCAAAGTGAGGGTATCTCAACTTCCAATGGCAAGATTGCTTTTGTTCCATACACCAAGGCATATGGGGTGGCTCATGTTGGTGTGTGAATGTTGGTTCCATATGCCCACAAAGCTGGATTTAACTGTACATGCCAATCACAACCAACATCATTCACCATCTTCTTCAGGATCTTTAGAATTATATTATTTGAAGTTTTTGTGGATAATAAGGTGTAGAGAACCTATGTTGGATATGAAATCTTTCACAAAGTTTGTCAACATCCTGATTCTTAAAAGGTCTTCCATTATCCATGATAATAAAGTTGGGAATTCCATACTAACATATGATATAATTCAAGACGAAGTATGAAATTTGTTTGCCGATTACTGTTGTCAAGGGAACAACTTCAATCCACTTAGTAAAATATTTAGTGGTCGTGATTATAAACTTGTGTTTGTTTGATGAAGAGGGGTGGATTTTTCCAACCAAATCTAGTCCCCACTGAGAAAAAGGTCATGTGGTAGTGAAAGGATTTAGATCTTGAGTAGGAGCATGAATAAGATTTCTATGAATCTGACATTTCAGGTATTTTTTTACAAAGGTGAAAGATTCATTTTCCATTGTTGGCCAATAATAACCCATTCTAACAAAGTTTCTTAGCTAAGGTTAATCCACTTGAATGAGTCCCACAAATACCACCATGAACCTCTTGCAAGGCCCATTTAGATTCATCACATTCAAGACATCTAAGGAGGGTACCATCAGGACCACATCGGTAAAGGGTGTCAACGATTAGGGTATAGTCAAAATTTCTTTTCTAATTTTGGGACGAATTTGGGGGTAAGATAGTATCTTTTAGATAGGTATAGATTTTTCTGTATAAAGGGAAATCAGAACCAACTAGGTGATAGATGATTTGGGTCTCAGGATTTTCATAGGTAGGGGAAAATAGTTGTTCCACCAGGAATTCATATCGAGCTTGGTTTTTGAAAATTGTAATAACAAAGCAATTGTAGCCATGGCATCTGTAGCTTTGTTGTCGATCCACAGAATCTACGTGAACTTGATCTCAAAAAAATAGTTCTTGAAATCATCAACCATGTTTTTATAAGGCATTAACTTGTCATCTTTAGTCTAATAGTCATCATTTATTTGGTTAATGACAAGTTGCGAATCACCATAAACTTGTAGTTATGTGATCTTCCAATTCAATGCTATTATCATTCCAATAAGCAGTGCTTCATATTCGGCTATGTTATTGGTGCAAGGAAACATCAAACGATAAGACTTTGGAATGGTATGTCCCTGAGGCATGAAAAATATAATTCTTGTCCCTAAGCCATGTTGTGTATAGGACCCATCAAAATATAGTGTCCATGACTGCTTAGTCGTTGTTGTGAAAACATCTGCATTAGGAAATCTGATATGCATTGGATGATCTATTTGTAAGGGTGCCTCATCTAGTTGATCTGCTATGACCCATCCTTTGATTTCCTTTTGATCTACATAGTGAATATATAACTCACTTAGTATCATTACCCATTTAGCTAGCCTGCCTATTAAAGTTGCTTTGCTCAAAAGATACTTTAATGGATCAATTTTGGCTACAAGTTTCACTTTATGAGTTAACATATAGTGCTACAACATTTGGGAAGAAAAAACTATTGATAAACAAGCCT
Source organism: Sequoiadendron giganteum (assembly GCA_007115665.2). NCBI lineage: Eukaryota > Viridiplantae > Streptophyta > Pinopsida > Cupressales > Cupressaceae > Sequoiadendron > Sequoiadendron giganteum. The sequence continues at coordinate 192,849,057 of CM021102.1, forward strand.
TTTCAATGAAAGTGTAGTTGAGCTCATGGCTTGTCAATGTCCTCTTGTGCCAATAATGCCCCCATGGATACTTTTGTGGCTGAAATGTATAGTATGATTGGTTCTCCTAGTACTGGTGGAACCAAAACTGGTGGAATCATTACATACTACTTGATCTAATTGAATGTTGCTTCACATTTTTCTTCCCATTTAAATGACACATTTTTATGCAAAAGATGTGTGAAAGGAAAAATCTTGTCTATTAGTTGTGTGATGAACTTCCTGATGGATTATAGTCATCCTTGCAATGACCTGTTGATGGTGTTTTCTACACAGCAACAACTCAGACAGAATATGATATCCTATCTCTCTTGAAAGGTAAATCTCTATGGAAAAAGAGATAACCCCAAGGTCTCTAATGTCAGGTCTTGACAATGTAGTGAAACAACTCAGAGATAATGTGAAAATGTTGGTAATCACAAGGGGCCTTACAAAAAAATACTAGATCTTCAAACTTATCAGATTTCATAATATATTGATAGTCAGATTCTTAAATGTAACCCAAATAATAAAAGAAATAGCAAAAGATAAGAGTTTAAGAGAGATCCTAACATTAAAATTACTCCTAAAATCAATCACAACAATGATGAATGCTATAAATGGATAAATCTCCAATAAAACTAATTTTTGCTTAATCAAGGACAAGCCTGCAATTCTACAAAAATGGTGCAATCTTCTGAGGAAATTGAAGATTTTCAGACTATGAACATTCATCCACATACCCAGTAAATGGTGCAATGTAAACAAGCATCCACAGTTGAACTTAACACAAAATAAGGCCCAGATTAACTTTACACAACAACTTACAATCAACAAATTGCCAAAAGTATGGACCGTAGATCGATTAACATCATTAACATTTCACCATTATCATGAAAGAACTGAAAACTAACATCTAACTGAGAATCGAGAACAAGAAACCATAAACTATTGAAACATAACACAATGTTTTCCAAATCAACAACCCGTTTGCATTATCTTCTCCAGCATTACATAACAATTTCCAGTTTCTCTCCTCTCCTATAACTACTGACTTGTAGAATCTAACCTCTAACTTAGCCAATTCTGGCTTTGCAGCTTCTAACCAGCTATTATCTCACCTACTTTGTCCTTACAAATGAGAAGGCACTGGACTTTTATAAATATTACATTTTTTAAATCAAGGGTCAGGATTAAATTCAATCCAATGGTTACAATTAATCATCAAAAATCCCTAAGAATTCACATTAGGGTTCTTAAAAATGTGGTACATCATCATCAAATAGCATAAAAACAGTTACATCTAGAAATCAACAATCTGCCACCTCGATTTTAATAAAAAATTATGACTGGAGAGTGAAAACAACATCACACATCACTCCATGTTTGAAACATATATTCCAGTTGTAGACAGGTTGTAGCATAGATTCTTATGTAGGTGCATTTTTAAATATTTTCCAAATTTTCCTCCTAGCACGAATCCATATGCAAGTCCTCTTTTTTTTATTTAATCTTGAAAAACAAATATAATCATTAGTAGCTCACATGTGAAAATCTAACAAAAAATAATTAAAATTAAGCATAAATAAACCCTTGGAAATTTCAACTCCATCATAAAATTTCAGAAATTTAACCCTTTCAAAGTTTAGGAAAATCGTGACAAGAAGTTCAGAAAAATCCGCCAAGAAGGGAAAATCTCGAAAAATGGCCAAAAATCTAGAAAAATCCGGACAGGGTGGAAAATCCCGGATTTGACAAAAAACCTGGAAAAATCCGGACGGGGTGGAAAATCCCGGAAAAATCCGGACGGGGCGGAAAATCCCAGAAAAATCTGGACCAGATGGAAAATCCCAGAAAAATCCAGATGGGGCGGAAAATCTTGAATTTGTCAAAAAACCCAGAAAAATCCGGACGGGGCGGAAAATCCCGAATTTGTCAAAAAACCTAGAAAAATCTAGACCGGGTGGAAAATCCTAAATTTTACAAAAAAATCTGGACAGGGTGGAAAATCCCAGAAAAATCCAGATGGGGCAGAAAATCTCAGAAAAATCCGGACCGGGTGGAAAATCCCGAATTTGACAAAAAACCTAGAAAAATCCGGACTGGGTGGAAAATCCAGAATTTTACAAAAAATCCTAGAAAAATCCAGATTGGGCAGAAAATCCTGAATTTGTCAAAAAACCTGAAAAAATCTGGACAGGGCAAAAAATCCTGAATTTGTCAAAAAAATCCGGAAAAATCCAAACTGGGTGGGAAGTCCCGAATTTGTCAAAAAAACCTAGAAAAATCCAGACCGGGTGGAAAATCCCGAAAAATAACCCAAAAATCGAAGAAAAACTTCGAAACCCCATAACTTTTTTTCTCGGATGAATTTTTGAAAAGTTCAAAAATCAATTTGGCCTAATTTTAAGTCCTCTATCCATTGGTGTAAAAATATTTACACATCGCATTGAAAATTCATTTCAAAAATCCCCATTTCAAAAATCCAAGGCCTTAAAACGCTTCAAAATACCACCCCCATCAGACCAAATTTGGGCTTAATCCCAAAATAATCCCCAAGAAGAAAAATATCAAAAATTGACAAAGCCAAGGTACAAAGATGTAGAAAAGAAAGAGGGTCCCCACCTTTGGTGGGGCGTGTGTGTAAAAAGTGCACAACAAATGGCGACTCTGCTGGAAAAATGCTCCAAAGCATTTCGATGACAAACTGGAATCAAGAACCTAGAATCTCTAGTTTTGATCCTCACATCGAGTCAACCAAAAACCTAAAGTTTCAAAATCAATGGACAAGCTAGCCTTTCCTGTGCTGTAAATCCAAGTGTGTGCAAGTGTATAAATTTGCGTCCTTAAGCTATTGCAAGAAACCAAGTTCACTCATGTTAAGCTACATAAAGATTCTAACTTCAAAAGCAATCTGGATAGAGCCTCGTTGCCAGTCAAGCATCCATAGCCTCGATGAGGTTATCACTATGATTCTCTGAAACATAGCTCTACTACCAGCCAAGCGTCCATAGCCCTGGTAGAGATATTTGGATTCCCCTAAATGGTTGAGCTCACTTTCTTTGGATATTCAATATTTTATTTTCTTTCTTTTCTTTCTTTTTGATTTCTTTTCATTCTTTCATTTCAACCTGTAAGCAATGAAGCTCACACTCAGGGCTGAGAATCATAGTGGCACTGAAGTAGAAATATAAGATTTTTCACTTAACAAGACCTCGCATAGATTTTACAAAAACCTCAAGATTCTTAAGATGTGTGTAAAATGTAAGATTTGAGCACATTCAGGAGGTAATTCAATCCAATGACTTGTCTACTTTAAATATTTAGCACATGTGACACTGAATAGAAGATTTCCACCAACATATCCTGGAAGGATGATTAGAGTTTGTAAAAGGAATACCAAAAACAGTCCCAGATAAAATAATTGTTGTTGTGCAAATAAGACACTCCCAACAGAAAATAGGGGAAACCAAGCTGAAGAAGCAAAGTAGACAACCAAACTGAAACCAAAAGTAGCACAAAATCCAACCAAAGGAAAAGCAAAGCAATCTAAACTAAAGCCATCCATCCTAAAGAAAACCCAAAAAAAAGACTTAAAGTGAAATAACAGCAAGGAAAACTACATTTATTCAAATCAACACTATGTACAAAGAGACTCAAAATGACTGATGATCAGACAAGGTGAATTGAGACCCACACCTATTTTTCTTTTCAGTGCATGGACAAGTAGTAAGTTGATAGTAACAGTCCTCAAGAATGCAAATTCATCTTTATATTCAGCAAAATAAACCTCAACAATGCAACATTCAAACTCAAAATTCTCAACAAGAATAATCAGCAATTGAGGTAACTCTTTGAAATCGTGATAAATCCATACACATGTTGTCTTCCCTAAACCTCCATAATCAAAATGATAAACTTCAGAACTTTTAGCAAGGAAAGAAACAACCTAGTGTGGTGCTTGTTCAGACTGAATGTTAAATTTATTGTCCTCCAATTGTGCAAAGTTAATACCCATGAGGTTGGGAGGTCTCAACTGATGATGTAGTATTCCTCTTGCATTTGAAAGATGCACAAAAAAATTAGAGTCATCAATGAGCAATTTAGGGTGAAAATTAAATTGAACAAATTTAGAATTAACATCATGGAAATTTTCACCTATTTGAGTATCTTCATGAGGAATTAGTGATGAAACGACATAAGCTTTGTTATGCATGGCAAGTGTCTCAGCAAGATGTTCATTAGGAGGCATGACAGACTGATCCTCAAGCAATTTTTCACCTACAACCATGTGCTCAATTTCGACTATAATATTACTATTTTCAGCATCATTCAATTTTCCCTGTGCATCAAAATGAACCACATTAGCTATCCCATCATTAATGCATAAAATCTATGAATTTCCAATATTTATCCCACCAATAGATAGAGAAAGAACATAATTAGATGAATAAGAAGACTACCTGAATTCTTTTGCTAGCATTGGTTCAGGCTTGTAACCATAACCCTCAGGAACATCAACCCCTTTTATCAGCAACATCAGTTCCTTCAATATGCTTCATGGGACACTCATTGATAATTTTTTGAGGCTTCTCAATTGAAAGCTCAACCCCTTCTAGGGCTACCTCAGTTTTTACTACTATGCCTTGCTTAGATCCAATGCCAGTTGACTCTTCTACTAGGCATTCTTCGGTAGCTTGTTGAAATTCTTCCATTGGAGACTCATTCTTTGTAGTTTGATGTGCATCCTTTGTATGATCTGACAACCAGACCTGCTCTTCTACCTCTAGTGGACCATTTCCATTCTCATCATCACTTTCAAAAGATTGAACTATAGATTCTTTATTGTATGCATACTTTGTTTCAACACTTTTGTCTTGTTTTTCTTCTGGTCCATTCTCTTCGCTCCTTGGAAATGGTGCATGATCCACCACCAAGACCGATATGTCATAAGGGCTAGATGGTACTATCTCTTGTCCACTTAGATTTCTATTGGTATGTTGGATCTTCTATTGGAAAATAGACGTAGCAGTCTGAAATTCTTGACAATCTAATTCAGAGTGTTGATTGGTGTTATGAAGCCTACACCATCCGGATAGAGCTGCTTCTACTAGATATACACCAGCTAGGGGTTTTTCTTGATTGTTTGGATGCTCCAAAGATGTTAGGACTCCTTCATTGTCAGGGCTTATATCCCAAGTCCTATTTTGGCATGGTAGTTGCCTTCTATCAAATGTTGGCCCTGAGGGTTGATCTTTAAAATATTGTCCCCTATCGAGATTCTGCCCCTGATCTTGATCACAATTGAATTGATTTCCCATTTGGATGACCCGAGGTTGGTTATTTTGGTTCCTTAGGTAGGTGAATTCGGTGGCCAGCTTCTTCACTAGCTCTGTGAGTTCATCCAGCCTCCCCCTATCTGCATTGTCTGATGGAGGAACAACACCAACTGAATCTTGCATATAAACAGAATGAAACCCATGGTTCGAGGATTGGTTAAATGTCTCAGAGCTTTGCAAGTAATTGGGTACATTAGCTTGCTGGTGAGAGAATGCAAGCTGATTCAAATTTAGATAGTAATTTGGCATGGGTGGGGCTTGATTCAAAGGTTGACTTGGGTGTGAAACCAAAGGCAGCTGAGGAGTTGAACCCAACATAAATGATTGACCAGATAATGGCAAGGGTCTAGACAAGTGTTGTCTCAAATCTGTGCTCACCTTAATAGCTACATCATAAGCTTCAAGCAAGCTGTCAAGAGGGTTTGTAATCCACTTCACAAAGGTAGATGTCAAACTATCCAAAGCCTCATAATAAACCTTCCTGGCAAAGGCATCATCCACAACATAAGGGGGTTGCAGCCTAGCATAAGCCCTATGGAACTTATTATTGAAAGCCCCTATTGGTTCATTCGCCTCCCTCTTTACTCTAGTAAACTATAGATAAAGCCCACTAGAACTGATTGGGACCCCAAATCTCTGTAAAAATACAGTCTCCAACTAAAGCCAAGTAGTGATAGACCCAGCAGGAAGATGGTTATACCAATAGAATGCCTCATCTCCTAGAGAATAAGGGAAAGTTCTGTAGGCAACATCCTCATGATTAATTCCCCTATCTTGGAGGGTAATTTTAAAAATCCTAACATGCTCTTCAGCAGTCCTTTTGGGATCATTTATGTGAAACCTAGAGCAAAAATGCTCAGGGTTCTTTGGTATAGCATTGTAGTTGTTGAAGAATAGAGGGGATGGGTTATTTTCCAGGAAAGCCAATGGTGGAGGTGGGAGCAGTAATGGCTAGTTGAGGTTGCGGAATAAGAATTCCCTTGGAATCAGATGAGAATGAGGATCAAGATGATGGGAACGGTGGGATTGGCTGGGTGGATGATGATTCTCCCTTTCTTCTGGCCCTTCTTGACCTAGTAAGGGCTTGCAACTCTTGAAATTCTTCCTCTCTTGGAGTAGATCGGGTTCTTCTTCTAAACCTCTCAAGAGAAATGACAAACAAAAATTGATCTAGCTTGCGTGTCCAGGCCCTCCTTCTAGCGCCAATCTATTGATGGTGTTTTCTGCACAGCAACAACTCAGACAAAATATCATATCCTATCTCTCTTGAAAGGTAAATATTTATGGAAAAAGAGATAACCCCAAGGTCTCTAATGTCAGGTATTGACAATGCAGTGAAACAACTCAGAGATAATGTGAAAATGCTGGTAATCACAAGGGGCCTTACAAACAAATACTGGATCTTCAAACTTATCAAATTTCATAATATATTGATACTTAGATTCTTAAATATAACCCAGATAATAAAAGAAATAGCAAAAGATAAGAGTTTAAGAGAGATCCTAACATTAAAATTACTCCTAAAATCAATCACAACAATGATGAATACTACAAATAGACAAATCTCCAATAAAACCAATTTTTGCTTAATCAAGGACAAGCCTGCAACTCTGCAAAAATGGTGCAATCTTCTAAGGAAACTGAAGATTTTCAAACTATGAACATTCATCCACATACCCACTAAATGGCGCAATGTAAACAAGCATCCACAATTGAACTTAGCACAAAATAAGGCTCAGACTAGCTTTACATAGCAACTTACAATCAACAAATTGCCAAAAGCATGGACCGAAGATTGATCAACATCATTAACATTTCACCATTATCATGAAAGAACTGAAAACTAACATCTAACTGAGAATCAAGAACAAGAAACCATAAACTGATGAAACATAACACAATGTTTGCCAAATCAACAACCCATTTGCATTATCTTCTCCAGCATTACATAACAATTTCCAGTTTCTCTCCTCTCCTACAGCTACTAACTTGTAGAATCTAACCTCTAACTTAGCCAATTCTGGCTTTGCAGCTTCTAACCAGTTGTTCTCTCACCTACTCTGTCCTTACAAATGAGAAGGCACTGGCCTTTTATAGATATTACATTTTTTAAATCAAAGGCCAAGATTAAATTCAATCCAATGGCTGCAATTAATCATCAAAAAACTCTAAGAATTCACATTAGGGTTCTTAAAAATGCGGTACATCATCATCCAATAGCATAAAAGCAGTTACATCCAGAAATCAACAATTTGCCACCTCAATTTTAATAAAAAAATATGATTGGAGAGTGAAAACAGCATCACACGTCACTCCATGTTTGAAACATATATTCTAGTTGTAGACAAGTTGTAGCACATATTCTTATATAGGTGCATTTGTAAATATTTTCCAGATTTTTCTCCTAGCACAAATCCATATGCAAATCCTCCTTTTTTTATTTAATCCTGGAAAATAGATATAATCATTAATAGCTCACATGTGAAAATCCAACCAAAAAGAATTAAAATTAAGCATACACAAACCCTTGAAAATTTCAACTCCATCATAAAATTTCTAAAATTTAACGCTTTTGAAGTTCAGGAAAATCGTGACAGGAAGTTCGAAAAAATCCACCAAGAAGGGAAAATCTCGAAAAATGGCCAGAAATCTGGAAAAATCCGGACAGGGTGGAAAATCACGGATTTGACAAAAAACCCGAAAAAATCCGGATGAGGTGGAAAATCTTGGATTTGACAAAAAACACCGAAAAATCCGGACAGGGTGGAAAATCCCGAAAAAATCCGGACGGGGCGGAAAATCCCGAATTTGTTAAAAAACCTAGAAAAATCGGACAAGGTGGAAAATCCTGAATTTGTCAAAAAACCCGAAAAAATCAGGACTGGGTGGAAAATCCTGAATTTTACAAAAAAATCCAGCAAAATCTGGACGGGGTGGAAAATCCCAGATTTGACAAAAAACCCGAAAAAATCCGAACAGGACGGAAAATCCCGGAAAAATCCAGACTAGGTAGAAAATCTCGAATTTGACAAAAAACTCGAAAAAATCTGGACCGGGTGGAAAATCCCGAATTTTACAAAAAAATGTGGAAAAATCCAGACGGGGCGGAAAATCCCGAATTTGTCAAAAAACCCGAAAAAATCCGAATGGAAAAAATTTGTCAAAACCAAAAATCCGGACTGGGTGGAAAATCCCGAAAAATGACCCAAAAATTGGAGAAAAACTTTGAAACCCCATAACGTTTTTTCCCGGATGAATTTTCAAAAAGTTCAAAAAGCATCTTGGCCTAATTTTTTGTCCTCTATCCATTGGTGCAAAAATATTTACATATCACGTTAAAAATTCACTTGAAAAATCCCCATTTAAAAAATCCAAGGCCTCAAAACGCTTCAAATTACCACCCCCATCAAACCAAATCCGGACTTAATCCCAAAATAATGCCCAAGAAAAAAAAAACTAGAAATTGACAAAGCCAAGGTACAAAGATGTAGAAGAAAAAGACAGTCCCTACCTCTAGTGGGGCGTGTGTGTAAAAAGTGCACAATATGACTAAAGTTGGCTGATATTTCTTGGTGGTGGCATCTCCATTGTGGCTTTGACTTTCGATGGATCTAACTCTATTCCTTTTTCTGAAATAATATAGCATAAGAGTTTTCTAGATTTAACCCCAAAGACACACTTCTTGGGATTGAGTCTAACCTTAAATTTTTCCATCCCGACAAATATTTTAGATAATATATCTAGATGTCCCTCTCTTGTGTAATATTTCGCTAAGAGATCATCTACATAATCTTCCATGAAAGTGTTCATCATGTCATGAAAAATTGTAGTCATTGCTCATTGATATGTTGCACCTACATTTTTGAGTCCAAATGACATTACATTCCAACAATAAGTACCCCAAGGACATGTGAAAGCCATCTTGTCTTGATCCTTTGGTGCGATCTTGATCTAGTTATACCCAAAAAATCCATCCATCAATGAATACATGGTGTGCCCTATTGTCGAGTCCACAATTGTGTCGATGTTAGGCAGAGGAAAATCATCTTTTGGACATGCTTTATTTAGATCCTAAAAATCTATACAAATTTTGATTCATCCATCAAGTTTTGACATCGGTACAATGTTAGAAATCCATTCTGCATAATCGATAGACCGAATGAATCCTACATCGAATAGTTTCTTCAATTCTTCCTTGACCAATAGTGCAACATGCAGATGCATCTTTCTAAGCTTTTGTTTTACTGGTTTTACCCCTGGCATTATGGACAAATTGTGCATGATAATATTAGGATCCAATCTAGGCATAGATGCATATGACCATGCAAAGTTGATTTGATTATCCTTCAAGAATTCTGTGAATTTTGGAATTTCTTCCTCTGTCAATGATGTAGCAAGTTTCAGGATCTTCGGCTATTCTGTAGTGCCTATATTGATTACTTTTGTTGGTTCTATCAAAATAGAAGATCTCTCCTAATAGTGTTTAGAGAGAGTTTCAAGTTTATCATCTTTCAATGTCTTTGAAAGGTTTTCATCGTTAGATACACTCTTTATTTTTTATTTTTCATGATCTAACACTACCTTTTTTCGGTTTTCACCATTAGATCTATCTTTTATATTGTTAATTTTGCAGTTAAGAAACTTGGAACTCTCCTGACTGAGATTTTGATCATGAGTTTCACTGGTGGAACCTATTTCTAGGTTGGAAGAACAAAGAAAATTTACAATGGTTTCATCATCTGGGGATATAGGGATATCAACTGGTTCGGTTTGTTCCCAATCAGTAAGCTTGGGATGGACCAAAGGCAAGGGATCATCTAGTTGGGTGAGGTCAGTGGTTGTTAAGGTCATGACATGGTTATCATTTTCACTATGGGGAAGAGGTATGATGGTATCCTCCTTTTGATTATTCATCTCGCTTTGAACCAAATCGTCATCACTCAAGTCACGGTCATCTTGAAGTACATATTCAAGTGGAGGCCTTGAACTTTCTCCTTGTGTGAGCATGGGTGTATATTTTTGTATAACATCCACCTATTTGTCTCTCTAGAATTCATCATTATAAATGGTATCCCATTCATACTCATTTGAATTGGTGTCAGAATTGTCTCATCTATCTCTTCATGGGATTTCTTTTGGACTGCTTCTTTTGCATCTTCACCATAGCCAAGTCCAGTTTTATCTTTTGGATGCATTGTTTTTGGTTGAATGGGTTCAACAATTCCTTCTTTTCTTTTTCCTATGGGACCAACCCCTTCATAACCCATTCTTTGCATTATTGTATAGCCTTTCCCATATTGTTTAGTAGGCAATTTGATATGCTGAATAGATTTATCTTCATCTTTATAAATCCAATTGAGAATAGCCCTATCTTCTTCACTTTCTTTAGTGTTAGCCTTGATGAATTTTCCATCAAACATGGTGATGGGGACTGAAGCTTGTGCTCCTGATGTGGAAGTCATTGTAGCTTGTTGTGTGGATACTATAGGCTGACCATATGACCTTGGAGAGATAGGTAGGTTAGAGAGACATATTGAATATTCTCCCACCCCATTATCCTTTAATTGCATCTTTGTGCCAAAGATTTTTATCAATTCCTTTGTTTGATCACTTTGTTTTGAAGTAGAAATAGCAAGAGCCTCTCTATTATGCAATACAAAAGTGTCTTGGGTTGATCTAAGGTTAGAACAAATTTGACTACTATTATGATCTACTGGTATGGTTATTTCTTGTTCATCATAAGGAAATTTTAGACATTGATGGTAAGTTGATGGTACCGCTTGCATCTCATGGATCCATAGTCGACCCAAAAGTATGTTATAAGATAAGTCTCAATCCAGAACCTAGTAGAAAGTGTTCTTTACAACAGGTCCCACTCTGATAGGTAGAATGATGAGGCCTTTAGAATCTCGTTCCTCATCATCATATGCTTTGATTGTTATCTTTCTCCTTGGATCAATAGACTCTTTAGAATACCCTAAGGCAAGAACAAATTTTAAAGTACAAATATTTAGATTGGCCCCCCCATCTATTAAGACACGTCTGATTTAGGTTTTATGGACCATAAATTCTAGATAAAGTGATGAGTTATGGGGATGTGTCATGGAGGCATCATCTTTCTCAGAAAAGGATAGGCATGTGGGTGAGAAAAAGTGTCCCACCATGGCTTGAAATTTTTCAATATCCAAATCAGGGGATACAGTTGTGTTAACATGAGCTTTCTCCAAAATGTTCTTATGCGCCAAAGATATCTTAGGAAGTTCCAAGATAGAAATTTTGGTTGATGTTTTCTATAATTAATCGACTAAATTGTACTACCTGGAGGAGGGACAGTTGATCTGGATGAGCTTCCTTTTACAACAATTTGAGCCTATCCCCTCGTTGTTGCATTAACTTCCTAATACTCCTACTTTCCTTTGACTTTGATGATGTTAACTTGTTGTTCATTTGTGTAGATATGATTGATTGTGGTGTCATAGACATAATTTACATTTTTTTCCTTTGTCACCTAAAGATTCCCCTTTTTGATAATTGGGAAGAGGGTCCTTAAATGCCTAATGATCTTCATTGGCATGATGTCCCTCAACAATTATGGTGCGATGGTCGATCAAATCCTAGACAAAAATTTTCAAACCTTGGCAATTATTCATCCTATGACCTTTGCATCTATGGTAATCACAATAATACGAGTCATTCCATGATGGTGGTTTGACTCACAGCTCATAATCTCTCTGTGGTGGCAATGTGATGACATTTTGATTCAAAAGCTCTTTGAGAATTGATTCAAGAGACTGGCCCAAGGGAGTAAAACTTCATCGATTTGAGAAAAAGTGTGATTTGGGTGGATTTAAATTTTGATTGTTGCCGAGATTATTATTGAAATTACCACAATTACTGGCAATATTTCCTAGATTGGCATTGTTTCCTTGATTGGAATTATTATTGCCTTGGTAAGTTTAATTTCCTGGATTGTTTTTATTGCGTTGAATACTTGATAGATTGAGAATGGTTGGATTTGCTTTCACATTGTTGGCAACTACCACCCAATCATTTACAACATTCTTATTTCTAGTCCAAAATTTTGATTTATCATTATTGTTGTTGTTGTGATTATACGAATTTGGACTGTATTTTTCAAGCTTTAGTTCCCCTCTCTTGACTAGAGCTCCTTCAATAGTGATTACATTTTCAATCAACTTCTCAAATGATGGAGGGCAATGAAGGTTGAGCCTATAACTCATCTATTGATTAAGACTGTCAATAAAAATTTCCATCTTTTCCTTTTCAGGAACTAGATGAGAATATCTTGCAAACAACCTTCTCTATCTTTGTAAGAAAGTGATGAAGGGTTTGTTGATGGTGTTTTCTACACAACAATAACTCAAACAGAATATGATATCCTATCTCTCTTGAAAGGTAAATCTCTATCAACAAGCCTCAAGATATAAACCCAAGGTCTCTAATGTCAAGTCTTCACAATGCAACAAAACAACTCAGTGATAAATGTGAAAATGTTGGTAATCACAAGGGGCCCTACAAATGAACAATGCTAGAAGTGTACATTCATCAGATGTAGCAATACAGTGATGCTTTCAATCCTAAAACTAACCCAGATTCAAAATAAACAGCAAAAGAGATAAGGGTTTCAGAGAGATCCTAATGCTAACACCTAAGATCATCACAACAATGATGAATGTTACAAATGGACAGATCCCCAATAAAACCAATCTCTGCTTGATCAAGGACAAGCCCACAACTCTACAGAAATGGTGCAATCTTCTAAGGAAATAGAAGATTTTTAGACTATGAACATTCATCCACATACCTAGTAAATGGCGCAATGTAAACAAGTATCCATAGTTGAACTTAGCACAAAATAAGGCATAGAATAACTTTACACATCAACTTACAATCAAAAAATTGCTAAAAGTATGGACTGAAGATCGATCAACATCATTAACATTTCACCATTGACATGAAAGAACTTAAAAACTAGCATCTAACATCTAACACTGAGAATTGAGAACAAGAAACCATAAATTGTCAAAGGTAAATACAAAGTTTTCCAAATCAACAACTCAACTACATTACTTCTCTAGCATTACATACCAATTTCCAGTCTCTCTCCTCTCCTACAGCTAATTTATGAAATCTACTTGCCAATTTTGGCCTTCTACAACTTTTAATTAGCTCTTCTAACCTAGTCTAACTACTTACAAATGAGAAGGCACTGGCCTTTTATAGAAAATTACATTTTGAATATATGGCCAGGATTTAATTCATCCAATGGCATAAATTACACTTCTAGAAGCATCCAACTATTACATTTAATTTGGGAGCTCATGGTACATCATCATCCAATCAATTGTATTTAGTTGCATTATGGCCCAATGACATTAAGTTCGAGAAAATATTCATTGGAGAATAAATACAGCTTCACACATCTTTCCTTGATAAATGCACCTCTCCAATTGGTATACAGCTGGTGGCACAGATTCTTATGCAGGCCCCACTTTAATATTTGAGTTGAACTTTTCCAAATTTCCCTCTCGGCACAAATCCATTTGCAAGTCCCCCTTTTTTTGATTTATGTAATCCTGGAAAAACAGATATTATCATTAGTAGCTCGCATGTCAAAATCCAATCCAAATTAAATTTAAATACAATTTTGCCCCTTTAAAAAAAACCTTACATTTTTACATGGAAGCTTTCCATTTTTGGAAAGTTTTTATTTTCAAATTTATTTTATTTTATTTTATTTAAATTGCATTTGAAACAAATTCCATTTTAAAAAAATCATTTTGGAAAATTTGGATTTTGAGGACTTGAAGGAATTTTTCAAAAGGAAATTTCCATTTTGGAAAATTTTGGGTTTTTGAGGGCTTGGAGGAATTTTCCAGAAAAGGAAATTTCGGGATTTTGAGGCCTTGAAGGAATTTTTGGGAAAATCCGCTCAGGGAGGATAATCTCAAAATTCCAAGCAAGGTCAAAATACCCTAAACCTCGTAACTTTTTTTTCTAGAAGCAATTTTTGAAAAGTTCGAAAAGCAACTTGGCCTAATTTTTCATCCTCTATCCATTGGTGCAAAAATATTTACACATAACATTGAAAATTCACCTCAAAATCCTCATTTACAATTTTCAAGGCAAGTGAAGAGCCCCTAGAGCCTCAGAATGTTGCCTTCATCAAACCAAGTCTTGAATTAATCCCAAAATAACCTCCGAAGAAGAGAAAATTTGATATTGACAAAGCCAAGGCGCAAAGATGCAAAAGAAAAAGAGGGTCCCCACCTTCGGTGGGGCGTGTGTGCAAAAATTGCACAATAGGCTTCCCAAGTTCTTTTCTTTTCTTTACACAAATCAAGCATGGTTATTTGATGTTGTATGTTGTAGGAGTATTGTGATATGAATTTATTGATTAACTCCTCAAACTTTTTGATGGGGGGAGTGATTTTAGAAAGCCACTCCATGGATTTCCCACCTAAACTTTGTGGGAACAATCACATCAGGTATGTATCTTCATGAGCAAACTCCAGGCTCATATTACGAAACTCCCTTACATGAGCAATATGATTCGTTTTCCCATCATATCTGTCAAATTTTAAAATTTCACAATGCTTTGGAAAAGGAATCATGTTGAGATTTCTATCGAATGGATATGGACAAATATCCTCCAAAACATATTTCTTGGTTGTGCCCCCTTGTATTTCTTTAATTTGTCCTTGTAGTGCTCTTATTTGCTAGGTAAGAGCACTAAGATAATTTAAGGGGGTTTCAACTCTTTCAAGATCTTCTCTAATTTTCTTCGTACCAAAATTAGAGGGTAATTCAGCTCCTTGGTTTGCTAATAAAAGAAAATATCTTTCTTTATTCTATTCTAAGATCTTGTCCAAGAGAGTATGAAATTGTGGATCCTGTTCAGCTTCTTGAAGTAACTCCTAAGTTATTTCATTATCATTTGAGTTATTCCCAGTATGAAACCTATGAAAATGATTTTCTTCTCTATCACCCATGTTTCCAAATGGATTTTCCCTTTCGTCTTCTTCTTGGTGTTTTCAAGATCTTGTGACAACAAGCATATGCTTATACCAAATTTTCACTAACTTTGATCACAAATGGGAGAGTGCAATTTGTTGGATGCCTCAGTCAGAATAGAATGATGGATTCTATTGATATGACTAAGGAATTTCTAATTTTCAGATTGTGATCCCCTAGATGAAGGATGATGATTGTTCTATGGGAATTAAACTAAAAATTGGAAATGGATGTGATGATGCACTTTGCGATGTTTTGATATTAGTTTGAGAAAATAAGGATTTTGAAAAAGCCTAATGCTTCCAAGTTCTCTTATTGAAACACTTGATTGGGATGGTTGGAATACTGAATTGTAGGTTGTGGGATGAAAGAAGGATGAATGGGTTGACTATGATTATGCCTCTAGGAAAGAGTTCTTCGTTGAAAGAAAGCTCGTGAAGATAAAGGCTCTAAAGAAAAATCATCAGTAAATCCCCTAGAAAAGTCATGATATCTATGGATAAAAGTTCTATGCTCAAGAAAAACTTTCTGACTTTGGTATAAAAAGCGTCTCCTTTTCAAAAGATTCTTGTAACTAAGGGACCTTTTTGGTTTCTTGATCCTTTTCTCAAGGGGTTTCTTAACAAAGGTTGTAGATTTCTAGACCTTGAGCATAAAAAATACTAGAATTGGTGACAAATTGCATCAAAAACTATTTTGACTAAGAAAATAGATGTGTTATTCTATATCAGGGATGCGCTAAACTGTTCAATGTATGTGCTAAAAGATCATATCAATGTGCTAGACTGTTGCATGGATGCGCTAAAATTTTGCATGGATGCGCTAAAATAGAGTATGGATGTGCTATAACAGAGCATGGATGTGCTAGAACAGAGCATGGATGTGCTAGAACAGAGCATGGATGCACTAGAATAGAGCAGGGATGCACTAAAAGATCAATTCAATGCCCTGAAACAAACATGTTTTTGATAGTTTACTGAATTGGATGATCTTATCTGAATTAATGTTTGAAAAACATGGCATGCAATAGGAAGATGTTTTTAATGTCCTAGAATCTAAACAATAAGTGTATGTTCTCTAAAAAATTCCACAGGTATTTGAACAAAACAAACACTTCAAGCAAACTCACTCTTAATTATCAAAAAGGTCATCATAATCATCACAACCCACATTTTAGAATTGTGTCGACTCACATAGCCGTGTCACCCCCTAGAGGGCACCCATGTTTTTTTCTTTTCCAAGTGTGTACTCAATGTTAGATTTTTTGATCCCTTGAGCAAACGGTCCTTGGAAATTATATGGTGTGTGTCTTGGGGGTAGATTCTTCCCTCCCCTTGCACTGTGAGTATTATAATGTTTGGCTACTGAATCGGTTAGCTTCTACACTAAGGTTTGTAGTAAAGGTTTTCATTTAGTGCGGCAAATGATATACTCCCTTAGGAGACCTCCCAACCTTTAGAACAAAGGCTTTGGAGATGGTTATCTTGCACACTACTTTCGAGTGGATTTTCATCAACAAGTCACTTTTGATTATAGTGGGTTTGAATCCTTAGCTTTATGGGTTCCTACTTAGGTCATTCCTTTTGGGTGAGTACTTTTTCCTGCAAGAAAATGCCTACTAAAGGTTTTAATAAAGAATAGAGTACATGAAATGAAAAGATGAGTTTGGAATTTTGATCACCTAGTTAAGGGGAGAGCATAGGCCTGTCACCTGACAATCATAAAAAACAATCTTGTTCAATTTTAATCCCAAATGACAAATTTTCTAAGCTAACTGAAGATGTTGCTTCACAAAAGATATGAGATTCATTTTATCCAAGATATTTCAATTGTTTGGTGACTACCCTATGATTGGTTTATTTTAATCTGAATGTCTACCCTAGGATTGTTTTATTTTAATATTGTGTGGAAAGTATGAATCTCTATCCACGGATGAGTCGGAATCAGGATTAACAATTTGTAGTTTCCTGGATGCACTAAAAGAAAACATAAATGTGCTAAAACAAAGCATATATTCACTAAATGAAATTGTAGGGATGCGCTAAAATAGAGCAGCTATGCACCAAAAGAATGCATATATGCGCTAAAACATAGCAATAATATGCTGAAACAGGCCTCGTATGCACTAAAATGGGTCTCATATGCGCTAAACTGCAAGTCCAGTTTGTAACCTATGAGAAAACCTACACTAAAATATCAAAAATGGGGCAAGGGCCTCATAGTGGGCATAAAAAATGTGTATGTGATTATGTGGAATAAACTAATAAGCTAAACAAACACACCAATGTGACATTATACCAAATAAATCTAAGTTAAGAATAAACAAACTCTAAACACAACAAATTCTTCAAAGACCTCCCTTTGTCCTCTATCTCCAAGGATTCGTTTTAAGTTGCTTTCTCTTAAATTGTGTAAGCAGTAGCTCAATAGAATGACAACCTAGAGAATGCGATTGTATGAAACATGCATTTCTATGTGAAATGATTTGAGATAAAGATATGCTAAGATAATGAAACTAAAACAAATTGTGCAAGATTATTCTACCATGATTTCTTATGCTAAAATGATAAAACTAAGATGTTATGCTATGCTCAAGAAATCTAGTATAATAAGATTGCTAAGTGCTCAATAATGAAACTATAATGCTCACGCTATATTCGATTGGACCCCCCTTTCAAAGAACAAAGAGGTTGTATTTATAGAATTTTAGAGGCAAAATCCTAGTTGGCAAAGATCGACAGTTGAAATCAATCCTGGTAAGATGAACGGTAGAAGATCGAGAAGTTGGAGAGAAAGATGGAAGCTAGAGAGAAAGAGGGAAAATGTTTCCTCCTACACAACCTCTTCCATTCAAAAATTAAGTAAAGTAGCCATTTGGCTTTTTTAATCATGAGGAGTTAGTTGGTAGTTGAATATAAATCCATAATTAAATAATTAAATAATTAAATAATTTAACTATATGTGACATGTGGATTTAGAAGTTTCCATTATTAAATATTAAAACATTTAATTATGTGTCAGAAGTGAAAAAGGTTATTAATTAAATATTTAAAATATTTAATTATATGTGAAGTGAAGAATTAGAAATAATGAATTTAGAAGAATATTCTTATTTGAATTTAAAAAATCAAACTTAAAGTAATATGATAATTAATTTAAATAAAATTTTAAATTTATTTAATTAATTAAGAGGAAGATAGAAAATGGTAATAATTAAATAAACTTATTTATTTAATCAAATTAGAAGAATTAGAAAGTGAACAATATAAATAAATAATATAATTTATTTATATGTAGATGACTTTAGAAGATTAATTAAATAACTTGTATTTAATTAATTATCAGGCTTGATTTAATGTGACCATTTTTAGATGTATACAAAAGGTGATATTAATGTGAAGATGGCCAAGCTACAGAGTCTGGAAGGAAAATGTGAACTGTTGAAAATGAGTAATGATGATAATATTGCTACATTCATGCAAAGAGTGAATGAACTTGTGTGTGGTATCAGATGTACTGGTGGACAAGTGGATGAATCAGATATTGTTGCTAAAGTCCTTAGATCCTTGCCTGATGCATACAAAATCAAAGTTGCAACCATTGAGGAGCTCTGAACTGTGACAAATATAACCAGAGATATATTGGCTGGTAAACTTACTTCTTTTGAGTTGAGTGAATTCAGTGATGCCCCTCCGAAGATAGAATCTGCATTTAAAGCTACTACTTTTGGGAGAGACAAGCAGAGATATGATCCAGGTGAAAGTTCTTCTAGAAAGGTATTCAGATATGAGGAAGAAATGATACAAATTGAAGAAGAAGAAAGAGAACTGAATGAGATTGAAGCACTTATTTTCAAAAGGGAAGCTAGAGGAGAAGGTAAGTATAAATGAAAGTTTCCTATTAAATGCTTTTCTTGCAACAAGATAGGTTATTTTGTATCAAGGTGTCCAGAAAGAGTTCCTAAACCAAAACCTTACAAGCCTAAATTTTAAAAGAAGTGTTACTATGCTATGGATGAAGGTGTGAAAGATGATGAATTTGGCAAAGGGAATGTAAGTGAAGATGAGTTTGTATTTATTGCTATCAAGGAAAATAATCCTGTGTCTACTAAATCTTCTAGTTTTACAAATGTGGAGAGAGCTCTAGCTGCTCGAGTTGAAGAAAAAGATGAATGGGTAATTGACAGTGGATGTTCACATCACATGACAGGAGATTAAAGTAAATTCGTAAGCCTGGAGAAGTATGATGGTGGTGTTGTAATATTTGGTGATAATAATGGTGGTATAATCCATGGTCGAGGATGTATTTCTTTTGATGGTAAGAATAATGTTGATGATGTTCTTTATGTTGAAGGTTTGAAGCATAATCTTCTGAGTGTTGGAAAGATGGTTGATAAGGGAGACAATCTTCAATTCAAAGATGGAAAATGTACCATACTGGGAAATTTTGTAAATGTGATTTCTTCAGGTACTAAATCAAAAGGTAACATCTTTCATCTAAATGCTGCTAGTAAAAGTTGTCTGATTGCTCAAGTTGATGAAAGTTGGTTATGACATAGAAGAATGTGGGTGATCCCACAATAATGGGTTACACTTTTTGGCCAAACTTGACATTGAAATCAACATTTTTCACTAGATCTTCACTTCCGTACGCCTATAGAAGCTAAACCATTAAGAATTTGAAGATGAATCAAACTAATGATTTGTGATATTTTGTGTTGAGAATCTAATTATATTTTTTAACAAAATTAAAAAATAAATTGTGAATTATTTTATGTAGTTTTTATTAACTTATTTTTTTTTACTAAACATCATTTTCAAAATTTGATGCTTACTTTCAGCTGTATAACTTTTTTTATAGAAAGCATACAATTCTAATTTTTTAAATACAGTGTTTTCACACCATTATCTAGTGGATGGGTATTTTTTCATAATTTTTTGTTGCATATATATTTTTTAATTAATTTTCTAATTCAGAGTAATTATAATTTGGATATATTATACTTTCAGCTGCATAACTTTTTTTGTATTCATTTGAATTAACTTATTCTTTTTTTGTTGGAATAAGGACATCAATAGCTAGGGTACAGGAATTTTAAAGAATTTTTTTCTCTCTTTTCCTATTTTTCCGTATGTGTGAAATAAAGACCTCGATGTTCATTGAAAAACCTACATTCACAAGAAATAAAAAATAAATATAATAATAAGATTACATATATTTAAAATTATACTTTTTGGGAAGCTTATAATAAGGACTACATGTTTACAAAAAATAATTTTAAATAAATTAATTTGATCCCCTAAAAGGTAAATCAAAAGTGGTTTTCTATCAGCATTTTGACAGGTGTAGAGGAGACTCCATTATAGGTATGGTTTAAAACTAGCGGCTTTCTATTCAAGGGGGTTTGATATAAGTGGGTTTGATAAAACCCTCTTCAATTAAAACCCTTAAAATGGAACCTTTTTATGGCTTAAATCATTATATTTTCTAAAAATATGTGATTTCAGCAAAAATCTGGATGTCCCAAAAAGTGTAACCCATTATTGTGGCAGCACCCATGTGTCATGTAAACTTTGACAATATTATCAAGATATGTTCCTCACAAGCCGTGAGAGATCTTCCTAAGTTGGTGAAGCCTACTAATACCATATGCAAGGAATGTCAGCTAGGAAACAAACTAGAATTTCATTTCAGAGCAAACAACATTGTTCAAATAAATTGTTGGAGCTTGTGCATACTGATTTGTGTGGTCTTGCTAGAATCAGAAGCCTACAAGGTTATACGTACTTCATGTTGCTTATTGATGATTACTCTAGGATGATGTGGGTTACTTTCTTAAGGGAGAAATATGAAGCTCTAGAAAAGTTCAATATCTTTAAGGCTATGGTTGAGACAAAGACAAGTATGAAGATTAAGTGTCTAAGATTAGACAGAGGTGGTGAATTATTTTTTGGTGATTTTAACTCTTTTGTGAAGAACATGGGATAAAGAGACAATTATCTGCACTACAGACCCCTCAACAGAATGGAGTTGTGGAAAGGAAAAATAAGACAGTTCAAGATGCTACTAGAAATATGATGTTGGGAGGAAATGTCCCCCATATCCATTGGAGAGAAGTTGTGAAAACTGTTGCTTATATCCTTAACCGGGTACAAATTAAAGGTAATACCGATAAGACTCCTTTTGAGCTATGGTTTGGTCATAAGCCTACTATTAGATATTTCAAAAAAATTGAGAGTAAATGCTATATTAGGAGAGATGAAGATATAGGAAATTTTGATGCTAGAAGTGGTGAAGGAATCTTTCTTGGTTATTCTACTAAGAGTAAGCCCTACCGGTGCTGTAATAAGAGATTGAAGAAAATGGTTGAAAGTGCAAAAATTAAGGTTGATGAAGACATTGCTAGACATCCCAGAATCTATGGATATGATTTTGATGATCAGAATGATAGTACAAACAAGATTCAAACTTCAAATCAAGTTTAGATCATTTCGGTGAATCAAGAAGATCAAGAAGAAGGAGAGACTAGTGAAAGTACATAAGAGAGATCACAAGAGCCTAAAATTGGAGAACAATCTAAGAATCCAAGGTATGCGAGATTAAATCATTCAAAAAATTAGATTATAGGAGATAAGAACAAATGTGTCTAGACTAGGAGAACAATTGTAGAAGAATACTGTTTAATTTGAAAGGTTGAGCCAAGTAATGTCAATGAAGCATGCCAAGATTAAAATTGGATTAAAGAAATGAAAGAAGAACTACAAAAAATTGAGAAGAACAATACATGTAATTGGAACTAAATGGGTCTTTAGAAACAAATTGAATGAACAAGGTGAAGTTATCAGAAACAAAGTAGGAATGGTATGCAAAGGATACTCTCAGATGGAAGGAATTGAATTTGAAGAAAAAATTTCTCCTATTGCTATAATTGAAGATATGAGATTGTTTCTTGCTTATGCTTCTTACAAAAACTACAAAGTTTATTAGATGGATGTCAAGTTAGAATCTCTAAATAGTGAATTAGAGGAAGAGGTGTATATTTAGCAACCTGATGGATTTCAATTGACTGATCAGGGGGATATGGCTTGTCAGTTGATAAAAGCATTATATGGAATCAAGCAAGCCCCTAGAGCTTGGTATGCCAGATTGGATAAGTACTTGCTAAAGATTGGATTTAACAAAGGTACTGCTGATAGTAATCTATATTTCAAGATTGATAATGATAAAGATTTGTTTGTGGAAATATTTGTTGATTATATCATTTTTAAAGGAGATGATGGTTTGTGCATGAAGTTTGCTAATGAGATGTCAATGATTGGAGAGTTGAAATTACTTTTGGGATTTTAAATTACTCAGGTAGATAAAGGGATCTTTATATCTCAATCCAAGTATGTGAGAGAACTGTTAAAGAAGTTTGGTATGGAAGATTCAAAACCAGTCGTTACACCCATGGTGACCGGATGTAAGTTGGCACAAGATGATGATTCTCTAAAGGAAAATCAGACTAGATACAGATCAATGATTGGTGCATTGATTTATTTGACTCAAACTAGACATGATATCATGAATTTTGTATGCATTGTTTCTAGATTTCAAGCCGATCCTAATGAATCTCATTTGACTTGCGAAGAGAATTTTTAGATACTTGAAGGGAACAACTGATTTTGGCCTGTGGTATCCTAAAGATGATGATATTACTGTAAGTTCATTTACTAATGCTGATTAGGCAGGAGATGTGAATGATAGGAAAAGTACTAGTGGTGGCACATTTTTCTTGGGAAAGAAACTAATTTCATGGTTAAGAAAAAAATAGAATGTTGTTTCTTTGTTTACTACAGAGGCATAATATATTGTTGTTGCTAACAATTATACTCAAGTATTGTGGATGAAGCAGATGTTGAAAGATATTAGAGCTGTGCATGATGAACCTATTGCCATATTTTGTGATAACTCAAGCGCTATAAATATTTCTAAGAATCTGGTGCTACATTCAAAGACCAAACATATATCTATCAAGTACCACTTTTTGAGAGATAAAGTCAGACTAGAGTATGTGCCTACTAAGGAACAAACTGTAGAAACCTTTACTAAGCATTTTCCCAAAGATAATTTTGAGTATCTCAGAGGGAAGTTAGGGGTGATTACCCCTCCTAATCAGAACTAAGATGCATAGTCTTTGCATTAGTTTATGCATTCACAACCATATCTTGATTTAGATTGATGTTGTGGTGGCTGCTACTCAGGGGGAGTAGTCAGATGATTCAGATGTGTGGTTCAAAGCTTGTCTACCTTTTCCATTGATGTCAAAGGGAGAGAAGATTAATGTGAAAAACTCTTGGAGGGCTAAGGGAGAGAAGAGCAATGTGTAAAGGGGATATTATTGGAAAAAGAGTCAGTTCCATTGATGGTGTGTTTTTTACATCATGTGTTGCCATCAACTCCAAACGGGGAGATTGTTGGATTTTGTGGTCGAGTTACTAATATGTGGTTGTCATTGATGTCAATACTATTAGCATTAATGTCTTTAAGACTATATATGTCGACGATATTGAGAAAATTATAATAAAATATGTTACAAGTTGTCTGTGAAGCTGTCAAGATCAGTATGGTAGAAATTTTAATGTGTTAATAGCAAGATGCTGCATATTAAAGGGTTTTTTTTCAAACCTATCTAGATTCTACTCTGAAAGTTCATAGGTGCGCTTGAAGATTTGAGCAAGTTATAAGTGTCAGTGTTCTGTCAACTATTCTATTACTACAAAATAATGTTCATGGAAGATGATAACGTGTATCTAATAATCATAGTTGTTGTGTATGTTACTATGGTTTTCATGGACAATTTTGGATCATTTTCTATCTATCTTGAACGTCCGCATTGATCATTTGCTCACGATCTGATATTTTCTCTTACATGTTCATGTTTTCCATGTTCATGACTGACAAGGTGTTTGAAGCGTGTTGTGGATCTTCGAGGAAGAATATTTGAAGGTGTTTTGTGTTCAAGAACATTATTTTGGGTCTCTACTATGTTATGGTTGACCTTGGTTGATGTACATTGATAATATGTATTGTTTTGGGATGACAGTTTGCATTCATTCTATTATTTTATTGGAGTCGACATGAAGCAATGTAATTTCTTATTGCGGATATATATAAGTGATTGTTTCCTCATTTGAGATGTATGTGAAGTGTGAAGTGTGTGAGTGATATGTGCAAAAAATGTTTAGATCATTCAAAGGTAGAGCAGAGTGTGAAGAAGAGTGAAAGAAAGTGAAGAAGTGTTCATTTGCTTAATCAAAACTGTACTCAGGCATTAGTAGATGCTACTTTCTCAGTTCAAATTCTTCAGATGGATTTAATATGAATATTTTCTATAAGATAGTGAGTCTTCCTTTGAGCAGTGAGCTCTAGGTAGTGTGCCTAAATGCATGTGCATTCATCATATATTCTTCTTATAATTTTAACAGGGTATAACTTGTGGATTAACCTCCATCGTGGTTTTTCTCCTAACAAGATTTCCACGCGAAAATAATTGTGTTATGTGTGTTTTTGACGTGTTGTTGATTCGTGCTTTCATTATTATTAATCATATTTGAGAATAGCGGTTAATAATTTTAATAAGTCTAAAATTTTGTGACAACTGATTCACCCCCCCTCTCAGTTATCTACCCTTGTGTTGCCAACACTCCCACCATGAAGCGTACCATGTTGTGGTACCTATGTCCATTAGTCCTCCTCTCCATGGATACTATGTCATCGGTATTGCCTCCCACATCTGTCAAATAATCTATTGTAATCTTCTCTCCCCATAATGTTGTTGGCTCTCAACTGATCCATCAAAATATGTACGGTTCTATGGGTGTATCATTCTCTATACCAAATTGTCGAGTGACCCTATCTAGTCTGTGTAGCTCTACAATAAAGGGGTCCCAACCAATCAAGTAGCATATAGAGAAAAAGTAGCCTCTATATCTCTTGTCGTCCTCCCTCCACCCTTGGAAGCATCATGCTAGGTACAACATCTTGTCTCTCTATTATATGCCCCACAACCTCAATAACCTTGAGGCTGCTGAACCGTCCACTCCTAACTGGTAGAAAAATACCGTTGATCAGTCCACATAGGTAGAATGGTAGGGCTGACATCTCCAACCCCAACCATGCATCCAAGTCCAACTCCCTCCCTTGAATTGGTAGCTCAATCGGTCCAAATATAGCCTGTAGGTTCTCGTCCATTGCCCTACTACAAGTCCAACATCATCTCCACACATCCTCCAATATCATCATCATCTCCCCTATCAATATATGGAAGGTTGGAGTATTCTAAACTCCATTTCTCCATCAATGCAATCAACAGTGCCCTATGTGCTCTATTGTTGGGGTACACAAACATGTGTAGTAGCCTGACCTATGCCAGTGATTTGTGATCATGGGAATTCATCGCTTGAACTATCACCTTGAGTACTACTAAGTGTTGCTCGCATGTCATTAGCCTCTCAAATTTCTCCATGCATGTAGACCATTCTATCAGTTTCCTAATTTTTCATTCCCTTTTCTTCCATTTTTCATCCCTACCCCAGTTTGGAAAATTCACCTTTGTGTATGGTGAGTTCACCCCTTTCCCATCCCAATGCATTCTCATGTCCAACTAGCACATTTTTCCCTCTTTTGTCTTTTGGTGGGTTCACTTGTGTGTCAAACGACTTCACCCCTTCTTTATCCAGGCCTAAATTCTCTTGTGTTACTCGAAGGTGATTTCACAATCGTCCCCATGTCTTTTCACCACAATGGGTGAATTTGCATTCACCTGTTTCTCCAATGGGTGGATTCGCATCCACATGTTTCCCATTTTTAGTGAATTTTTCATCATCTTTTCTACTTTTGGGTGATTTCATATCACCATTTCCTAGTTTTGGTGAATTCACATTCACCTATCTACTCACATTCCTGCCACTGAGTAATGCAAGGTCGCCCTTTTTAGGGAGAGGCAATTTCACAATCACCCCTCCCCCAACATGCTCTCCCTTGTGTTGAATGAATTTTCCCCTTTCTTCGCTAATCCCCCTAGATAGGCAAATTTTCCTTCTGGAAGGGTGAATCTACCCTTCTGTGGTATGACCGTACCCTAATATACCCACCCACAAAATTCAAAATGTGCTTAAAATCTAAATCCAAATCACAAATTGGGTTATGGGGCCTACCTAGTAGGGTACTATGTGCTCATAGTATAACTGTTGCAATTCCTTGCCTTAGTGGATCATCTCATCATCCACAAATGCCTCGTCACCACTTGATTCGTCAACCATCCTCATCACTCTTTTTCTCTCTCTCTCTTTCTTAGTCAACTACTAACTATGCAAATGAGAATTAAGTGAATAGTAATTTTTCAAATTTACTATTTATATAATTTTCATTTTTGACCCTAATTATCTTTTTAATTTTGGGTAAATTTCTACCGTTTAATTAACCCTTAATTGATTCAATCACTAATTTTCTTTTGAGGGCTACCGTTCACACCCCGCATGTCCATATTCCTTCATTCAAAATCCATTCTTCATGGATTTTCATGCTCTATCGCATGGTGCCCTCCATTTCTTCATATCAAGTGGTCGCTCGGGGCCCATTTTTCTTCCCCATCTTCCCTCTCGAGGGGGCATACCCTACCATTTTCCTCCATTTTTCCTTCCTATCCATTTTCTCATGATACTGAGGCATCATCTAGCATTGTTTTCTTCTATCGAGTTGTATGTGTTTTATTTTTCTTTGAAACACTGTTATTCTAACAAGATTTCAATGAGGGAAAAAATGTAGACACTTGAATTTGACCACCCCCATATGGTCAAATTCACCTTCTTGTTCTTTCATCCCAAACCTTTCATCCATATTAATTAAATAACTCTTTATTTGATTAATATTTCACCTTATTCTAATGTCCCCTAAGGTATTTAATATATCAATTAAATACTTTATCTCTTTCATCTCTAAATTAAATAAATACCCCAATTTATCTAATTTAGTCACTTTGGCTTTTGTGAATTAAATTAATTTTTAATTTATTTTACTCTCTCCTTATGTCACATCCTCCATAATTCTCTCTAATCTAGATTAATCTAATTAATCTATGATTAGGATGTGCACACCCCTAATTATCATTAGGATAACATCCTCCATAATCTCCCACTTGTCCCAAATCTATCATTAGCCTAGCTAACCTCACATTTCCATAGCTTTAATCACTTGATTAACCCAACCTAATCTCCATGCCATTTATGGCATATTTCCTAAGTCAACATTCATTAAATTCTTTCTCCATTTCGAGAAGGAATCCCCTTTCCCAAGTGAATTTTTTAATTTACTTTTATCTATCCAAGGAATTTTAAGGAATTTAAAATTCCTTCTCCCATCCCCATGAGGATTTGTGAGGAATTTTTAATTCCTCACATGTCCTCTCATGCACATGTGGACAAGGACCTCCTTTATGAGGATATCTTGTCCCTTCGCAAGGTACATAGAAGTACCTCCATTTCACTTCCACATCAGCCTCTCTTTTCCACATCATATGCTACATGTCAGGATGTGAGGGCTTGTGAGCTCACAACTCACCCTAGCCCTTGATATTAGTCATCGTGGCTTAATCTAGGCCCTCCATTTCTTTAGAGGCACTTCCCTTAAAAATGGTAAAAAATTCCCCATTTTCCAACACACTTTCAAGAATTCAAGCCATCCTTTGCATTCAAGCATTTCATCCTCCATTGTTGCAAAATTTTTGAGCCTCCATATTGGGTCTATCACAATACCGACAATATCCATTGCATCCCTCATCATATCACCATCATTTAGAGTTAGGTCTTATGTTATTTTATCATCAAGGAGCACACATATAAAGCAATCAAAGGGCCAACCAATTAATCAATCTAAAAAAGGTAAAATGTTCTAATTTCTTGTGTTTTTGTTTAGATTTAACTAGGCCAATCTTGAGTGTTCTGTTTGTGTTTTTGATATTTGCATAGTTTAGTTCTTTCATTTTAGTAGATTAAATTCACTTGCACATAGATACAATAGTCCACCAATCTTTGATCTATATTTTCTCTGGTCATTCTTAGGTGAGTCATCATCCTTACTCAATTTACAACCAGTCAGCATAGGAGTGCATACCGATTTGGAACCATCCATCCCTCTTTTTGTTTGGTTAACTTGCAGTCTAAGTAATAAATTTATCTCACCAAACATAGACATCTCAAACTCTTTCTTCATTTCTTCAACAAACATTTTGTACATATTTTCATTTCCTTCCAAGATAATGTTATCCACATACACAACTACTATCAAGATCATGTCATCTTCAATTTTGAAATAGAGATTGCTATATGTAGTACCTTTATTGAAACCTTGTTGAATCAAATATTTGTCCAACCTTGCATACCAATATTGGGATATTACTTCAAACCATATAAATCCTTTTTCAAGATGCATATGATATCCAATTGATCTGACAACTCAAATCCTTTTGGTTATTCCATGTAAACTTCTTCTTCCAATTCTCCATTCAAGAAAGAAGACCTCACACCCATTTGATAAACCATGAAATATTTGTGTTGCAAATTCCAAAAACATTCTAATAGCTTCCATTCTAGCCACCGGAGAAGAATTTTTCTGAAGATCTATTCCTTCCACGTGTGAGTAACCCTTACACACAAGCCTTGCCTTGTTTCAAATCACTTCTCCATTCTCATTTAGTTCATTTATGAAAACACACTTACTTCCAATTATGTTCTTCTTTGTTGGTCTAGGAACCAATTCCCAAGTTTTATTTTTCTCAATTTGCATAAGTTATTCTTTCATAGATTTCATCCAATGTTCATCCTCACATACCTCACTCACTATCTTAGGTTCAAATTTAGAAACAAAGCAATAATTTACATCAACTTCAATAGCCTTGCTTCTTGTTAATACACCTTTCCTCTTTTCTCCAATGATCTGATCCTTGGAATGATTGTTTTCCACGTACTTAGGGGTTTTAGGAGCCTTTTTCTAGAGCTTATTCCTCTTCATTTTGTATTTCTTTTTCTTCAACCTTTTCTTCTTCTTCTCTACAATTAGGTTCATCTGACACATATCCATCGAGTTTAATTAAATTCTCCAATTCTTTATCAACCTTGACATTTATGCTTTCTACAACCTTTCTTAGCCTTTTATTGTTGTAGCATCGAAAAAAGGGTCCTTAGGCCTTTTTTGCGCTCGTTTAGCTCCTCCTTTCAGATGTTGACTTAGTGTGGCCTTGATTTAGTGTTGTAATGTGGATAAAACCACATTATGTCTTGGGCCCCTGTGAACTAATGTATTTTAATGATTCCTTGCAAAGGTGTTGTAAAGTGTTATAACACACTTTCACACTTTTCTAGTATTTCTAAGCATAAAAACCATTCTTTCAATCATAATTTCTCTTAACCTTGCCTTATTTGGTGTGTTGTAAATTGTTGTAACACACTTTCATATTCCTCTAGGATTTTCATTAATAATTGGGCTTTCTTATTCTTTAATTGGCCACTTTTTGCATCCACAAAAATTATTTGTCTATTTTTTAAGATAATCTTGATAAAAGTCATTTAAAACATCAAAATCCCTAAAACCAACCTCAAATTCCTAAGGTGGGACTCATTTTCCATTATTGGCAAGTGAGTCCCCTTAGGTGGTACCCATTCGCCCAAGGTGGTGAATGAGTCACCTTTGACTCAAAATAATATTTAATTTAAATCTTTGGTAGGATTTTATTCTCCAAGATCCAATGTTGGCTTGTAGTGTTGTAATTTTGGGAATTCTTGCATAATTGAGTATAAAAAAAAGGTTCTTTCACTAATTTTAGGCCTAACATTCTAGCAAGTATTCAAGTGATCCTTCTAGAAGATTGAGTTCACAAGATCATTTGAGAAAGAATGTTCAAGGCTTTCAAGGGAATATTATCAAGCATTCAAGAAAATTCTTCAAGTATCAATCATCATTTCAAAGATCACATTGTTTATGTTTTTCATTGTGCTCACAATTGTGATGTAGAGTTCATGATCCAAGTAAGCATTGTATTCAAGATCTATCTCCTTCAAGCAAGAGTCAAGAACCACATCCATTGTAGTCATTTCAAGCATAATTACAACACTTTATTGCTAGGGTTTGGTGAGTTGCAACATTATATTTTGTTCATTCATCATTCTCCTTTTACATTTGATTTCATTTCAAGGTTTAATTACCAACAAGGGGTTTGACCAAGGAAAACCCCTATTCTCTAACCCTGCAACCATTTTTTCTTCTCTTTGTATGTAATTTGTAGGTCTAGGTTGTAGATTTATGAAGGAGAAAGATTGGAAAAGTTGTCATCAAGTTGTAAAAGTAAGTCAAAGTTGTCAAAGTTGTGAACACGACTTGGAGGAGCTTGGAGAAGACCAACAAGCTGAATTTGGGAATTTCAGACCCTGATCTGAATCAGGAACAAAAAATTAGTTTAAGAGCTATAGGATCCAACTTTGATATTCCAAAAATCTATAAATGAACTGATTCACCACTATTGGTGAATGAGTTCCATTGTACCTGTCTGTTAGGGATTTTTGCAAATTTGAGTACCCATTTTTCCAAAACCTGTTGTGACACAGTTTACCCGAAACTAAACGGATTCACCCAGCTTGGCATATGAGTCCCAGTTGGCTTTAGTAACGTATTTTTCAATACTCTAGATCTCCATTCTATTTTATTTAGCTTCCCAAGTACACATTTCTAGTTTTACAACTTTTCTTTTGCATTCTACTTACATTTCTAGGTCATCTTGCATACTACATTATATTTTCAAACATTTTCTTTTCCAAGTTTACACTTGGTGGTGAACCCCTCATTTCTTATAACTCAATCCCCCTAGAACATTCCATTTTTCATATTTCAATCTCCTTTGGATTGAAATCTTAAGGGTTTTTCTTCAGTGAACTGTGCCTTAGAATAAAAATGTGGACCTCTTTCCTGTTAGGTCTAAAACCCTAGAAGTCCTAGAGAGAGTCCCCACCCCACCATTTTCCTACGATTCATTTTGGTGAACCTGCATTTAGAGCATCGTAATTCTAATTCAGAGTGTATTTACGTCCTAGATTTAGCTTGCATCAGCATTGCATTACGTTTTTCATTTGATAATTTTCATTCTACTGTTTCAATTTTTTCATTAGTGAAAAGCTCATTTATCTTGCATTATTGCACTTAATTTCATTGAAAATCAGTAAAATCCTACATTTACATCTTATATTTGCATCAAAAAACATAAAAATCATAAAATTCAATTCAAAATTCTTGAAAATTTTCAAAAAAATTAGTACCCAGACTCATTTGCCACCTTGGGAAAATTTGTCCCTTTGCATCTTTTGTATTGCATTTTCTAGAATTTACAATTCATTTTCTTAGTTTTCATTTGTTGCTATTACCCTTCTTTTTTGGTTTGTAGACTTTATGTTTCATTCAATTCATTGCATTTAGGTTACATTCATTCATCTTGTGCATAGATAAAAATTTCATTCAAAACATTGTTGCATAGTTTAGAATCTAAAATTTGCATCATGGATATGTGCTTTGGAAAACTTTGGATGTCCTTAAAATCCTTAGTAGATGTGTCAAGTTGTGCCTTTGGAAATGACCCTAATGACATTGAACTCACTCATGCTCACTCAAATCCTAATGAATGTCATCCTTGTGATGTTGACATCATTGGAGAAGATGATGATAGCATGATTAGGTTCTTAAACGATTGTCTTAACAATCTTGAGGCTAACACATACTTTTATCCATCCACGAATGAACAAAAACCTCCTACCATACCACCTCTTGAGATGTTTGGTTATTTGCATCTTGAAACAAAAGTTGAACCCAAGTTCCCTACAACACATGAACTTGGTTCCTCTAAGCAATAAAACATTCAACCCTTTTATGATAACAAGGTGACAAACACTCCCATAAATCTTCAAGAAACATATGGAAAAGATTTCACAATCTTGAGCAAACAAGGGTGTGAGACAGCAAGTGAACGTGAAATTCATCAACTCCTAGAACAAATACCAGCTAAGGAAAATACAAAGGGAATAGGATACAAAGTTCCCCCTCAAAACAAACATGTTCGTAAAGAATATCTAAGACTTCATAGTGATGGTATGGTTATCTTAGATCATCATCCCATTATGAATGTTTTTCTTCCTAAATAACACCCAATAATTCCTAATAGTGACAAGGATGAGAAGATTTCCTCAATTCTTCCTCCTTGACCTTCAACTAGAGAAGTTGGGGAATCTATCAAACGTAAAAGGCCAAGTTACAAGTTACAAAAACTACAACCCCCTTGTCCACCACCTAAAATTGAACAAAAAATACAATTTCTTCTCAACAAAGGATTCATAACATTTCCTCCTATGAATAGATTAATCCTCTATCCTAAGGATGCTAAGGTCCTAGATTGTGCATATCACCGAGTTCTCGGACATAGTATCAAAGAGTGTCGTACATTATAATTAATATTAAAGAAATTTTACTTTAATGGCAATGAATGCCATCGAGTGATTTCCTAGCATTGTTTCCCCCTTGTCATGCAACAGTTGTAGAGCATCCTCTTCTCACTATTATATGACCTCTCTCCCATCACCTAACTTGGCTCATTATTGTCTCACACTCAATGGGGGCACAAATTTGATAGCCTTTTCCTAGTAATGCATTTGTCCTTCTCCCTTGGGTTCATTGTTCCCCTTCCGCTTATACAGACTAAGATTGGGAGGCAGATGACTTTCTTATAGGTTGAGTTGCATTTTTTCTTACTAGTCTTTTTCATTATCTTTTTCATTTTATTTTTTTTGATTGCATCATGTGCATGATGTGATCCCCCATGACATTCTATTTTCTCTCTCTTTGTGAAATTCCTCTATCTATACCTTCATTCTTCTCTTTTTCGTGCATTGCTTTTTATTTCATCTTTATCTTTTTCTTGTGTTTTCCTTTTGGGGATGATGCAAGGCATCGAGACACCCTTTGTCTCTTCCATGTTGACCCAAAAGTTTTTTCTTTGTTTTTTCTCTCTTCATGAAATTCTTCTAGTTATATGTGTATTTGGGGGATTATGATAGTTTTGAGCTCTCTAATATCATTGTAGCAAAGTACATACTAACCCCAAATCCATAGATCCCTCATGTGTTTGGTGTTTTCATTTTAAGGGCAACCCCTCTCTTCTCTTTTTCTTTCACATGATGTAGTCTTACTTGGAAACATATGACTTGACATAGGCCTTTCCAAGTTTTCTCTCATGTCTTTCTTCTTGTTTTCATTTTCCATTTTCTACTTTAAAGTAATTTTTGTCAGCATGGTGTTTAGAAATTCCTTTAAAGTGGGGGCATATATTGGCATTATTTCTTTTCATGGTTCTTAGTGTAGCCTTCTTTCTTGATACAATCCATTTTTTTCTTTGTCAATGAAATTGGGTGTGATTTCCTTCATTAGCATGATCTCTCTTAGCATATCACATTCCTCTTAGTGGCTTGATGCAATACATTGCATCCCCTAAGTTGTGAATCTTCTATTCTTTTATTGGTCCTATCTTGGAGACATTAGGCACAATGTTCCCTAAGTTAAAGATCTCGCCCGAACTAAGCAAGAATCCTTTGAACATTTCTTATTTCTACATTTTTCATTTGTTTATATGAACACCTTGCATAAAATAGCTTGCATGCCTATGGATCCATCCTATTTTTCATGACCTCCAAGCATACAAAGTTTTTCTTGTCTCATGAAGCTCAAAAGTTAATTCATTTTGTGTGGTGCGTTATTAAAGTTATTAGGAGCTATAAATTTGGTATGGTTGAGTGGGAAACCCAATCCGAGGCATGAATTTTCCCATAGCCACTTGCATGTGTGTGAGTAGATACCAGCTATGAGATTATATTTATCACCCTTTTAGGACTTCTCACCTAGCGGACAACCATGAGTTTTGTCACCTCAGAGTGAGTAATCATTTGTTTGGACAAACAACCTAGATTTGATCCACATCATGATGTACAAATGGTCGAAGCTTGTTTCGTCTTTCTCCTTTATTTATTTTTCATCTTTGGCAGTGTGTGATTGGCCTTGTCGCTATTATTTACATCATTTTCATGTGTATTCCTTTGTTCTCTTGTTGGTTTGTCTTGAGATCTTGATCATCCCTCTTGATCATTGTTGTATCATCTCGCTAGAATTAGTACAGTGTAACCCCTCTTGATGTGTGTTTATCTACTTTAGTGTGATTTTCAAGCAAGTTCATCCTCTCACTAAAGTGGGGGATAAATGTAACATCAAGAAAAGGGTCCTTAGACCTTTTTCGTGTTTTTTTAGCTCCTCCTTGCAATTTTTGGCTTAGTGTGGTCTTGATTTAGTGTTGTAATGTGGATAATAGATTAACATTAGGTCTTGGGCCCTTGTGAACTAATTTATTTTAATGATTCCCTGTAAAGGTGTTGTAACACACTTTCACACTTTTCTAGGATTTCTAAGCATAACAAACATTATTTCAATCATAATTTCTTTTAACCTTTCCTTATTTTACAACTTTCTATTGCATTCTACTTGTATTTCTATATCATCTTGCATACTACATTATGATTTCAAACATTTTCTTTTCCATGTTTACACTTGGTGGTGAACCCCTCATTTCTTATCATTCAATCCCTCTAGAACATTCCCTTTGTCATATTTCAATATCCTTTGCATTGAAATCTCAAGGGTTGTTCTTGAGTGAACTGTACCATAGAAGAAAAAGGTGGACCTCTTTCCTTTTAGGTCTAAAACCCTATAAGTCCTAGAGAGAGTCCCCACCCCACCATTTTTTTTTTGGTTCAATTGTAACATCTATAAGCTTTGCTTCTTGTAGAGTATCCATGAAAGATACCCTCATCACATCTTGCATCAAACTTTTTAAGATTTTCTGCATCTCTTTTCATATAACATCTGCTTCTAAATACCTTGAAATACTTAACAATAGGAATCTTTCCATACCATAGCTCATAGGGAGACTTAGGTTTGTTAGATTTTTCTTAAACTTTGTTGAGCACATAAACAATAGTGTGAATTGCTTCTCCCCAGTAGACGTATGGTAGTCCTACCTCTGTTATCATTGTTTTAGTAGCTTCTTGAGTAGTCATGTTCTTCCTTTCAACAACTCCATTCTGCTAAGGAGTTTTAGAGGTAGACACTTGTCTTCTTATTCGATGAACTTCAAAAAAAATGTTAAGCTCATTGGAGGTGAATTGACCACCTCTATTAGACCTCAAACATTTTATTTTCAAATCTATTTCATTTTCAACCTAGCTTTGAATGTCTTGAATTTTTCTAACTCATCAAATTTCTCTCTAAGAAAAGTAACCCATGCCATTATATAATAACCATCAATTAAAAGCATAAAATACTTGTTACCTTGTAGACTTCTCACCCTTGTAGGACCACAAAGATCTATATGAATCAATTCTAGCTGTCCAATAGTAGATTGTTCTTTTGTTCTCAATGTGTTTCTAGCATGCTTTCCAAATTGAAAAATTCTTCCAAGCATCATTAATTGGCTTTCTGATTCTTGGTAAATATCTCACAGCTTTTATTGCACCGATTCTCACCATATTATCAAAATTCATATGACGTATCCTCTAGTACCATAACCAACTATCATTAATCTGTGACATAAATCAATATCCATCAATGCCTTTACATTGATAGATGTTTCCTTCAATCCTTTTTCTAGCAACAATCATAGTTTTGGATACTTTTTTTATTTCACATTTTGCATCCTTGAACACTAGATTATATCCATTTTTACACATTTGTCCAACGCTCAAGAGATTGTCTCAAGCCCTTAACATAGTAGACACCATCAATATTATGCTTGGCATCAAAACTGATTGAACCTATCTCATAGATCTTGTAGACACATAAAAATGTCTTAGACTTGCTAATACCATTTTTTTATTGTCATAAGTCTTCTATTGATTAGATAATTTTAATTATTTAATTAATTCACTACCATCCTTTATTTTGCTCTTTGATTAATTAAATAAATTTTATTTAATTACGTCACTACTATCCCTGTCTTCTATAGTTAAATAAATTATATTTATTTAATTATTTATCATCTTTCCACTATAATTAAATAGTTATTTTAATTATTTAATTGTTCATTTATCCTCTTCTTCCATAATTAAATAAATTGTATTTATTTAATTACTTATTAATTTGTCATCTTCTTTCCATTTTGAATTAAATTATTATTTAAATAAAAATTTTGCTTGTCACATGTCCCACTTTTGAATTAAATTTATTTTTAATTCAAAAGACTAACTCAGGCTATAAATCAAATAATTTTAATTTATTATTTAATTTTCCATCGGTCTTTCCATTATCAACTTTCCTTTTAATTTTAAATAAAATAATTTATTTAAAATTACCTACTTTCTAATTTCCCACCAAATAAATAATTTAAAATCATTATTTACAACTTTCCTTTTAATTTAAAGTAAAGTCATTTATTTGAAATTACCCACTTTCTAATTTCCCACCAAGTAAATAATTTAAAATCATTAATTACAAGTTTCCTTCTAATTTTAAATAAAATCATTTATTTAAAATTAATCACTTTCTATTTTCTCACCAAGTAAATAATTTAGATTAATTATTTACCATCACATGGCCCCACTTTTGAATTAAATTAATTTTTAATTCAAAAAGTCAACTTTCCTCTATAAATCAAATAATTTCTAATATTATTTGATTTTCCAGTTTTTTCTTTTTTCCTGCCCATATTTCCTCTTGTCGCATGCAACCTTGACCATTGATCTCAGACCTTCATTTAAAATTTTACCCTAATGCTACCCTAACCCTAATTGCTAATTGTCACATTTAATTTTAACCTTTGATCTTTGGGCATTTTGTCAACTTTCAATCTTGGCCATTCATCTAAAATTGGCTTTTCTATAAAAAAAGGAAATTTCAGCCTCATTTTTCATCTCTTAATCTCTTAATCTCTTGACATCTTGTATACTCTCACACTTCTTGTCATTTTGCTAACATTGTCATTTTGCAGGTTTTTCTATTGCATGTAGGCTTTATTTTTCACTTGCATTGTCATATGGAATCCTTCAATATTTGCTAGGACATGTCATAGGCACATTTTCTCACAAAAATTTGAGGGAAAACCACATATCTGCAACAAATGGAGAAGGGCTATGGAGGTGAATCATGGAGGTTTTGAGGAGCTTTGGTAACATTGTTCCTTTTTTTTCTTTGTTTCCTCCTTTGTGTTTCATAGTTATACTAGGGTTTTATTTCTCACTAGGATTTAATACTAACCTTGAAAATATACCTCAGTTACATTGGTGAACCCGACGTTTTATGAAGTTTGACATAATTTTCAGAATTTTCTTTTTTTCTTTTTAGTAGATTAGAGGTTTCGGTTTACTAATATTCTATTTATAGCATGTAGCATGTATTCTAACCCTTGTTTGTTTGTATTTTAAATCTTTTCACAATTTTGATCAAACAAACAACTCATTACAAACTACAACTTGCATTTACATTTCATGAGGATAAAATGAACATGCATGCACATTCATGGACTTAAAATGAACTTGCATATTCATGGCATGGGGTTTAAAATGAACAGTGTTGGTCTCACATTGGTTTAAAGTTTAAAAATAACAAAGTTTTTGAGGTGTTTGTCCCACTTTACAATTTTGATAACTAAAATGAACAAGTGTCTCAATATTGTGTAACCCGATTCAATAATAGAAGTATCCTCTCCCCTTGTGCACTTGTGTGATGTTGGGTGCAAGAGATACTATTATTGACTCTAGGAATTAGGCCTTCCTTGGTGGGAAAAAGTACTCACCACAAGGAAATTCAAACCGGAAACGAATCTTTTTAGCCAAGCTACTCCCGACCGGTATACAAATGTGAATCCTAATGGAAAACTTAGGATTACGAGTGCATATGTGTCACATAGACAAGTGAATTCACCAAAACCTTGTTGAGCGTAACCTCTTCAAGCTGGAATTCCTCCTTATTGGAGCTAATCTTGCCTCATGTGTTGCCACTCAAATAGGTGCCCTAACTAAAAACCTTTGTGTAGAAGCCAAAAACCCTATCTATTCTTTGGTGCAACAATGGTCATTGCCAAGGAATCCACATTCTCACAGTTATTAGTAGAAGTGAAAAGCTTTCCATGTGAGATTTATGGGACCTTAAAGCTTGGTTGACCCGAGAAGTGAGTGCAATGTAAGGGGGATCTTGTGTGTCCAAGCTTCTAAATCACCTACTAAGAATAAGTGCGGTTGGATTAAAATTCGCATGGAATCCAAAGAATATAGTCCTTTCCAACCCTAAGATTGTGCTTGTATTCTATGTGCTTATTTTCACAAATTTCAAATACAATGTGTTTTCCAAGTGTTTTTCAGAACCAATGAATAAATAAACACTTGTCATAGATCTGGAACAACACCTCCAAATGGAAAGAATCCAAATATTTTCTAAAATTGCGAACAAAAACAACCTTTTTCACTGTACACCATATTTTTTTGCCCTGCATCTGATATATTGCACTGCATTTGAGACTCTATGAACCACAATCGACCTGCTAAGCCACATTTGCTAACTAAAACAATGCATCTAATTGTAATACAATGCATTTGATTTCCAAAATAACACAACTGATTTTCTAAACCACATATGTGACCCAAAATAATGCATTTGCTGAAATTGTGATGCATTTGGCATCCTACATCACATTTGCTACCTAAAATGACACAATTGCCTGTCATTGAGAAAAATCACTATCATTGTCCAAACAAGAGACCAAACATTTTCAATCTATTTTTGGGCATTCTTCCTCAGTAGTCTCTATTCAAAACCATAAAATGAATTGCTCAAATCATCCATCCTTGCATTTTTAGTTTGCATTTAGCTTACCATAGGTCTACCATTACAAATTTTTATTTTCATCCTTTGGATCCACTATTATTTTTCAACATAAACCAACTTTTAGGTCCTCATTTTTGCAGACTTTAGAATAAGAACTCTTGCCATACTTTGCCACATCTTTTCCTTCAAAAGTAGGTTGTCATTGGACTTAATTAAAATCAATCCTTTAGTCTTTCCCTTTTGTGAGCCATTTCCAACTCCTAAGTCTAGTGTGGAAACCTCATCTTGTCATTTTGTCACCTTGTCACTTAGTCTTACAAACAAGTCCTTTGACAATCAAAATTGAGACATTGAAAAAAATTTGAATGGTTAGTAAACCTTCCCTAAAAGTCTATCAAAATTGATTACACCTTAAAGTTTCCTCATACCTTGCATTGTCATAGGATACTTTGGTCTCCCATCATTTTCCATAAGACAATCCTTTTAGTCCTCATTATCACTTTGCATTGTCACCTTACATCATTACACTCCTTGTTCCAAAAATACCAAAAAAATATAGTCTTAGTCTCATGCCATCCACCATCATGTCTTCGATCCACTTTGACATGCTTGCTAGTTGAATTGAATACCAATTTATCCATAATGGTCAAGCCCAAATAGCCATAGACTTCAAAAGATAATACCTCCAATCCAAATGCAAATCAACCTCAAACCATGGTAAAAAACCCACATGCCCTTCCTACCAACAACACATAACCTCAAGTCCTCCATCCATATATCCATCTTACCAATAATCCATGAGTCCTATTCCTCCATCCATATGCCTTCACTATCAAGAGTCCCTTAACACCATTAGTCATACCCACCCTAACCTTGACAAGGGCAATTAACCATCCATCAATCCATTCCAAGCCTCCACGTCCTATTCTAGTCCTTCATCCTCTCCTAGTCCATTATCCACATCTTATCCTAGTCCTTTATCCACATCCAATCCTAGTCCTTCATACACTAACCCTTTCCAAGTCTCCACATCCTATCCTAGTCCATCATACACCAATCCATTCCAAGACACTCCATCTCAACATACATTTAGTCATGAAAACACATCTAGTCATGGTCTCCGAAGTCACATCCTGTGAACCCCAATTTGATACCTACATAAACAAAGCAAAAAAACATGTTATTAGATCATATGCAATGTAAAACAAGGATTCCCCATGAAATCCATTTGCAAAACTTAAAATAGGAAAAACGAATAAATAAGCAAGAAAGAAATGAAATCATAATTAAGCATGCAAATTCATGATCCCATGGGGGAGTTGGTGCCAATTGATGTGTCGAAATTAGCCCTTTCCCAACTCCTTTGTAAGCTTTGTGATTTGATCCACTTTGTTGGTTGAATTCCTACATAACCTAGCTAAGAACTTGATAGAAATATATAAGAATGGCTATGCTTGAAGATGGATTTGAGTATAATAAGTTTACTCAAATTGTGGATGATTGAATGAGAGGAAGAGCCTCTCATTTATAGATTTCCAAAATGGAAGATTGAAGGAAAATAAGCAATGTGGGATCATTCAACATCCAATAGGAAAGTGCCACTTGTCAAGATGTGAATGGTTGAGGAATGAGCACATTTTGGTCAATGTGCCAAAGACGGGGAGATTTGAAATTTTAATTTGAAAGTTGGAGGGAGAGAAGAGTGGAGTTAATGTCACTTGGCTCAATGCACAAGGACATGTAAGAGGCATTGAATGCCTTGTTGGAAGTACCCTTCCCACTCAAATTTGAATTCAAATTTGAGGGAATATTCCTTCTTTATTCCATGTTGAGAGAAAATAGGCAATTAAATAAATCAAAGTAATTGATTTATTGTGCAAGTTGCATTCTCTAGAGGATTTTAGTGATTAAGATTAAATTAATCAAGATTTGATAAATTTAATGAGGGACTAGATGAATTGAAAATTTTGACTTAGATCTATGAGTTGATTTAAATCAGAATTGAGAGGAAATGATTTGATTTATTTAACTAAAGGGGATAATGTTAGATTAAATCAAATAATGTTTAATTTATTCAATTTAATAAGAAGACTTTAGGGATTTAATCAAATAAAATGAATTATTTAATTAAAAGGAGTTTTACAAAATTAATTAAATAAAATTGATTTATTTAATTAACAGGAGATGATGACTTAATTAGATAGAGTTGATTTATTTAATTAAGAGATGACGAGTGATGAATTTAATCAAATATAGATTATTGGATTAAATGACTAGCAAAGGAGATGATTCAGGATGAAATGGTGTTAGTAAATCAGGATCTAGTGTATCGGATTGAATTGTACATTTTTCATGTCTACATTTTGCCCCTCTTTGAAGCAATGTACTTGTTGCATTGATTCATAGAATAAACTATTGTGATCAAAGTTGAAAGTTTCTCAATTTTTCAGATGCCCCATTATTGCCCCAGTGAGAAGGATTACACTGGTATACTACCCCCTCGAGAGATCAAGCAAAAATGTATGATTTTTTGATCGAGATCGTGATAAAATGCGAGAGGAGTGGTTCTATTGATCAGAGGATGAAAGATAATTCTTTGATGTAGACAATTTTGATGATGTATAGACAGTCATCGGCCATGGGTAGACTCATGTATATTTTGGTACAACACACTGATTTTTAGATAGAAATGTTAGTAAAGATAGAAGAATAAGAAGAATAAGATGGATGGGAGGAGGACCCAAACAAATTCACATTATTACCAGTGATGATGATGTATTACTTACCAAGAGTTGGGATTTTCAAAGGGCTAATTAATTTATGTTTGATAACACACATAGGTACGATGCATCAAGGTATGAAGGACCAGGATGGCATTGTACCTAGTGTGATGGAATTTGACTTGTCAATCAGATAGGAGTATTCTTTTTCACACTTAGCATGCATACTTCATTCAAGATGTAGTTTAGACATTCTAAACATCTCAGGCCAAAACATAGAAAAGCAAGCCTTCCTATGTGGTCAACAAGATACCTAAAACATCCTCCCTACAAACCAACAAAGTAAGTATGGCTAAGTTATTTTACAAGTGTATCCCACAAGCACAACAGATAAAAAAGATAATGATCTTTTCCCCATTCCTTTCTCTCTAAACCTATTTTGTTTAGGCATCATCGAGAGGTCCTTGGAATGAGCACAAAATAAGATAAGTCAACAAAGACCAAGAAAAAGAAAACAGACAAGCTAATGTTCTTCGTACCGCTAGCCAAGGCTAAACTAATGTGAGGTACCTGATGCTTATGTTCATCATGGGAAGGATTCATCCTAGGACATGTAGTGATCAGGGTTTTGGTGGGACTGATTGAGTGATAAGCTATTGATACTCCGAGATGACCAACTTGCTTCCTTACTGACTTAGACTTTTGAGACTTTGATGATTAGGGCGTTCACTTTTGAACTTGTTAGACTTGCTTCTGACTGACTCACCAAAAGGGTGAAGGCGACGATTGATTTATTATGAGTGATGATAATCACGGGTGAAAGCGAGATGAAATGGATACACCATTTTGTGTTTTCAGATATTTTGAGGCTATTTTTGGTATTTTTGAGATGTTTTACAGATGTTTTTGGTATTTTGTGTCTCGGGGACCAATCAAGGATGGCCTTGCCTACATTTAAGCTTAGAGATGACATAGATCGGATGACAATTGACTTGATTGCTGATGGGAAAGATGAGAAAATGGATTGCCATTGCGACAGACGCCTAAAGGATTGACCTAAAATGTGAAAAAGATGGGCAAACGGATTGCCAATTGTGACATACACCTAAAGGACTGACCTAAATGTGAAACAAATGGGAAAATGGATTTCCATTGTGACGAACGCCTAAAGGACTGACCTAAAATGTTAAATAGATGGGGAAATGGATTGCTAATGCGATAGATGCCTAAAATCCTAAAATGTAAACTAGATGGGCAAATAGATTGCCATTGCGATGGATGCCTAAAGGATGAACCTTAACTGTAAAATAGATGGGCAAATAGATTTCCAATGCAACAAACACCTAGGGACTGACCCTAACTATCTTGGGGGATAATTAAAGATCAACCTTGCCTACGTTCAAGCTCAGAGATGACGTAGTTTAGACAAGGTGAAAGACTGACAAGATTTGATGATGAAATTTTTGAATATTTTTAGATTTTCTGAGATTATCGATATGTTTTGGGTTTTTGAATGATTTGGATGTTTTTGGTTTTTTTGCATGATTTGACAATTTGGATGTGTATATGATATCAGTGATTTGTTTTGAGATTTTGTTGAAAACCAAGCTTAATGTTGATCAATTGGATTGATGGATTGATAAGTTTGACTAAGTGTGTTAAGTAAAAAAAAAGTGATAATGCACTTGTAAACTCTAGGAAGCTATGTTATCCTAAGTAAACTTGTACATAAGAGGATGCTTTGACTAGGTGTGTTAAGTCAAACAAGTTGATGATGGATTGGATAATTTCACTAAGTGTGTTAAGTCAAATAGGATGATAATGCACTTGTAAACTCTAGGAAGTTGTGTTATCCTAGAGTAAACTCATACACAAGAGGGTGGTTTGACTAAGTGTGTTAAGTCAAACAAGGTGATAATTGATTGGATTCAATTGATCAATATTTGTAAGCTTGGCTTGAAACAAAATTTGTTTGAATGATTTGATGTGACATTGAAGTACACATTAGATGTGACTGATATTGATTGTTTGGATTGATTTTCGATGAAAGATAAAGCTTGATAAGGAACATTGTCTTGTCAAAATATGCCATGGGCTAGTGATTTGACTTGGTGCTCACAAATGCTTTGACCAAATTGATTTTGTGTTTGCAAATGTTCGGATCACCATATAAGCTGGAGGGTATATATCAAGATTTATTCTTGAAGCAAGATACAAATATCTACCCCTAGTGCCTAGCAATGTATGGAATTCCATGGATGGATGCTTGGATCGGTATATATATGGATAGATACGGTAAGCATGCAAAGGATGCCAAGGATTATCTTGTGATAAGATAAGGTGTTTGAATAGAGGATGCTCATTTGGATAATGCTTCAAGGCTCGGATATTGTTGGGTAGTATAGGATCAATGAAAATGACCCATGTCAAGATGACTACCATAAGCAAGTGTAAAGTGTCCACCAAAATTTCACCAAGATTAAGATAACTTGGAAGATGGATGCAAATATATGAACGAGATAAATGGTTCATGGATGAATG
Organism: Sequoiadendron giganteum; assembly: GCA_007115665.2. Taxonomy (NCBI): domain Eukaryota; kingdom Viridiplantae; phylum Streptophyta; class Pinopsida; order Cupressales; family Cupressaceae; genus Sequoiadendron; species Sequoiadendron giganteum. Next base: position 192,893,641 of record CM021102.1, read on the forward strand.
AATTTATTACGGATGGAATGTTGGCTTTATTATGAATGTGATAAGATTCTTTCTCCTGAACTGGCACATGCAAATGCTCGATTCTACACATGATGCTTGTTTGCCAGGTTTTCGTCATGGTACCTGTCCAAAGCGCCATCATAGTGGTTTTCACTAGAGGACGATTTTTCTCTTTACTGTTTTCAATCCTTTTTTTAATTTTTTTTTGGATTTTTTTTTTTATATTCTGATTTTTTTGTATTTCTTGAGAGATTTTAAGCTAATGTCGAACCATCTAGTGGTTCTGATGTTGATACTTTTTTCATAGCATGCCATCGGTATCCTTCTTGAAGAAGTTTCTTTGCCAAGATACGTTCACTTGAATGTAACTTTTGAGATCCGTGATTTGCTTTGCTGATATCGGAGTTAACTTTGTCTTTGTGCGCACATCACAATAGATTGCCTTCTGAATCCTTATGATGAAGGGTTGCTGCCAATACATGGTCAATGTGAGAATTGAATATCATACATGGAGGAGTGGATGGCAGAGTGTGTTTAGAAATAAAATATGGATTGGTTGATAGTTTGGAGCCTTTAACTCTCCAAACTTGGGAAGATGAGCAATGATAGGTGGATATGGAAGTGTGTGTGGACTTAGGACCAACTGCTTGGTATACTTTGTATGTTGGTTGAGAAGCCTGCTTTTTCCTTTGTGGACATCTTTGATGGATACTTTTCCCTTTTTTATTTTTCCCCATAGTTTCTTTGACTAATGGAGTATGATAGGGATCATCTTTCTTTGTATTCTTTGGTATCCAACTGTATTTAATTTGTCTGATATGCTTCTTAGCTTCTTTTCCTTTGATGACTTTCTTCGTGCTTTGATTCAAATCTTTCTTTTGTTGTTTGTCCCAATTCATGGATGGGGTGATGGGTGGATGAAGATTCATGACATGGCGAGTTGTAGTATTGGCATTGGTTTCATCATAAGGATTCTTTGTTCCCCTTATGTTGATGTTTGCTTGAGATGTAGTTGCCCCCAATTTTATAGAGGTATCACTAATATGTTTATAGCCCTTGATTTCCAAATAACCAAGACCTTGATGCCCAGGATTACCAATAATCTGCATTGATTCCAGGATACCCTATTCATGTAGGCCTAATCCTTTGCCTTGATAATTCATCTGCTAAATTTTTTTATTTGCAATAGGATATGATCTACCTTGGAAACAAGGTGCCATTCCTTCTCTGCTTTGTGGTGGATCTTCAAAAGTGACAACTTCTTTATTGATGAGGTAGTTTTCCCTAAGAAAGGTAAGTGATCCAAATTTATAAGTGATAGGATCCTCCATAAGTGGGATGACTTCCTGATTGATAGTTTTAGCTTGATCTTATGAGATATCAGATTGTAATGCTTCCCTATCCTTGTAAAAGTCTTCCTCATGATTCATTCCTGATATGCTTTCACATGATGTTTTTGATTTACAACTTCTCTAGAAGCCTTCTTCACAATCCATTTCTGATATGTCTCTGCATTTCTCTATATCTTGATCATGTGAACGCATGTTAAGAGTAGGAGACTCTTGTTTGTTGGTAATGATTTCAAGAGTATGAGACTCTTGTTTTGAATGAAGATCATCCACGTGTCCATCCAAATAAATCATCTCATGGGTAGATGGAGGGGTGTGTTCTATGCGGATATGGTCATCTTGTATGGATAGGAGGGTCTCTGTTATATCATTGTAGTAGCTTGGAGATGCAAATTCTTGATCTTGAATGATTTCGGAATTGCTTTCGACATGCTTTGGATCAAGTTCTTGACATGGGTCAATTTCAAAGAATGGATTATTTTCTTGGATAGCTTCATTAGGCATAGGAAGTTTCTCAAATGTCATGAGGTCAAAGGATGTCCATATATTTTGGAAAGGATCATTGCTAGACCTTGGTGAAAGATGTTGATAATGTTTTGGAATAAATTATTGAGATATGTCCTCTAACTCATTAGCTGATGTAGAGACATTTTCAACATTATCATTGGTCAAAGGGTCTTGATCATCATTTTGAATGATTGTGGTGGGAATTAGTTGCAAGCTTTTATGAGGGAGTAATTCCTGCATTTTTTGTTGAGTCGACAATGCTTGTTGTTGGTCATGTTATTGTTGTTCCAACAAAGCTTGTTGTTGGTATTGATGTTGTTGTGCCAAAAAAGCTTGTTGTTGGTCTAGCTGTTGTTGTGCCAATAAATATTTTTGTTGGTCTCTTTTTTGTGCTACTTGTTGATGGACTTGTTCATGGATTTCTTGCAATAGTTCAAAATTGTGCTTGCTCCTATTGAGCCTGGTGTTAGGCTTGAGTTGAGCTTGTGCTTTTTGGGATATTTGTGTTACTTTTTGGTTTTGGAGCACCTTTTGATGAGCAACTTGCAACATGATAGAGAATGAATTTGTTGTGTTGTGTTTTTGTGGTGGTGGCGGTGGATTGGGAATGGTGTTGATTACTAGGATTGCTTGAATGGTTTCCATTTGTTGTATCGATGGAAAAGTGGGAGGATTTGATATGATGCTTTGATTTATGAAGGGGGTATTGCTCGAAAGGCTCATGCCATGATTGTTTGGTTGATAGATTTGTAAGTTTTGACTTTGATTTAAATCTACCATAGGAAAAGATGTTCCAAAATTTAGATTGGGCATGCTCACATTTGTACCATTGATGTTTGGAGGAGATAATGATCCCATGTATGGATTGTACAAATGCAAGTTCTGAAAATCAATTGGCATTGCAAGACTTGGATAGTTTGGTTGAATTGGACTACTCATGATGTATGAGTCGAGTTTATACTCCATGTTTCTCTTGTGTTTTGACCTTGTTGACCTCTGACGGGTTTAGGATGAATGATGAGATGAAGGAATGAAAGGGGTGAATGATATGGGTGTTTAAACTTTTAGGAACTTTTGATCAATGCTAGACTTTAGGACTTGTTTTGATTTGATTTTGATTTATGAGGATAGTTTAACTAGGTGTGTTAAGTCAAACAAGGTGATAGTGCACTTGTAAACTCTACGAAGTTGTGTTATCCTAGAGAAAACGTGTACACAAGATGATAATTTGGCTAGGTGTATTAAGCCAAACAGGATGATTTTGATAATGTACTTGTAAACCCTAGGAAGTTGTGTTATCCTAGAGAAGACTCAGACACAAGACAATAATTTGTCTAGGTGTGTTAAGCCAAACAAGGTGATGTTGATTTTTCCTAAAAGTCTACCATAAGTGATGTTTCCAAGGTTCCAAAAGTTGTTGGTGAGATGGGATTTGATTGATGTTTGATGGATGGGTGAAGTGTTTGACTTGATCCTAGATGAACCTAAGAGGACTTGTTTACAAGACCAAGGTAATGAAGAAAATGCTTTTCCCTAAAAGTATTTTAAACCAAAAGATCAATGTTTGTGTGGAAACCAAATGACTCAAAAAAGGACCAAGCACATGTGTGGTTCAATTGTCTGTTTATCTTTCTTATATTTGGTTCCTTTTTAACACAAGAACTTTCTTGATTATGCTTCAAACTGAATGTCCAATGTCCTAATTTTCTTTCATCCCACAAAGTGCATTATGTGGAAATCAAGGAAATCAAGGCAGAGGTTTCCTAATGTTTAACCTTGGTGAAAACAAATGATGATATAATCCAAGCACTTAGAAACCTCTAAGGATATGATCCCTAGGGAAAGCAAGAGTACTTAAATTTGTCAAAAGGTATTTGTTTCCTCCAAGGGGTTTGAAATTCAAAGTTTTTGTGAATGATTGTTTTTCAATGTTTCAGAACCAAACAAACTGTCTCAATAATATGCACAATCCTAGGCTGAAAAGATAGTATTTGTTGGGTTCCCACTTGGATAAATCTAGTTGCACATATTCTGTGTGGATGACTAGATTCTTGACCACACTGGCTCCCCTCCATGGCACACACTTCTCGGGTTAGCCAAGAATCAGTACCCATGAATCTCTCATGGCATACTTTTCATCTCTACAACAAAACCGCATGTATAACGTGGGGCAGCTTCAAAGGACATGACCTTTTGCACCAACAAAATAGATAAGGTTTTGGCCTTTTCTAAACAAAGGGTTTTAATTTAGGCATTTTATTCGTGGGGACTATCCAGTATGGCGAGAGACCATTTATGCCCTTCTCATCAGAATAATCATCATGATTCTTGAACTCCCCTCTAGAATCCACACTTATATACCTGTTGGAAGTCGTTTGCCTTTAACGTGTTCCCAGTTGGGTCGTTCCCTTGGGTGAGTAATTTTTCCCACAAGGCAGGCCTACTAAGATAAACAATAGCGAGCTAGCATATCCTATCGTTCAATCAACCTTTGTTGGAAAACAAAGGGAGAACCTTCGCAATATGTTGTGCTCACACTCGCATGTTTTGTTCAATTATTAGGTACCCAAATTGAAATGTGCAGGCAATCTTTTATGCAACATAGTGTCACCAAAAAGACTTTTGATTCTCAAGATTGTCATGAAGTGTGAGAGAAGTGCATACACCTTTTTAAATGACACTACTTTGCAAAATGGATTACAAGGCATCAAAAATACATGTTTATTTTAAATCCCTCAAAGCAATAATGAGTTCTTTTTAAGCACCAAAGGAAATGTGATATTTCCTTGTTCAATTGTTAACCTTTAAACAAAATCTAGTATGTTGTTCCTAAGGTTCTTTTTAGCCTATTTTGCAACTTTTGAAAAGAAATTTGATTGTTCTTTTTAAACCTAAAAGAAGTTTAGTGTTTCTAAGGCAAATGACATTAACAAATTTCTCTTAAACAAGAATCTAAAATCCTTAAAGAGTGTTGAACACTTTAGTGTTTAAAAACACTTTGTGCATAATGAGCATGGTGCCATAATGAATTTCCTACTTTGTTTGGAAAAGGAAATTTGCTTGTTCTTTTTAAACCCAAAATGAATCTAGTGTATCTAAGGCCAATGACATTAACAAATTTCTCTCAAAAAGAAGAATTTAACATTCTTCAAGAAGTGTTGATCAACACTTTAGTGTTTAAAAACACTTTGGTGTATGATGAGCATGATGTCATGATGAACTTCTTCCTTTTCTTTTTCTTTGCTCCAACTTGCAAAATGATAGAAAAATAGAGAGCAAAAAGACAGTAACAAGGTGAAGAATTAGAAAATCAAAAATTTAAAAAGCACATATCAAATTTCAGACCTGACTGTTTTCCGTGGCATAGTTTTTAAAAGTGGCATATTTTGGACAAAAAGTGGTGCTATATAGCGTCGCGCGTTTGACTGTGAGTGACGCTCTGCAAAAATAGAGACCGAATATGCATCGCAATATGGCTAAGCGATGCTGTTTATGAAGCAGTTATGTTTGAAATTTTAAATTTTACCCGCGGGAAAGTAGAAGTGGCACGATTTGGAAAAATAATGTGCAATTTGGCACCACAGTGCTGAGAGTGGTGCAGTATAGTGTCGCAGAGATAAAAGCGGTGTGGTTAGAAATTTTGAAATTGACAGGCGAGAAAAGGAGAAGCAGCATGATTTAGAAGTTTGTGCAGTTTGGTATCGCACCGCACCTCTGAAAATGATGCAGTATTGTGCCACGCCTATGAAAGCGACGCAATAGAAAGCCACAAAACTATCTCCCTATGATCTACAAAAAGAAAGTTCAAAAATGCAAAAATTTTGAAAAACGTGATTAAATTTTTGAGTTAGCCCTCCTTCTAATGCCAAAATGTGAACCCCAATTTGATACCTACATAAACAAAGCAAATAAACATGTTATTAGATCATATGCAAGGTAAAACAAGGATTCCCCATGAAATCCATTTGCAAAACTTAAAATAGGAAAAACGAAGAAATAAACAAGAAAGAAATGAAATCCTAATTAAGCATGCAAATTCATGATCCCATGGGGGAGTTGGTGCCAATTGATGTGTTGAAATCAGCCATTTCCCAACTCCTTTGTAAGATTTGTGATTTGATCCACTTTGTTGGTTGAATTCTTGCATAACCTAGCTAAGAACTTGATAGAAATAGATAAGAATGGCTATGCTTGAAGATGGATTTGAGTATAATAAGTTTACTGAAATTGTGGATAATTTAATGAGAGGAAGAGTCTCTCATTTATAGATTTCCAAAATGGAATATTGAAGGAAAATAAGCAATGTGGGATCATTCAACATCCAATGGCCAAGTGTCACTTGTCAAGATGTGAATGGTTGAGGAATGAGCACATTTTGGTCAATGTGCCAAAGAGGGGGAGATTTGAAATTTTAATTTGAAAGTTGGAGGGAGAGAAGAGTGGAGTTAATGTCACTTGGCTCAATGCACAAGTACATGTAAGAGGCATTGAATGCCTTGTTGGAAGTACCCTTCCCACTCAAATTTGAATTCAAATTTGAGGGAATATTCCTTCTTTATTCCATGTTGAGAGAAAATAGACAATTAAATAAATCAAAGTAATTGATTTATTGTGAAAGTTGCATTCTCTAGACAATTTTAGTGATTAAGATTAAATTAATCAAGATTTGATAAATTTAATGAGGGATTAGATGATTTGACAATTTTGACTTAGATTTACGAGTTGATTTAAATTAGAACTGAGAGGAAATGATTTAATTAAATAAATGATTTTATTTATTATTTAACTAAAGGGGATAATGTTAGATTAAATCAAATAATGTTTAATTTATTCAATTTAATAAGAAGAATTTAGGGATTTAATCAAATAAAATGAATTATTTAATTAAAAGGAGTTTTACAGAATTAATTAAATAAAATTGATTTATTTAATTAACAGGAGATGATGACTTAATTAGATAAAGTTGATCTATTTAATTAAGAGATGAAGAGTGATGAATTTAATCAAATATAATTTATTCGATTAAATCACTAGCAAAGGAGATGATTCAGGATGAAATGGAGTTAGTAAATCAGGATCCAGTGTGTCTGATCGAATTGTACATTTTCCATGTTTACACAATCCATTTAATAAAATTGAAGATACATGTCAAAAGGAAAGTCCAAAGAATGACACCATAACCCCCCCTTCATGTCAAAATCAAATTTTTCCATCCCATGGCCCCATCCTAAAGTCCATTCAAGAAGTCCTCCTAGACAATCATGACATACAAAATACACCCATCCTTGGTCAAAATTCTACTCACAACCATGTTATCCAAGATGAACCTATCCTTGTTCAAGATCCTATTTCCAATCATGTCATTCAAAATGAACCCATCTTTGATCAAGACACTACTATTAAGAAAGAGGTCCAAAATGATCAACTCCTTGACCTTTATGCCATTCATGATACAACACTTGAAGAGGACTCTATCCAAACTTCAAATATTGACACTTCCAAAAATGATACACTTGCCTCCACAAGACACATAGATTATTTACCTCTAGAAAAACAATCTCACATTCTAAACATATTTGCAAATGATCAAGCTATAGCTGACTTTACTGGACTCTATGACAATTACCATGAAGACAGTTTTGACATTGACTTGGAAGCACCAACATAGTCATCTAAATCTGATATGACACAAAATAAGACCATGGATGTTAATCAAGACTCTAGCCAACATGTCAATGAAGCTATGACATCTTATCAACTAGGATCATCCATCTTTGTTAGAGCATGATTTCTTATAGATGAGAAAAAATTGAGTAAAATTTTTTGACTAAATAATGATGGGTTAGCATCTTGCTTCCAAAATGACAAGTACCCCATCACAAACAGAATCTATCAAAACATGCATTATCAAGGGAAAGGACTAGGCCTACACAAGCAAGGAATTCTATAACCTATACAATTATAGGAGAATTATAGATGTCAAGGTCTTGGCTATTCCTCAGTCAAAAAATCTAATGATGATAGTGGCACCTCCTCGATATTGGGGCAACTTTATCTGATACAAAAATCAAAATGGGGGTCATGAGTAGTTCTTACCATAAGGTTGTTTCCAACACTCCTTCCATCCACACCATAAACTGCCATTCCAACATGAATACACCTTCCATTTGGAACCAACAAAAGGAAAATTATTATAAATCCAAAGTTCAAAATCAAATGTCAAAGGCCATTGAATCAGTCAAAAATCCAAGTGGACAAATGAAGTTGAAATGGATCCCAAATAAAAATGGATCAAGCAAAGAAAACATTTCGAATTCAAAAGTCAATCAAAATGTGGAGCCATAGGAAAAGAGGACTCCCCTATATAATAAATCTCCACCCCCTTCAAAATGGTCATCAAGCAAGACATATAAAAGTGTTAGTTCCAAAAATTATCATAATCAAAATTCTAAACTCCGTCATCCAACACCTAAAGTTTAGAAAATAAAAATTGCTACATCCAAATGTCCAAACAATCCTTCCACGTCTACCATCATACGTCATAATCCTACATCTTGCTTAAAGTACAAAAATGCCATGTCACAAATCTGTCACATCTTGACAACAACTCTTTATCATAAGGACTCGCATGGCACTCTATCATGATGTGTGTATTCTGATAAGGCCAACTCTAGTATCAACGAGGATCACAATTGCATCAATCAGTTGTATGCAAGTGTTATGATCCTAACAAGACAACTACTTCATAAAGTTCATTATTGGCATGTCATGGCACCAGTCTCTACATCAGCACCATCAATGGATTCAACACCATCAATGATCATCTAAAGTATCAAGGCCATCCAAAAAATACAAACATACAAAAAAAATCAAAATCAAAAAAATTGTCACCTTGATGAAAACCTACCAAACATGCATCATGGTGACACCAAACAAAAGTAAAAAAAGTCTAGAAAATAGTAAGGAGAAAAAATTCCTCCAATAGTGAAAACCATTCTTATGACACTTTAGATAAGTACTATGATGAAAACCTGGCAAACAGGCGTCATGTGTAAAATAAATTATCTATGTGGACCATTACATTTGGGGGCAAGTTGTCTCATCTCCCATACCCTTCACATGACATTTTTTATGACATTTCCATCTAAGCCCTGCCATTTCATCCATTTTCACACCTGCTTTGATCTTGATAAGGACTAAGGCACAAACATAAATCATGCTTTGGAATTTTTTTTGACATGTTTATTCTTTGACCATACCCTATTCATCAAATATAATTACCCTCATCACCTCATTATCGCTTTGCGACATTGTCCTTGGAGACTATATGATGATTCTTCTAGCCAATAATCCTCATGTTTCCTATATTTTACTAAAGCCATCCAACTTCCTTTTATACCTATCACCTATCTTGGTTTCCCTTGTCAATGGTCTAAAGATCCTCCATCATCCCATCTACTCCTAACAAAGTCATTCCAAATGCAACGAGCCTAATCCTAACAATCTTAATATGCAACCCAACACATCATCCAACAGTCCTTGGTTTTGTTCCTAGCCTTGTTGCAAACCTTGATCCTTTACTCACATAATCACCATCTTCATGTTGTTTTGGGATGTGTCATTCCCATGTCAAACAATGTCATCATCATCATCATCACCTGTCAACTGGTATTCAACTTGACTAGAGGCAAGATCATGGTTGTCCTTGGATTATTGTAGGAAACATTCACATGCATTTGTCACAATCCTCATAAAACATCAAAAAGCCATAAAAATCATAAACAAACTAAAATAATCCTAAAAAACCATAAAAAATCCTGAAAAAAAATCATAAAAATCATAAAATGTCCTAAAAAAATCATAAAAATCATAAAATGTCTTTCAAAAAACATTAAAACATTCAGAAAACATCAAAAATCTCAAAAGTAGTTTCAAATCCCATCATGTCTGTCATGCCAATATTTTTCATAATCAAACTATGTTGTCTCTGTGCACTTTCTATGTAGGAAAGGCCATCAATCGATGAGCCCCCGAGACATTAGGTCTATCCCTTTAGGTTGAAAAAATAAAATCATGACTCAATCTTCTATCTTTTAGACAAATTCATTGGTCATGTCGAATTATGAGGTCTCTGAGTGCATGACATAGGTGAGGCCATCAATCAATGAGCCCTTGAGGCTGCACTAGGTTAGTCCATTAGGGTTCATGATGCTACACTTTCACACACATCAAATATCTTCAAGTCAGGCAAACTGTAACAATCTCTTCAATTGACATTTTCATCAAATTGGCATGTCAACACTGGCATGTGGTCGATCCGGTCATCTAGTCAAACTCTATCAACCTGTCATAACTCTTGGTTATTCTTTGGATGTATCCTTCTGAAAAAAAACTCTTGTCATTATCATTTGTAATTTTGAGAGATTCTCTTAACATTCAAGAATCGATCCTCTAGACATCGACATCATTTACGATGTGTCTTTCCTGAATTCAACATCACCTGACATTCGGAAACCTCAACCTCATCAAACTTGGCATCTCAACATTAAAATATTTGACCTTTGAACATTGGAAAAACACCTGGCAAACACCTGTCAAACATTATCTATCTTTTGATTTTCATCATGCTACTAGTTCCTTGTGTCAGAGGAGCCATGATGTATCATGATGATTGTCTTTGTCTTTTGTGATCATCCTACTGCTAGTTCCTCGAGGATGTCATGATATCAAGATTTAGAGGAGCAACGACCTAGTACAATGATTGTCTTGTATTTTATGGCTGTCATGTGGCTAGTTCTTCAAGGATGTCCTGACATTCGGATTTAGAGGAGCAATGACATTTCATGACTAGTCTTGTCTATTTGCAGTTGGTTATGACAAAAGGACTAGGGGCAATTGAGTTTCTCATATGAGTCATGATCATCCTTGTCTATGATTTCTTGTCTTATGTGATGGTTCGACCTTGCACACTATTGATCTATGTCATATCATAGTGTTTGTTGGCCATTACAATAATATACCCAATGATGATTTGAGCAACACCTATTAGTTCTTTGGAAAATATTCAAGGTTTACTTCCCTTCCCACCTTTCTTCTCTTTCCCTCTAACATTTCCCCTGGTCTGCATCTTCATCATCCCTATATTTTTCCCTTTATCTTCTAGTCTCCTTTTCTATTTGGAGATCCCACTCGTGTTCTCTAAACTCGATCGTCCTCTTGAGGTGGCATACCACTATCTCCTCATCATCCTTCCTCTCCTCATTTTCACAATGGTGAATATTTTTCACTTATCTTCTTTGTCACAATAGATAAACTGCATTATGACAAAGAGGGGAAAAATGTAGACACATAAAAATGTCCTAGACTTGCTAATACCATTTTTCTATTGTCATAAGTCCTCTATTGATTAGATAATTATAATTATTTAATTAATTCACTACCATCCTTTATTTTCCTCTTTGATTAATTAAATAAATTTTATTTAATTACGTCACTAATATCCTTGTCTTCTATAATTAAATAAATTATATTTATTTTATTATTTATCATCTTTCCACTATAATTAAATAGTAATTTTAATTATTTAATTATTCATTTATCCTCTTCTTCCACAATTAATTAAATTCTAGGGTATGTGCAGGATTATGATGGGCCAAAAAGTGGCAATATGTAAGTCATATGATGGCCCATGTGGTTGATGACTTTTTTTTTACCCAAATTTTATGAAACAAAAAGGGTTTTTAAACGATATTTTCAGCTTTCCACCAATATAAATTACACTTTACTTTGAATTTAATAAATAATAATTATTCATTTTTTATTTTAATTATGACTAAAGTCCTGATTGATAGGATGAATGAAAAACATATATATCTTTAAAAGGGTATCACATTTTTTGAATTGAAAACATGAATCACATTTTATGCTTCTCATACTATAGGATTAAAAAAAAAAAAATTGAGTTTCATGGAGTTTTGACCAAGTTAAGGTGGTCAGACATACGAGTTTTTATATTTTTTTTAAGTCGTAATAAAAAATTCATAATTAATAATCTACTTGGAAAAAAATTACAAAAAAATATGCATCACATTAGGAAATGAGTCCTCTACTCATATCTAAAATATTGTAAAAATATATTATCATTTTATTTTGGTTAGTGTGGTCAAACAGACACCTACTTCTTAATTTTTCCCTGAAATTTAAGTACTACTACATTGAAATTTCAAATTTTCACCAAATAGATTTTTATTTTTTTTAAATAAACCTATTATTTTAGAAACTAGATTCAATTTTCTACAAATTCTATTCTTACATATTTTTGAAATAATATAGATAACTTATTCAAATTTTTACGTCAAGTTTGCCTAACTCTGATTTTCTAAATTTTTATTGCCACTTAAGGGCCTATTTTTTTCATGATGATCTTGCACATACCCTTTATTTATTTATTAATTTGTCATCTTCTTTCCATTTTGAATTAAATTATTATTTAAATAAAAAATCTGCGTGTCACACATCCCACTTTTGAATTAAATTGATTTTCAATTCAAAAGTCCAACTCAACATATAAATAAAACAATTTTAATTTATTATTTGATTTTCCATCGATCTTTCCATTATCCACTTTCTTTCTAATTTCAAATAAAATCATTTATTTAAAATTACCCACTTTCTAATTTCCCACCAAGAAAATAATTTAAAATCATTATTTACAACTTTCCTTCTAATTTTAAATAAAATCATTTATTTAAAATTGTCCACATTTTATTTTCCTCACCAAGTAAATAATTTAAATTAATTATTTACTCTCACATGGCCCCACTTTTGAATTAAATTAATTTTTAATTCAAAAATTCAACTTTCCTCTATAAATCAAATAATTTCTAATATTATTTGATTTTCCAACTTTTTCTATTTCTGTGCCCATATTTCCTCTTGTCACATGCAACCTTGACCATTTATTTGATTTTTCTAAAATCAAATCTCAAACCTTCATTTCAAATTTTACCCTAATGCTACCCTAACCCTAATTGCTAATTGTCACATTTAATTTTAACCTTTGATCTTAGGGAATTTTGTCAACTTTCAATCTTGGCCATTCATCTAAAATTCGCTTTTCTATAAAAAGGTAATTTTAGTCTCTTTTGTCGTCTCTTAATCTCTTAATATTTTGACATCTTGCATATTCTCACGCTTCTTGTCATTTTGCTAACATTTTCTTTTTATGGGTTTTTCTATTGCATGTAGGCTTTAGTTTTCACTTGCATTATCATATGGAATCCTTCAATATTTGCTAGGACATGTCATAGGCACATTTTCTCACAAAAATGTAAGGGAAAACCACATAAATTTGTAACAAATGGAGAAGGGCTATGGAGGTGGATCATGGAGGTTTTGAGGAGCTTTGGTAACATTGTTCCTTGTTTTGCTTTGTTTCCTCCTTTGTGCTTCATAGTTATACTATGGTTTTACTTCTCACTAGGATCTAATAATAACCTTGGAAATATACCTCAGTTATAGATCTTATTACCAAAATCATCTTTAAAATTAACTAAGCCTCCATCATATTTCTCAAATTTAACAAACTTACTTTTATCATTGGTCATGTGATTTGAGAAGACACTATCAAAAACCCAGTAGTTCTTCTCTTGTTTAGAATGAAAAGAAGATACATAGTACCTCCAACTTTCTCCAGAGTACATTCTTTCACACATCTTTTAGCAGTAGATTCATCTTCATAAGCCAGGAACAAGCATTCATTATCATCAAAATCTCCACATTCAAACTCATCATCAAAAATTCCAATATCTTCATTAACATAATATGCTCTTTTGATTATATTTCCTTTGTTTCTTTGCCTTCTCTATGTTTATTTCTTTAAGCTCTTTTAGGAAGTCTTGAAGCATAATGACCTATTTCACTACAAGTAAAATATTTGAAAGGTAATTTACCCTTGTACTTAACGGTGGCCTTTTTCATTCTTCTCACAAAGTTAAATTCCACTTCATCTAGATTTGACTCTTCAATCCTTTCTGATGTACTAGCTTTAAAGGAAGCTTCCACATTAGTGTTATTTTTTAATCCCTTTTTCCTCATCTCAAAATAAGTTAGTGTACCAATCATCTGATCTCTAGAATAATTATCAAGATTTACAACTTTCTCAATAGGAGAAAATTTTTCACTATAACAATTAGGAAGAGATCAAATAAATTTCTTTACCACTTTAGATTCTTTGACTTGTGCACCAAGACCTCTCATTCCACTTATCGACTCATCAATTTTCTACATGTAGTTTGCAAGTGTCTCATCTTTAGACATCTATAAAGCCTTAAATTGTTCCTTCAAGTTCTACAGTATTTACTTTTTTGACTTTTTCATCTCCTTCATAGATTCTTTCTAGCTTGTCCCAAACTTCTTTAGCAATCTTCAAACTCATAACTTTAATTAATTCAACTTTTGAAAGACCATTTGTAATAATAAATATTTCCTTAGCATTTGCCTCATGTGCATTGATCTCTATAGTTGTACTCAAACCATTTTGAGGTGAAACATATGTAGTATTTATGCTTTTTAAACTTCCAATCCATGCGATGACAAATAGCCCTCCATCTATGTTTTCTAGAATGCATAATCTGTACCATCAAACTTAGGGAAATCCAAAGTAATATCACTCACCATCCCAGATCTACCTTAAGCGATTAAGCTCTTCTTCCAAGAAATCTCACACTGATACCAATTATTAAAATGAACAAAAAAACTGATAAGGGGGGTGAATCAGTTGTACAAATTTATTGCTTCAAAACCCTCAACAACAATTAGATCCACAAGAACTCATTAACACCTTATTCTATTAGTTTGATCAAACATGAAATGCATATAATAGAAACTAAAATTACAACACCATACACATAAGAACACCATATTTGCTTGGAAAACCCAACGAGGGAAAAGCCACAGTGAGGATTAGCTCATAATATAAAGAATTCCAAAATCGAATATAAAGGCTCACTTCTAGAAAGGCTCACTACCATAATAGGATACACTATCCAAAAGGGCTTAGAGCCAAGGCTCACAACCATAGAAAGAAAAAAAGAAGATAGAAGAAGAACGTTACGTAGAGAAACACTTCTCAATGCAAATAGGATTCCACCACAATTTCTCACACACTTCCATGGTCTCACATGAAAGATATCAAATGTATTCAACTTACTGCTTTTAGAACCCTAACATGAAATTCACACTGCTCTACTTAAATTCACATCACATTACACTTTCCTCACAAAAATATCACATCTATCTTGATTCTTACTCTTTCTCCTCACAACTCTCATCAATATCATGCATATTTTTATCATCTTCTTCTTTAAAAACTTTCTCCAATGTAAGCCAATAGCTGTTATACATTCAAATTTAAAATAGGTTGGCACCTAAAAATTCTTGTTGTGGATAGGAACGAAAGGTGACCTACATAAATCCTTAATTAGGACCCAAATAGATCCAAACATACTTCAACACGCTTCCAAAAGTCTCACATGTAGTGTTAGAAACAAGGTTGGGAAACACTTGTGAAAAAAACCATAAACATTAAGTACATGCTTCCTTAGATCAAGCTAAAAGTTTCAGACATAATAAATCACTTGAAATCAATCCAAATCAATCCATCAACTATATAAAATTCATCAAATACTTCATTCAATCTTGCGTCAATAAATACTTCAACTCAGGACAACTAATAACCTTTGTTTGCATACTAATACATGAAACTTACAATGTACTACACCAAATCAAGTAAACCCTTATATACAAAAAGATAAAATAATTATTAGCAACTTCTCAAATATACACTACCTAAAACCAAATATCGGAGAAATACGAAGCAAAATAATTTCTCCCAGACAACAAAAAACATCACTGAATAACTGGTTAACACGGTGGTGAAAATATCTTGCATTGTACAACAATCTAGACACCCGAATTTTGAATGTAGAAACTACCAGTAACAATGAAAAATAAATTACATCCGCACAAGCATAGAATTAACACAAAAGAAATGTGGAGCACATCCTAGAGCGTGCACTAAATACTTGCAAGACACCGTTTTCTCTATTTATCATTTTTTCTCAAAAGCACTTGGAAACCACATATTGGAGACAAAACTTTAGCACACTTCTTCACTCTAAAACACTTTCAAACATAGCAACATACGGATAATGCCATGTACTCATAATACTTCTTCAACATCTCAACTATACATGCACAAACAACAAACCTTCTTTGTTAAAATTTTCTCAATATCCTTGACATATACAATCAATAATCAGCTTCCTCTACACATAGTTGGCATCAATGACAACACTAACCAATGACCAACTAGTTGAAATCAATGAAAACACCTCGTACTTTCAATAGTCAATAGATGGATCATATGCACTGGAGGTAGTACTGATGTGGGACTCAATGGAGTCCATCTTCTTTCTTATTCTTTGTGTGGCTTTGGGCCACTTCATGTTGTATTGGTATAGTGCCTTAGCCTCATCAACACACACTTTTGCATCCTTTAGTAATTCTTAAAACCTTTTATGTGTGATTGCACATTTATCTTTCATCTCCAACATATTCTTATCACTTAACCTTTTCTCAAATTCTTTCATAACTTCCTCATTTAGCCTAGATGCATATGTCTTAAATTAATCAATTAACAATTTGAAGTTTTCCATACTGTATAATGTAGTGTTAATATTTGATCCAAGTATGATCTCTTGAAATGCCTTAACTACTTCATGCATTAATTCTCTACTCCTTTAATGTGATTCAATGATCTCCTTTCTCACGGACACATGGAACATGTCTCCTAGTTGAATATTGTGGATGAGAGATATCTTTTCCAAATCCACATTTCCTTATTACATCAGTAGCTATAGCAATTGGGATGATACAATAGGTTGAAATTTAGGCTGCATTCTTAAAATATTCTTCAAGGAATCCCCAGAGGATCTAGAAGATTCACTAGAATCTTTAGAAACTTCCATAACCTTTCCCTTGTCATCTACAAAACTAGAGTCAACTGGTTCATCTTTATCTGCATCTCTAAATGCATCATAATCCTTGCCTTCTTCCTCTTCACACTCTTCTTCTTTTTCTTCTGCATACTTTGCATCATCATTTTTATCATCAACCTTGTTAGTGTTCTCGTCCTCCACATTGTTTGCTAGAGGATTAACTTCATGATTTTGCACATGAGGAGGAGTGGTGAAATTTTCCTGTGCATTGTCTTCTCTGATCATTGCATCCTTGTCTTCTTTTTTCATGTCCTCCACTTCAAGAGGAGTATTATCCTATGCAACTTCCTCATTTGTATCTTGCTCATGTTGAGCATCATCTTTCTGCACTTCTTCCTTTGTATTAGGTTCTGGAGTAGTGGTATCATCATTCATTTCTTCCTCAACTACTAGATGCAGTCCTAACTTCTATATAATCCCATCTACTTTACCATTGCTCTCTTTTCAAATCCTTTCAAGATCACCTTTGTCTTTTCCCATAAGGGTTGTTACCATTTTTTTGGTTCTCGGATCCTTACAGTATGAGGTAGATAATGTGGCTCTATCCTCTTTAGAAAGTGGAGCACCAACCCTTTCCAATGATTCATCTATTAGCCTTTCATGCTCTTTTATTTCTTGTGGTCTCCTTTTTAATAAAATATTCCATAACTCATCAAGAATATACTTCTTCATATTCCACATCTCAACTTCAAGCAAAACAATATATTTGATTATGGCCTCAATGATGGTGGCCTTATCCACCTTATCTACATCCTTATACAAAGTTGCAATATGCTTCAACATTTCATTTTGCAAAATACTATTAAAAATGCCTCAAGTTTCATTAGGGAATGAGGCCTTACTTGTTTATCTTGTTTATGCTTTTTGACATTACCTTGAGTCTTCTTTGTTTCCTCTGTTTTCTTCTCTATAGAAGCCTTCTTGGCTTCCTTCTTCTTTTATCTCAAATGTACTACTATAAGAGAAGGGGACCAACCATGTTCAAGGCCCTAGGTCATAGAGAGCCAAGAGTAGAAGGTTGCCCTAACTTACCTCACTCTAAATGAATGTTTTAAATAAGGGACGAGAATGATGAGGACTATAAGGCCCTTCAATCACTCTGTAGACCTAAAATTTAGAATGAGGCTAGGAAATCCAATTTTTGGGTTCAACACTACACCTTAAGTAGCTCTCTCCCCGAGGATGGAAGCGTGGTTTTGGGATGACAGCGTGACGCACTAGCGTCTTTCAGGTGAGTTGGCATCCATGCGACTAGAATACCTAAAACACAGTAAGAACCACAAGAAAATAAGATGAAAGCCTAGCTAGTGGTTTCCAAGGGAACACAATAGAACTATAAAATAAGAGAGATACAAACGAATGTGATAAATCAGATATATTAAAGCTAAGGTGACAAAGATAATCTCACAAAAGACCCTGTATGCCAGCTAGCTCCAAATGCACGTCCACCTACACATAGGAAGATAAAAAAAATTGGGGGTTGTATAGGGGTCTGCCTCAGTCAGACCCCTATTTTGGTTTTTCCACCTCCACAGACAACCAAGATAGAAACGATAGACATATATGATAAAGGAGAAAAGAAAGTAGAGAACACAATAAACAATACAAAACAATGAAGTGCTACTCAACCAAATCATAGAGGAGTGAAAATGTTACAACCTCCACCAAGAGCTCGCTAGCCAATGATGGAGAAAGAGAGCTTGAAAAATCACCACAACCTCAACTATGGTAAGGGTGAAGCCACAATAGTGGTTTACAATTCCAATGAGGAAGGAAAACTCACAAAAAATGACCCCATGCCAAAAAATGTGATTTTTGGGGTTCGTACAAACCTACTAGTTATAGTGAACCCATAAGGGGTTCGAGCGAACCCATTCCCTAGTTGCCTCCCCAAAAACCAAATAAAAATTCATTATGTGGGGTGGTTCTTTTGAACCCCCCTTAGACACAAAAAAAACCTAATTTTTTCATTTTGAAGCTTGGTTTGAACATGAAAATGGCGGAGACTTCACAAACCCAACTAGAATCAAGTAGTCCTCAGAACGAGTTATCCAATGAATATAATTTTGATATGTTTTGGTTTTATTATGTATTTGTTTTTTTAGTTTTATTAAATATAGGTTTTTCATCGAAAATGAAGGTCTCTATTTTGCACATGTGGAAAAATAGCAAATTATCAAAATAAAATTTTGAAAAATATGAGTGCACCAGATATTGAAGTCCTTGATCCAATTTTTTTTTTTTTTGAATTTCGATATATACAAAAAACGTTACGCATTATACAGTCGGGCTATGTCTGAATTGTAACTGGTTTAACTTTGAAACTCTATTAAAGAAAAAATATTCAATAAAAAACAATCTAACCAAGTGGAAGTACTAGATATCAGAGTTAAAAATCTAAATTCGAAAGAAATAGAATTTAATCCTTCATGGAAAAAAAGTTATGCATTATACGGTGCGCGTCACTTTTAAAAAATGCTATTTTATGGAAAAAACCAGCTTTCATGGGAGATGGAAAAAGAAGTGCAATCTGATTCCAAAAATTTTGAAAAAAATATTTTTAGAATCTACAGAAAAAATGTTACAAGACTCTAGTTTGCATCATCTTCAAATTCCTCACAGTTTAGCTGCTATACGTGCCTGAATGTGAAGATTTAGTTAAAAATAATAATTTTAGTGTCCAATTTGGCCAAAAATTGTAAACCACTATTATGGGATCACCCATGAAGGAATTTGTTGCAAAACCTCAAGCCCCTATTGTAATGGCTTGTTCCACACTTTCTCTATGGAGTTGATGGAGTGTTGTTGCTGCTTCTATGCAGTGCAAAAGTGTTTCTTGAAGTAATGGAAGTGAAGTGAATGCTTAGAGATTGCCAAAAGAGATGCCAAAAATATGAGTTGCATAAAGAATGAATGTTTTTGAAGGTGAGGTGAGCAAAATAAGGAATTTTTAGGTCAATTTGTCAAAGAGGGAGTTAAAATTCATTCCCAATAGGAAGTATAATGCCTCTGCCAACTTCAAATGTGGGAATCCATCAAAGATGTAAGTGCACCGCATAGACATTTGCGCATCGCACAAGAGTCCCTGATATTTATTTTTCTATCGATGCAAAAGATGAACACCAAGTGGAACAAAGGAAACTTGCTGATGTAGAATTTTTCCTTTATATTTGGTTTTCTAAGGTGAGGAAGTGAAAAAAGGGATTTTGTGTAAGGGGTGGAAATTCATACCTATACATTTTAGCCCCACTTTAGCGAGCATGAATACTAATGAGTGCTTTGGTAAAGTAGATCAGAAAGGTAGTAGGGTTAGAAATGTATACCTGAATTGTTGAGGAAGTAGACCAAGATCTAGCGAGCTCGAAAGCACGGGATGGAACAAAAAGAATCCACAGTCCCATAGAACCATGAAGTTGTAGAATAAAATCATCTTATAGGCCCGTGGACCTACAAGGAGGTGACCCCCAAGATATCTCACACGAAGGAAGCCCCGAAAAGTAAGCACCTCACAGGCCCATAGACCTACAAGGAAGGTATCCTCCAAGATATCTCACATGAAGGAAACCAAGAAAAGAACCCTACAAACATGCAGACCTACAAAGAAGGTATCCTCCAAGATCTCTCACATGAAGGAAACTAAGAAAAGTGCCCTATAGACCTATAGACCTATAAGGAAGTATCCTCCAAAATATCTCACATGAAGGAAACCGAGAAAAGAACCCTACAAATCCATAGACCTGTAGGGAAGGTATCCTCCAAGATCTCTCACATGAAGGAAACCAATAAAAGCTCCCTACAAACCCACAAACCTATAGGGGAGTGACCCCCAAGGTCTCTCACATGGAGGAAGCTCAAAGGAACTGCCCTATAGGCCTGTAGACCTATAGGGAGGTATCCCCTAAGATCTCTCACATGGATGAAATCAAAGGAAGGGAACTCCATAGAGTCAAGAAGCAACTTCACAAGTTCACTTGCAAAGTGATATGTTTACCCATAGATAAAACATGTAAAAAAGAAGCTACATAGGCAAGTAAGAAAATAGTCATTCAAACCATCGACAAGTTTGAAAACCTTAAAAGGGGTCCCTCGAGAAATTGGTGTGAAGAGGAGGTCCACTCAAGGGATGTGTTTTTTGAAAGTACAAGAAGGACGCTCTTTCTCAAATTGATTCATCATCAAGGAATCCTTTCGAAATATGTTCACTTCATCAAGGAATTTGAAAGGAATAAAAATGCTCCCTCACAAGGGGAAGGTCAAAGTGGTTCCCACCTTGAAGGAAATTTCTCAAGTTCTTTCTTTACAAACCCATGATGTAGGAAACATGTTCCATAAGGGGTCCAAGTCACGAATACTATTTTGAAAAGAAATTCACATGAGGAATTTCAAGAAAAGATTCATTGGCAATGAATGCATTTTCTAAAAATCAAAGAATTACAGAGATGGGATTGTCACACATGAGAGGGACAACTCAAGCAAAGAAGAGAAAAAGGAAGGAAAAAGAGAGAGAAAGAGAGACAAACACAAACAAAGGGCACATGGGTGATCTGATATTTCAGGGTCAGAATTGCTCATAAATATATATATATATATATATATATATATATATATATATATATATATATATATATATATATATATATATATATAAGTATAGTTATAGTATATTAGTGAACTATCGTCAACCCCCTACTATATCAGACCATGTGCAAAATGTACAAGAAGACAAAGTAAAAATAAAAAATTTGGTCACCATGGAAGGGAAGCCTAAATGCCCCCAAAACTTTGCATCATCCCCAATTTTCTAAAAGCCAAGTCACAAACATGGAAGAAAGATGAAACAAATAGAAGAAGATTTATCACACAAAAATCACTCTTGTATCCAAGAACTAATAAGGGTAATAAGGGCCATCCAGGAACACATAGCATGATCATGGGGGAACACATCACAACACACACACACATATCTAGTCTAAATATAAACAAGGGGCCTTCTCCTAACAATGATCAACCAAGAGGTCATCTACTTCCCACTCTAGATCATCATAGGGGGGAGGAGGACAAGCCTGCAGTGGTGGAATGTTAATGGGAGGAGCTTTCGACCCTCCCACAACAAGGGCTAAGGAAGAGGGCCTTCTAGGGTCCCCTCCATTGAGCTCTTGTGGAGCTAAGGTCAGTGACTTTGCAAAGATCATTGAAAAGCCTGAAACTTCATCTAGAGAGTCAAACATGCAATTTATTAGAGTTCCTTGTTTTACCTCAATAGATGGGGAAGACTATGGCCGAGATTCATTGCTAGGCTCAATGAATAATTTGGGAGCGGTGATGAAATCAGGGGAAGTTGGGGCTTGCTCCATCACTACGACATAACAAGCCAACACACGACCACCTTTTGGAGAAGGTGGGATCCTCTTATTCCATCTACTATTGGAGGGTCCATCCTCTACCTTTGGCTTTGTCGGGGGATGTGAACTACCCACAGACGAAGTAAGAGGTGCAGGAAAAGAAGAAGAGGGGAAAGCCGCTATAGATACCAATGAAGTGTTTGACATATTCATGGGCTTTGGAATTGTTTGGATGTACAAAAGGGACATCAACAAGGGTGGCTTCGTTGAAGGAGCGATAAACACCTGCACCTTTTTTGGGTCAGGCGCACTCACATCAGGAGTCAGAGGCAAGATGGAACTAGGTTGAATGAAAGTAGGAGAAAGGAGATGGAAATACATAGTAAGAGGCCCTCACACAGGGGTGGACATCTCCTCATCCTTCTTCTGCAAAGTGGCATGCTCAGTTGCAAGATCCTTTTGTCGACACTTATTCTCGCATGCAAGGCAATTTCTTCAACTCTTTGAGCTAGAGGCCAAAGGCTACAAAGGAACAAAAGGCTCCTACTTAGCCATGGGAGTGTCCACTATATCCATTTTTGGTGGAGGAACAAACTCCTAAATGGGAGCAGGAGGGATAGTTTGAGAAGTAGTAGGGGGAGTCAGCTCAAGTACTTTAGCAATGAGCCTCTTCTTGTTTACTTCTTTGGGAGAAAAAGCATTGGGAGGTCATAGAGAAAATTCTCTTCAAGAGACTTTCTTTCTATTGTGCAAATAGTACCAAGGCCTAGGGGGCTTAGTAGGGAGATCTGATAACCTTATCTTGGGTCTACACCAATCAAGCACCATCAAGCTCAACATGTAAAGGCTAGGCTTACTCATCCAATACTCCTCCCAAGAAAGGGGAGTGGACGAGGCAGCCCGAGAAGGGGCAAGCTTCTCCTTTCCCTTTCAAGAGGAGGAGGCAACTAGCTGCTATGCTACAAGAAGGGTCAGTTTCAGTTGTCCCTTGCCCCTAGTTTTATACTTTACATAGTTTTTGTAAAGTAGTTTCATTCTTGGAGGAAGCGACCAACCATGGTGGGCCAGAAGTGATCTAATGAATATCCCCACAAGACACCAGAGGCTGGTATAGAGTTTAATGTACTATGTACATGACACCTTCATGGGAAAACTTTAGACATTTATGAATTATGAAGGAAATACCATTGATGGAAGCTAGCCAAGGTATGCCTAGCTTCAACCTGAACAAATTTGACTCTGAAATAACATTGAAAACCATGTCAAAATCCCTAGGACCAACTAGGATGAAAAAAGTTATCAAGCCATATGGTTTGAGACATAGACCATCATTCGTACAAATGGTGGATTTTATTTCTTTATACTCCTCCCTTTGTAATAAATTCAATAACAATGTTTCTTCTGTAATAACATTCACACAACTCATGGGGTCGACCAAAACCCCCATCATAATGTTGCCATTGAGGTGAGCGGGAATGTAGAGGGGAGAAGGATTATTGTTCATGGGCATATCCTATGATGTGAATGTCACATCTGGTGAACCGGTCACAAGCTGCTTGGTGGGAGTAACCATGACCATTTGACATAGGCCTCGGGTTGAGTGATAGAATTAGAGGGATCGAAAATCATGTTGGCAGAATATGACAAAAATAGGTCCGTGTATATTTTCAACTCAATATTCACTTTTTCCACCAATTTATTTGTATTTTTTTCTTCCACCAAGATGAATAGTACCATCCTTGATGCGGTCATGTATCTTGTGACATAGGTGCATACAACATTCGATATCATGTCCATTGACCTGATGGTATTGATATTAGGTACTTGCATCATACCAACTAGGGTAAGGATCCTTAAGAGGCTTAGGATTTTGCAAGGTTATGATCTTATCCTTCACCAAATTTTTCAAGATGGAAGAATAAGATTCTTCCAACTTTGTGAAATTTCAATTGCATTTGAGGTCATTGTTATCCACAATGGCTACTACATTCGCAATAGCCTTCCATTTCCCAGAGATTGATATGATGGATCTTCCTTCAGAATGGGAGCATGAGGAGGATCCCCACAACTAAACTACCATTTTTTGATACTCTCATAGTGTTGCACACAAATGCGTGAAAGAAGGGTAATTCATAAGGGAAAACCTCTCTTGTCAAGACCTTTGCTAGTTCCCTATGAATACCTTCTGCATATCTAAATCAAGTGGCGTGTATGAGATTTGTGAGAAGAGTGATTGATACCACATGATGAAGTCAGTCGTATTTTCATTATCTCCCTGTTTGCATTGGATGAGATTTGAAAAGTTCATCTTTGGGGTATGTGCAGGATCATCATGGAAAAAATAGGCCCTTAAATGGCAATAAATTTCAGAAAATCAAAGTTAGGCAACTTGATGTAAAAATTTGAATAAGTTATCTATATTATTTCAAAAATATGAAAGAAAATAATCTATAGCAAATTGAATGTAGTTCCTAAACTACTAGATTTTTTTTATTTTTTTAAAATCTATTTGGTGAAAATTTGAAATTTCAATGCAGTAGTACTTAAATTTCAGGGAAAAAATAAGAAGTAGGTGTCTGTTTGACCACCCTCACCACAATAAAATGATAGTATTTTTTTATAATATTTTAGATATAAGTAGGGGACTCATATCTCAATGTGATGCATATTTGTTTGTAATTTTTTTCCAAGTAAATAATTAATTATGATTTTTTTATTACAAATTTTAAAAAATATAAAAACTTGTATGTCTAACCACCTTAACTTGGTCAAAACTTCATGAAATTCAATTTTTTTTTTTTTAATCCTATATCATGTAAAGCATAGAATGTGACGCATGTTTTGGATTCAAAAAATGTGATACCATTTGAAAGCTATAGATGTTTTTCAATCAGCCTATCAATCAGGACTTTAGTCGTAATTCAAATAGAAAATGAATAATAATTATTTATTAAATTCAAAGTAAAGCATAATTTATATTGGTGGAAAGCTGAGAATCTCCTTTAAAAACCCTTTTCATTTCATCAATTTTGGGTAAAAAACGAGTTGTCAGCCACATGGGCCATCATATCACTTAGATATTGCCACTTTTTGGCCCATCATGATCCCACACATACCCTTTGATCCGATGTTGGCTTGAAACTATCAGAGAAACTAGTTCACTAGTTGATCAAATGAGTAAATGGAATTATCGGGCAAGGACCAGTACCATTCAAGTTTTGTATCCTTGAGAGATCGGGGAAATAATTTTTCCATCAACATGTTGTGATGGAAAAAATATATGGAAAGGGAATTAAAGGAGGACACATGTGTCTATGGATCCCCTTTTCCACCATAATTTTAAAACTTTGAGATCTCCATTCCTTGTGGGAAGGGAGTGTTTAAAATCACTACTAATAATGGACTATGTTGGAAGAAGGGTTGGAAGATAGGGTGGGTAGAGGCTTGGGAGACACTCGCCAACTGGCTCTACATCTTACCTATATTCTGAAGGAGAGTATTCAGAATAGGGTCATTGGATGACATAGGACCAGAAAGACCTCCTAAACTGCCATTGGAGCCACGTCCAAAACCACTATCATGGCCACTGTTGGAACCACTGCCGAAGCCATAGCCACTTCCAAAGCTACCACCATGACCTCCACCTGAACCACTTCCACCAGCTCCACCACCACCATCGAATCCACCACCACTACCAAAGACTCCACCACTCATCTCACCAAAACCTCCAATGCTAGAGGTGAAAGGAGGGGTGAAGCTAAAACCCAAAGGGATCCTGTTTGCTTTGATAGTTTCATATATTTTGGAGGTAGAAGGGATTTTGATCAAAGGGACCACATCAATCATGTATACAGACGTGGGAGGCATCGATACTCCTAACTATCTCTCATGTTCTTCAAAAGTGGCCCCTTGTATAATTTTAGCATTATTTGAAAGGGCACATGCTTCGGTCAGACTAGAGAGGCTATCCAAGATATCTATGCCTATTCGGTCTTTTCCCACCATATAGTTTAATTCACTAATAACCCTAGCAACCCTAGCCAACTTTAGGATTCTTTCCAAGTGATTCTCTATGTCACTCAACCCTTTGCTAAGGGTAGAGACATATTCTCAAGGAATATGAACAACCTCATGCTCATCTAGTGATGAAGGTGTGGGAGATAAAAGAGGAGTTGGGACATGATCAGTTTCATCAGAGATTCATACCTCACCCCTTGACAGCTACTCCTAAGTCAAAAGACCCATCACAGGTCTAGAGAAAAGGCCTATAGAGAAACTAGATGTGACCCTTGTCTTATCCATTAGAAGGTGTCATATAATTCTCCTAAAAATGTTTCTGGAGGTTGTGGACTGGGTTTTTATGCTCATAAACCTTCACAATGCTTAGGGACATGATGATCACAAGGCTCACGAGATAAGTTTTAACACTAACAAATGAACAAATGTAGGTTCACTTCAGGTTCACCAAAAATGTAAGAGAGGGGGACCAACCATGTTCAAGGCCCCAGGTCATGGAGATCCAAGAGCAGAAGGCTACCCTAACTTACCTCACTCTATAGGAATGTTTCTAATGATGGACGAGAATGATGAGGACTATAAGGTCCTTCAATCACTATGCAAACCTGAAATTCACAACAGGGTTAGGTGAGTTAGTTTTTGAGTTCAACATTGCACCTCAGGTAGCTCTCTGTCTAAGGATGGAAGCATGGTTCTAAGACAATAGTGTGACGCATTCGGGTCTCTTAGGTGCACTAGCGTCCATACGATTAGAGGACCCGAAACACAGTAAGAACCGCCAAAAAATAAGATGACGACCTAGCTAGTGGTTTCTAAGGGAACAAAATAGAACTATAAAATAAGAGAGATATAAATGAATATGATAAAGTAGACATATTAAAGCTAAGGTGACAAAGATAATCTCACAAAAGAGCCTATACATGAGCTAGCTCCAAATGCACATCCACCTACACATAGGAAGAGGGAAAATTGTTGGAGGCTATATAGGGGTCTGCCTCAGTCAGACCCTCGTTTTAGTGTTTCAAACTCCACAGATAGACAAGATAGAAATGATAGAGAAATATATGATAAAGGAGAAAAGAAAGTAGAGAACACAATAAACATGACAAAACAGTGAAGTGTCACTCAACCAAATTGTAAAGGAGAGGACAAAATTTTTTACCACCTCCACCAAGAACTCACTAGCCAATGAAGGAGAAAGAGAGCTTGAACAATCACCACAACCTCAAGTATGGTGAAGAGATATGTTCCAAAAGCTCAAGCCCCTACTACAGTGGCTTGTTCCACACTTGCTTTACAAAGTTGATGGAGTGTTGTTGCTACTGTTATGAAGTGCCAAAGTGTTGCTTGAAGTAATGGAAGTGAAGTGAATTTTTAGAGATTGCCAAAAGAGATGCCAAAACGATGAGTTGCATGAAGAATGAATGTTTCTAAAGGCGAGGTGAGGAGAATAAGGTATTTTCTGAGTCGGTTGGTTGAAGAGGGACCTTACAATTCGTTCCCAATAGGAAGTGTAATACCTCTACCAACTTCAAATGTGGGAATTTTTCAGGGATGTAAGCATCATGCAGATGTTTGTGCATTGCGTAGGCATCCCCGACCATTATTCTTCTACCGACACAAAAGATGAATGCCAAGTGGAATGGAGGTAGCTTGCTGATGTGGAATTTTTCCTTCATATTTTGATTTCTAAGGTGAGGAAGTGAAAAAGGGGGATTTGCATAAAGGGTGAAAATTCACACCTATACAATTATAAATGCCTATTTTTCCTTTTTTTTCTCTTCTTCACTTTTGGTGTCCATGACATCATGTGTTTTCATCTTTCCACTAGCTTCACCTTGTGAATCCTTATTTCTTCCTCTATGAACCAACTATGGTCCTTCTTCCAACTCTTCCTCTATTTTAGCAACATTGATACCAATGTCCTTCTCTCTTGTAGCCTTTTGCTTAATTCTTCAATTTTGTAGGGGAAACATGAGCTATGGTGGTAGCTTTCTTCTTGTCTTGCCTAGTAGCAATCACAACCAAAGGGGGTTTCTCCTTTACTAGAGATTGGTGGTAGACTTCCTCTTCTCTTTATTAGAGGGTAAATCTTTGGAGGATTTTTGAATAGATGGTGGAGTGGTAGCTATTCTACCTAATATCCTTGAGCTACTTGATTCTTCTCCAACACTCATATTTTCTCTAGCTCTTTGCCTAGCATATTGCACTTTCTCCTTTGAAATTCCATATTATTGTGCATATATATCAACCATAACATCAAAATTCTTCCTTATTTGTGGTTTATTCTATTCCATGTGGACTTCCATGGAATTTTCTTCGTGTATCAATAATTTCATCTTGAATCATATAGCCCCCAACAATTTCATCTTGAATCATATTCTCAATGTATCAACACCTTTCATCCCTTAATTAAATAAATCATTATTTATTTAATTAGGTCTTTTCTCCTCTAGTGATTAAATTAATCAATTTAATTTAATTAATCATTTGTATTTCATCATTTAAATAATTCATTGAATCTCTAAAGTCCTCTTATTAAATTGAATAAATTAAAACATTATTTAATTTAATCTAACATATTCCTCCTTAGTTAAATAAATCAAAATCATTTATTTAATTAAACCCTTCCTCTCAATTTGATTTAAATTAATTCATCTATTTAAGTCTAAATTGTCAAATCACCTAATTCTTCATTAAATTAATCAAATCCATGATTAACTTAATCCCTCTCATTAAAATCCTCTAGAGAATGCAAGTTGCACAATAAATCAATTACTTTGATTTATTGATTCTTCTATTTTCCCTCACAAAGCATCAAAAGGGAATATTCCTTCATTTGAATTCAAAAAGGCCAAGTGGACTTGGTCCTTCCAACAAGGCATTCAATGCCTCTTACATGTCTTTGACCTTGAGCCAAGTGAGATTAACTTCATTCCCTTTCCCTCTTCAACATGTCATTTCTCAAATTTGAAATGCCACCTAATTGCATTTATTGGCACATTGGCCAAAACTTGCACATTCCTCATTCAATCACATTTGGACAAGTGGCACAATGCCATTGGGTTATCTTTTATCCCACATTGCTTATTTCCACTATCTCTTCCAAAATTTGAATCTATAAATTGGAGACTCTTCTCCTCAATCTTAATCTACAATTCACATGCAAAGTTACTCTCTCCAATTGAGGACTAATTTTGCTCATTTCATCCAAGCATCCACCATATTTTCACATTTGCACCAAGGTTATGCTCAAATCTCTTTAGAGATTTGACCATTTCTAAATCAATCATATCATTGCTACTTAGGAATTGGGAAAGGGCCAATTGCAACATTCCATTAGCACCAATTCCCCTATAAGATCATCATACTATTGGCTAGATTAGGATTTAATTTCATATTATTTAAGTTTTTTTATTTTTCTAATTTTAGCTTGAATAGATGGATTTCATGGGGAATCCTTCATATTTGCATGCATTTTGATCTAATATTAACCATGTTTGTTGTTCTTATGCATTTGCAGGTTTAGGGGTTCACATTTTGGCACTAGAGGGAGGGCAGTTCAAACTTTTAATCATGTTTTTTTAAAAAAATCCGCATTTTTAACTTTTTTTTTGTAGGACACAGGAAAACTGTGCTGCGCGGTGCCATATTGCGCCGCTTCCAGAGCAGCGGTGCAATATTGCACCACTTTTATAGGCGCGGCGCAATATCAAACCACGAAAAAAACATTCAAACTTCACCACAGATTTCTCCTTGCCTTTTTTTTTAATTTCCTAACTACATCGCGTGGCGCCATATTGCACCGCTTTTAGTGCCACGTGTCTTCCAAACTCTGCCGCCCCTGCTTTCCCGCTTGGAAATTTTGAATTTTTTAAACTCGGCTGCTTGCCTCCGTTGCGCCGCTTTTGCACTCTCTGTTTCTCTAGAGCGCCGTGCAAAGTCAGCTGCGTGGTGCTATATAGCGCCACTTTCACTCCAAACTTTGTCGCTTTTGCAAACTATGTCGCTCCTGAGTTTTATGATATTTTTAACTTTTTTTTTTGTGATGCAGCAACTTCCCGAGGTCATAACTTTTGACTCGGATGTGGGTTTTGGCTGAAATTTTACAAGTGATTTCTTTATGAGAAGGTAAGTGATGGGTTGAATGCCATTTTGGCATATTTTTGGGGCTTCAAACTTTGATCTTGGCCCTCAAAATGACATTTTAAAGTTTTTTCCTAGTTTTTTGAAAGTTGTTTCTATTAATAACTCAAAGTCCATGTTTCCAATTTCAAATGTTAGTTGGCAATTCATCCTACTTTAGTTTTACAAAGTTTTTGGAAAAAAATATGACTCTCAAAGTCATAAATGCAAAATTACCATAAATAGAAAAATCTAAAATTTGATGAAATTTGCTTAAAAAGGAAAAAAAATTTTCTCAAAAGTGAAGGAAGGAAAACAAAGGTCAAAAGTTTTTTTTATGAATTCATCATATCATTGTATCAAGTGTTTTTAAACACTTTTGGGGAGAACTTATAATCCCTTTCTAAGGATTTGTTACTTTCATGCTTTAGCAACACTATATCTACTTTGGGTTTAAAAAGGACAAGCAAATCTTTATTATGACACCATACTCATTTTGTATAAAGTGTTTTTAAACACTAAAGTGTTATTCAACACTCTTTAAAGAATTTGATAAGTTCATTGATCTTAGGACACTAGATTTACTTTGGGTTCTAAAATAAACAATCAAATTTCTTTTCAAAAGTTGCCAAGGGGCTAAAAAGAACTTTAGGCAAACACACTAGATTTTGTTTAAAAGGTAACAATTGAACAAGCCAAACTCACGCTTCATTTGGTGCTTAAAAATAAGTCATCATTGCTTTGAGGTTTAAAATGAACAAATGTTTGCAATGTTTTGCAATCTTTTTTACAAGTTAATATTATCTAAAATGTGTATGCGCTTCTCTCGCGCTTCATTGCGATCTTGAGAATCAAAAAAATTTTGATAATATTAGGTTGTTAAAAATATTGCCTCCACATTTCAATTTGGGCACTTAAAATTGAAAAAAACATGTGAGTGTGAGCACGACATATTGCGGAGGTTTCCCCCTTTGTTTTTCAACAAAGGTTGTGTGAACGACGGGATATGTTAGCTCGCTTTTGTTTATCTTAGAGGGCCTGCCTTGTGGGAAAAAGTAATCACCCAAGGGAACGACCCAATCGGGAACACACTAAAGCCAAGCGACTTCCAACTGGTATATAAGTGTGGATTCTTGAGGAAAGTTCAAGAATCACGAGGATTATTCTAACGAGATGGACATCAATGGACTCTCGCCAATGTTGGATAATCCCCCATGAATGGAATGCCCGAATTAGAACCCTTTGTTTAGAAAAAGGCCAAAACCTTGTCTATCTTGTTGGTGCAAAAGGTCATGTCCTTTGAAGTCGCCCCACATTATACATGCGGTCTTGTTGTCAAAATGGAAAGTATGCCATGGGAGATTCATGGGTACTAATGCTTGACTAACCCGAATAAGTGAGTGTCATGGAGGGGAGCCAGTGTGGTCAAGAATTTATCCATTCGCACAAGATATGCGCAGCTGGATTTATCCAAGTGGGAACCCAACAAGATATTGTCTCATCATCCTAGGGTTGTAAAGTGCTTGGAAGTGGAAAACGCACTGCTTGGTTCCTAAAAACATTTGAAAACAAACATTCACAAAGCCTCCAAATTTCAAACCCCTTTTAGGAAACAAATACCTTTGATGAATTTGGACACTCTTGCTTTCCCTAGGGATCATATTCCTAGAGGTTTCTAAGTGCCCAAATTCTACCGTCATTTGTTTTCAACAAGGTTAAACATAATAAAATTTTGCCCTATTTTCCTCGATTTCCACACAATGGACCTTGTGGGATTAGAACGAAAGTGGGACATTAAACACATAGTTTGAAACATAAGCAAGCAAGTGCCTTTGGTAACAAAGAATTCATTAAGCCAAGATAAAAGACAAATTGAACAACACATGTGCTTGTTCTCTTTTGGGTCATATGGTTTTCATCCAAACAGTGGTCTTTTGGTTTGAATTACTTCTAGGGAAAGGCATTTTCTTCATCACCTTTGTCTTGTAAGTAGGTCCTCGTAGGGTCATCTAGGATCAAGTCAAAATCATCACCTCATCCATCTCTCAAACATCAATCAAATTTCCATCTCACCAACAACTTTTGGAACCTTGAAAACATCTCTTATGCTAGACTTTTGGAAAATCAACATCATTACATTTGACGTAATACACCTAGTCAAATTATCAATCTTCTTGAACAAATTTGCCTCTAGGATAATGCAACTTCCTGAGGTCTACTAGTTCATGATCACTTTGATTGGCTTAACACACTTAGCCAATTCATTCTTTATATGAGTTTTCCCTAGGCTAACACACCTTCCTAGGGTTTACAAATTCACCATCATCTTGTTTGGCTTAACGCACTTAGTCAAACTATAAACCAACCAAAATCAAATCGAATCAATTCCTAAAGTCTAGCATTGATCCAAAGTTCCTAGAAGTTCAAACACCCATATCACTCACCCTTTCATCTTTCATCTCATCATTGGTCCTAAACACCTCAGAGGTTCACTCTTGCAACAAGGTCAAAACACAAGAGGAACATGGAATATAAATTTGATCCATCTATTATGAGTAATCCAATTTAACCAGACTATCCAAGTCTCACAAAGCCAATTGATTATCAAAACTCACATTTATACATGGCATCATCATCTCCTCCAAACTTCAACGATATGAATGCGAGTATGCCCAATCTAAAGTTTGGAACACCTTTCCCAATGATAGATTTAAATCCAAGTCCAAATCTACAAATCTATCAACCAAACACTCAATGCATGAGTTTTCCAAACAACATTATCCCACCAAATCCATACATGCCAAGTGCAACTTTACCAAACATGACCATTTCAAATTACTTGGTGAAATTTGGGATAGATACGATTGCAAATAAAATCAATGTTGTTCCAAATCCAAATAGTATATTGGCAACTCCATATGTTGATTCAAGTCAAGGTAACACCATGCAAAATCAAAGTTACCTAAATCAAGGCAATCTGATTCTCAACAACAAAAATGTTCAAAGTCAACCTATAATGCCAAATCAAAACATCATACCAAATCCTCTCATTTTGCCAACAATATCGCAACAACAAATGGCAACCATCCAAGAAACCCCAATGGTTAACACATCTACCATTCCTCAAATGTCTCAAAGACCAAGAATCTCAATTGCACCATTCACCACTCAAACCTTGGCAATCAATGAGACTGTTCTGCTCACCCCAACAATCAACACCATCCCCAACCCACCACCGCCAAAACACAACATGAGCAATTCATTCTCCATAATGTTGCAAGTCACTCAAGAAGCTTCCTGGAAAAAGGCACTCCAAGCCCAACAAGCCACACAAGTTGCACAAGCGGCTCAAGTAGCCCAACAAGCACAAGCTCAAGCTCAAGCCCAGCACCATGCTCAACAAGAGCAAGCACAATTTTGGGCACTATTACAAGCAATCCATTAATAAGCAGCTCAACAACAAGCCCAACAATAAGCTTTGTTGGCACAATAGCAATAGGACCAACAACAAGCTTTGTTGGAATAGGAACAACATGACCAACAACAAGCATTGTTGGCTTAGCAGCAAATGTAGGCCTTACTCCCACAACAGAGCTTGCAACAGATTCCCATCACAATCATTCAAAATGATGATCAAGATCCTTTGACCAATGATAATGTTGAAAATGTCTCTAGATCACCTAACAAGTTAGAGGACATATCTCAAGATTTTTCCCCAAAGCATGATCGACATCTTTCACCAAAGTCTAGCAATGGACCTTTCCAAGACATATTGACATCCTTTGACCTCATGGTTATAGATATTGAAGAAATTCCCAACTCACCATTTGATCCAAGTCCACTCAAAGATCAAGAGGATATTGAGCCACTTCCAATGCCTTATGACGATGTCCAAGAACCCTTTGAAAGAAATCCATCCTTTGAAATTGACCCATATCAGGAACTTGATCCAAAACATGTTGAAAGCAATTCCAATATTAATCAAGATCAAGAATTTTTATATGCAAGATACAACAATGAGGTTCTACAAGATGTCACAAATAATGATCAAATCCATATAGCACATACCCCTCCATCTACCCATAAGATTCTTTCTTTAGATGGACATGTAGATGATCGTCATTCAAAACAAGAGTCTCCTACTCTTAACATTTGTACACATGATCAAGATATAGAGAAATTCAGAGACATGTCAGAAATGGGTCATGAAGAATGATCCTACATAAGTTGTGAATCAAAAACATCCTGTAAAGTGAGTCATGAGGAAGACTTTTGTGTGGACAGTGAAGTATCAACACTTCTTGAAGAAGCACTACAATCTGATATCTCACAAGAAGCTAAAGATATCAATCAGAAAGTCATACCACATATGGAGGATCCTCTCACTTATAAACTTGGATCACTCACCTTTGTAAGGGAAAATCATCTTATTAATGAAAGAGCTATGACATTTGAAGATCCGCCACAGAGTAGAGAAGGATTAGCACCTTGTTTCTAAGGTAAATCATATCCTTTTGTAAATAAAATGTTTCAACAGATGAATTATCAAGCTAGAGGATTAGGCCTACACGAACAGGGTATCCTGGAACCAGTATAGATTTTTGGCAGTCCTAAGCATCAAGGCCTTGGTTATTCAACAATCAAGGGATATAAACATATCAGTGATACTTCCATTAAAATAGGGGCAACTTCATCTTGAGCAAACATCAACATAGGGAGCACGAAGAATCCTTATGATAAAACCAATGCTAATACTACAACCCGCCATGTCATGAATATTCATCCACCCATCACCCCATCCATGAATTGGGACCAACATCAAAAGAAAGACTTGAATCGAAGCATGAAGAATTTTATCAAAGAAAAGGAAGCTAAGAATCATATCAGACAAATCAAATACATATGGATACCCAAGAATACAAAGAAAGATTATCCCTATCAAACTCCATTAGTCAAAGAAACTATGGGGAAAAATAAAAATGGGGCAAGTATCCATCGATTTCCACAAAGGAAAAATAATGCTTCTCAAGTGACATACAAAGTGTACCAAGCAGTTGGTCCTAATCCCATGCACACTTCCATATCCACCCATCATTGCTCATCTTCCCAAGTTTGGCAATTCAAAGGTCCCAAAGTATCGACCAATCCATCTTTTATACCTAAACACACTTCATCCACGCCTCTATGCATGATATCCATGTCTCACATTGACCATGTATTGACAACAACCCTTTGTCATAAGGATTCAGAATGCACTCTATTGCGATGAGTGCACAAAGACAAAGTTAACTCTGGTATCAACAAAGCAGATCAAGGATATCAAAAGTTGCTTTCAAGTGCGCGTGTCTTAACAAAGCAGCTTCTTCAAACAGGATATCGATGGCACATTATAAAAGAAGCATCAACATCAACACCACCAGGTGGTTCAACACCAACTTAAAATCTCACAGAAAATACAAAAGAATCAGAAAAATGTCCTGAAAAAATTTTCACCTTGATGAAAACCTGGCAAATAGGCATCTTGGCGACAACAAAAAAAATCAAAAAATACAAAAAATCCAAAAAAAATCAGAAAATGGATTGAAAATAGTAAAGAAAAAAATCGTCCTCTAGTGAAAACCATTTCGGTGGCACTTTGGATAGGTACCATGATGAAAACCTAGCAAATAGGCATCATGTGTAGAATCGAGCATCCACGTATGCCATTTCAGGAGGAAGCATCTTATCACATCCATAATAAAGCCAACATTTCAGCCATATCATCCGTTCATCCATGAACCATTTATCCAACACATTGCCATTTATCTACCTTATCTAGATCTTGATAAAGGTTTGGTAAATGCTTTACACTCACTTTGCATTCATTTTCACTGATCCCATCCTACCCAATGTTATTTGAGCCTTGAAGCATTATCTAAATGAGCATCCTCTATTCGAACAACTTATCTTATTGCAAGATAATCCTTGGCATCCTTTGCATGCTTACCATATCCATCCATCCACACACCTATCCAAGCATTCACCCATGACATTCCCTACATTGCTAGACATTGGGGGCAGATATTTGCATTGTGCTTCGAGAATAAATATGGATATATATCCTCCCACTTATGTGGTGATCCAAGCATTGGAAAACACAAAATAAAATTGGTCAAATCATTTGAGA
Organism: Sequoiadendron giganteum; assembly: GCA_007115665.2. Classification (NCBI taxonomy): domain Eukaryota; kingdom Viridiplantae; phylum Streptophyta; class Pinopsida; order Cupressales; family Cupressaceae; genus Sequoiadendron; species Sequoiadendron giganteum. The sequence continues at coordinate 192,930,206 of CM021102.1, forward strand.
GCATGAATCCAAATCACTAGACCATGGCATATTTTGACAAGAGGATGTTCCTTATCAAACTTTGTCTTTCGTCGAACATCAATCCAAATAATTCATATCAGTCGCATCTAATGTGCACTTTAGTGTCACATCAAAGCTATTTTGTTCCAAAACAAGCTTCATCAATATTGATCAATCGAATCCAATCAATTATCACCTTGTTTGACTTAACACACTTAGTCAAACTATCATCTTGTGCATGAGTTTACTCTAGGATAACACAACTTCCTAGAGTTTACAAGTGCATTATCACTTTTGTTTGACTTAACACACTTAGTCAAACTATCATTCCATCAATCTGATTGATCAACATTAAGCCTGGTTTTCAACAAAATCCCAAATAGAGCATTGATATCATCATGCATATCATATCATATCCTAATTGTCAAAATCATGCAAAAATCCAAAAGCATCATGTCAAAATCCAAAAAATCAAAAATGGAGTTATCTTGTCGAACTACGTCATCTCTAAGCTTGAACATAGGCAAGGTTGATCTTTGATCATCCCCCGAGATAGTTAGGGTTAGTCCTTAGGCATCCGTCGCATTGGCAATACCTTTGCCCTTCTAAGTCTACATCTTAAGTTAGTACTTTAAACAATAAAATGGCAACCCATTTTTCCATCTTATCATCAAGTCAATCTATCATTAGTCAAACTATGTGGTCTCTACATGTATAATGTAGGCAAGGCTAATCTATGGATGAGCTCTCGAGACCCCTAGGATAGGTCTTTAAGTTAGTCTGTTCGTCATAAATCTTGAAAATACCAAAAATAGCCTCAAAACATTTGAAAAAACCCAAAATGGTGCATCCATTTCATCTCGCTTTCACCCATGATTGTCATCACTCATAATAAATCAATCATCTCTTTCAACCTTTGGTGAGTTAGTTAGAAGCAAGTTTAGCAGGTTCTAAAGTGAACGCCCAATCGTCAAAGTCTTGGAATTCTAAGTCAGTAAGCAAGCATGTTGGTCAACTCGGAGTATCAATAGCTTATCACCCAATCAGTCCCACCAAAACCCTAATCACTACATGTCCTAGGATGAAGCTTTCCTATGATGGACATAAGCATTAGGTACCCCACAATAGTTTAGCCTTGGCTAGCAATATGAAGAACATTAGCTTGTTTGTTTTCTTTTTTTGGTCTTTTTGACTTATTTTGTGCTCATTCCAAGGACCTCTCAATGATGCCTAAAAAAAATAGGTTTAGAGAGAAAGGAATGGGGCAACGATCATTATCTTTTTTATTTGCTGTGCTTGTTGGATACTCTGGTAAAATAACTTGGTGAATACTTGCTTTGTTGGGTCTGTCCTAGCAAGGTTTCCGTATGTCAAGTGTGAATAAGAGCACACCTATCTCATTGTCGAGTCAGAGTCCATCACACTTGGTGCAATGCCATCCTGGTCCTTTATACCTTGATGCATCATACCTATGTGTGTTACCAAACATAAAGCAATTGGCCCTTTGAAAATCCCAACTCCTAGCAATGCAAATCATCATCATCGGTAATAATGTGAACTTGTGTGGATCCTCCTTCCATCCATCTTATTCTTCTATCTTTACTAACATTTCTATCTAAAGTTGGTGTGTTGTATCAAAATATACATGAGGCTACTCATGGCCGATGACTATCTATACATCATTAGAATTGTTTACATCAAATAATTATCTTACGTCCTATGATCAATAGAACCACTCCTCTAGCATTTTATAGCGATCTCGATCAGAAAATCATAAATTTCTGCTTGATCTCTCGAGGGGGCAATATACTAGTGTAATCCTTCTCGTTGGGGCAATAGTGGGGCATTTGAGAAAATTGAGAAATTTTGAACTTTGATCACAATAGTATATTCTTTGAATCAATGCAACAAGTACATTGCTTCAAAGAGGGGCAAAATGTAGACATGGAAAATGTACAAGTTTGTTTTGGCACACCTGATCCCAATTACTAACAACATTTCATCTTAAGTCACATTCTCGACATTTCATCACATTCTATCTCTTAATTTAATAAATCATTATTTATTGGATTAAGTCTATCACCTCCTCTGATTAAATTAATCAATTTAATTTAATTAATCATATTTCTCTATTCATTTAAATAATTCATTTTATTTAAATTAAATCTCTAAAGTCCTCTTATTAAATTGAATAAATTAAACATTATTTAATTTAATCTAACATATTCCTCCTTAGTTAAATATATCAAAATCATTTATTTAATTAATCATTTCCTCTCAATTTGATTTAAATCAATTCATAAATTTAAGTCTAAATTGTCACATCTCCTAATTCCTCATTAAATTAATCAAATCTTTGATTAAGTTAATCCCTATCACTAAAATCCTCTAGAGAATGCAACTTGCACAATAAATCAATTACTTTGATTTATTAAATCTCTATTTTCCTCACGTGGCATCAAAAGAGAATATTCCCTCAAGTTTGAATTCAAAAATGCAAGTGGATGGGTACTTCCAACAAGGCATTCACTCCTCTTACATGTCCTTGTGCATTGAGCCAAGTGACATTAACTCCACTCTTCTCTCCCCCCAACTTTCAAATTCAAAATTCAAACTTGCACATTGACCAAAATGTGCTCATTCCTCAACCATTCACATCTTGACAAGTGGCACTTGGCCATTGGATGTTGAATGATCCCACATTGCCTATTTTCACTCATTCTTCCAATTTGAAATCCATAAATGAGAGACTCTTCCTCTCATTCTAACATCCACAACTTGAGTGAACTTACTATACTCAACTTTATCCTTAATGCAAGATCTTAGCTAGGTTATTGCAGGTTTTCTCAAGAACCCACATTGTTCTTCATCATCAAGTGGATCAATCATCAACAATCACACAAAGGAGTTGGGAAAGGGCCAATTACAACACTTCATTGGCACCAACTCCCCCATGGGATCTCTAGTTTTCTCACTTAATTAGGATTTACATGTTTTTTCGTACTTTATTCTTCATTTTTTCCTATTTTATGTTTTGTAAATGAATTTCATGGGGAATCCTTGTTTTACCTTTTATATGATCTAATAACATGTTTGTTTGCTTTGTTTATGCAGATATGAAATTGGGGTTCACAATACCATATCTAGCTTTTGTTGTATCTTTCAGACTCTTAAATAGAATATCAGCATAGCCAATAAGATCTACGTCTATCACCTCATATCCTAATTCAAGAACCCAAATAGATCTCAATTGCACTACCTCCATAATGCAATAATCTATAGAAACCAAGAATGTGATATCATTTTTGTACCTTTCCATAATTTTCCTAAGAATCCTTTCTCTCTCATGCATTCTTTTCTAAAATACTACAAAGAAATCAATAAGGGCATCATCTTATGCATTGACATCTACAAGGCTCCTCATGCAATCTATAATTTGGTGTGTAACAGGTCTTCCACTTATCTAGTTTACCTTTCCAATTATGGGAACCTCCTTCAAAAAGTAGAAGAGTAAGCACATGACCAAAGTCTCAAAATTAAACACATATTTCTTTTCCTTGGTCTTCTTTATATTCTCCATTAAAATTGTTCCCTAATCAACTCACACAAATCATAGTCTGCACCATTTTTTATCATCTCATGTTCCATATTAATTGTGGTGGAAAAATAAAGAGTTATCTCTATTGGTAAAGTAGATCTTTTAGCCAATAACCATAGCAACATGTACCTAATAGTTGGATTTCTAATGGGATTTACTGCAAGGGCCCTTTGATGAAATGTAGCACCTCTTTTCTCCATCACCTCTTTATTTTTAATAGACTTCAGAATGGGAATGTTTCCAATGGAGCATAGACCGGTGAATTATCTTATCACTTCCTTTGTAATCATGTGAGGCATATCAATCTAGAAAACATGATCATGTATTATACTCAAGGCCATTCTGATCCACTTGATATCATGAAATAAATTGGGGAACCACTACCACACATCTAGTTTCTTCTCAGCTAGGTTTTTGTACTTTGCTTTTAGGGTGAAATCCTCACTAGTGAACTAATATTCCCATATATCACTTAACTTATTGGGATAATGCTCTTCCATTTTTCCATGAATGTATGCCCTAATATCTTTAGTTAGTAAAACCCTATACGGAATATGAGAGAATGGGCCTAGTGTGTCATCTTCTATGGATTTCGTAGGGTATCTTTTTTATTTAGGTTGCAATTTCTTGGTAACCTCTATAACCTTTGGTATAGCCATTGCAATATACATTCAAATAATTTCAAACAAATATTTATGAAAACTAGGGCATGCAATATTCAGAAAATACATTTTTACTTCATTCACCAAACTAGGGTTTCGATGCTCTGAATCTCAAATTTCCTTATACACTTTAAATTTTCTTCTCGCATCTCTACTCCTCAATTAATTTTTTGAAATGAATTTTCCTTAGTGAATTTTATTATAATCTTTCAATTTGACGTAATTTTGCATTAAATGCTCCAACCCATAAAGCTAGAAGCACTTAATCTATATACATAGTCAACTTCCAAAACTCCACAAACTTTTGCATTGACATATTTTCTTCTACAATCTTCACCAATAGATCAAACATGTTGGCTTACATCACATATCTTTGTGTTGCATCCTCAACACTTCTTCTTTGGCAAGGGATAAAAGATATCCATTAAATCTCCCCCTAAGCCATAGATTTTGGCTTTGTTTTGAGAGGAAACATGTGCATTGGATGATGGTACATATTCTCCCTTATATTTTATTTCTTTTATTTCTAGGAATATTTTCCATTTCCTTCTTTACTTCAATCAGATGAACCTTTTTAACTAGTTGATTCCTTTTTATTGGATTATTCTTCCTTGTATTTCTACTTCCACAAAATTTAGCAATATGTCTAGGTCTATTATAATTGTGATATACAACATTCTTCTAAACAATATTCCTTCCATTAATTCTAGATTTGCATTGATTAACTTTGTGTTCAAATCTATAGCATGCATAACAATAACCATTGAAAGATTGAATCATTCTACCATTGTTATAGGCATTCATCATTTGACATTTGCATTCATTTGCTCTATGATGAAATATTTTGCATGTAAAGAATTGACCAGTAAAGGATGAAATATTTTGATTCATTTTTTTCTACATTCCATTGCTCTATGTCCAAATTTATTGCACGAAGAACAAAAACCATTGAAATATGGGTACCTTTGAGCATTTGGTTGTCTGACCGAAGGTATTCTAGCTTCATTTCTTTGATTCTAGATCTTGCCATTATTTTTTCTTTTCTTCAGTCTTCTTTAGTTCATTGATCTTCTCTTCTGAAATATGTGTCTAATATTCTTTTGAGCTTTCACCTTTTTCAAATCCTAATTCATCTTTGTTTTTGAATTTTTTCCGACCTGCAATCATCTCATTAAGCTTTGTAGCACTCATTTTGAATTTTTCTTTGTAACTTCTTTTTCAAGCCTTATGCATTCATCAAATTTTATTTTTACCATTGCATTCAAGAAATCTTCAATTCTTTTCTTTTTTTCAACTTGCACTTTCAATACAAGGATGTTTTCATTTTATTATTTTAATTTTTCATTGAATTCCCTATGCCTTTCTCTAAACTTCTTGATTTTATCTCTCAGTTTCTTGATACATTCATTTGCTTCTTTGAAATTTTCCTTCAAATCTCTATTTTCAAGGTCTTCAAGAGAAACTTTAAGTTCTCCATCTTTGTAAAGCATGCAATATTCTTGTATGTATCCACCAACAAGAATCTCTTCTAGAGGAATATGAAACCTTCTATCAGCCATGTGTTCAATCTCCAAGACCTTCCCAAAGTAGTTAGGATCCTTTGAAGGAACCAAGCTCTAGTACCAATTGTTGAACACCCAAAGGGGGCAATGAAACAATATTCTCTTAAACCATTCAAATATTAAACATCCAATCACTAATGCATATTCAACTGTATTAAGGAAAGAAAGCATGAAACATTCACAATATCACATAACACATGAACACCAAAATTCTTACGTTGAAAACCCAAAATGGGATAAACCATAGTGAGGGTTAGCTTACAATATATTATAACCGATTATAGTATATTACAAAAATTCTCACTACAAGTAGAATCACTCTCCAATTAGACTCACTATCCATGGAGAAAAAGATAGAAGAGATATGGTGGCTCACAACCTATTTTAAATTGTTACAATTGCATCTTATGTATGCATGAATTACAGTTCCATTGAAGCATAATAACAAAATTTATCTAATTTTGGTTCAACACTCTACCTCGCTCTTCATTTGCATAATTTTGATATTCAACTTTGCACTACTCTGCTCAAATTTGTATCACACACTATACATGTCACATTCATACCTGAAAACAATCTAGCATATATATCTGCATCAACTATAACATCAATTAGGTTGGCCTAAGTATATGTAATACCTAAAAAGTAACTTGTCAGCAACAAAACTTATCATTTGTAACACGTGCCTCAATTTAAAACTTAAATTATCTTAAGATAGGTCGACATGGACCTATAATACATCCCACATAAGATATCAATGCATATTTATCCTTTGCATACCTTCAAACATATTAGGTCAGCTCCATATAAGACCTAAAAGCAAAAACCTTCAGATGTGTAACCACATCTCAACATGTGGACCTCAAAAATTGATGCCATCTCGAATTCATGCTCAACTAACATCTGCCAACCTATCTTCAACACCTGAAGTACAAAAACTCATCTATGAAGAAGTGTGAACTCTCCCACACAAATACACTGTATATAAAAATCACTATAACATGGCAGGTCGAACTCTATTACTCATATCTCTCAAACTGATTGTCCAAACATGGTGAAACATTGGATTTAGGTGCATATAACATCCACCAAATTAATGTTAGAAGAAAAAGTTGATATATTCTTTTGTGGAGTGGTGTGGACCCAAAAATTGACACACTGTTACACTTAACTGGCATATTTGACATAGTAAAATTTCTATGCAATTGATCTTTCTAAACAAAACTATTATGCAATAATGTCTTCCTTATCAACTCTAAAACTTGTTAAGATTAATCAAAATGATCCATAATAATATTGACATCAATGACAACACTGCAATACATGGTTATACCTAATCCATGCTCATGTTGCCAAACAACATCATCAATCCCAAACTTCAACAATCTCTCTAAACTTCCAACATATACATATATGCATAAATATACATGAACATGTATATGTATATGTACATGTATATATATGTATATTTATGCATATATGTATATATCTATATGTATTTATATATATACATATATGTGTATGTTTGTAGAATGACATGTAAGATGTGATTTTTTTTTCAAATTTAAAAGAGTGAATAAAAATTAAACATAAAAAATAATTCATATTTATAAATAAATAAAAAATACATGTTTTTATGTATGTATGTATGAATGTATGTGTTTGTGTATATATATATATGTATGTATGTATGTATAAATATGTATATGTATATATGTATATATATGTATTCATATACATACATATATGCATATATGCATATACATATACACATATACATATGTGTATATATATACATGTATATATGTATGCACATGTATTATATATGTCTATATCTTTATATATATTTATGCATATGTATGTATATGTATATATATTTATATATGCACATTTATATATGTGTATATATATATACATATAGACATACACATACACTTATGTTTTTGTTTATAGATGAAGCATAAGATGTGAACATTTTTTACAAATATTAATAAGTGGATAAAAATTGCATGTAAAAATAATTCATATGTAGAAATAAATAAAAATACTATTAAAAGTAGTAAAATACCAAAACCTAAATATATTAAGATTTAACAAGATATATATAGTTTGAAAGCTAAAACAACACTTGATATTGTAGTGGAGATTTTTTCCATAATGTTATCTTAAAAGACAAAAACTTAATGGAAATCATGCTTGATATTTGCATTTTTTGTGTTTTCTAAATCGTGGATTTGAACACCCAAATTACATTTCCAATCCTTAGCCTTGATAAATTTAAACTTTATTTGAAGCCTAACCTGGTAAATTTTAGTTATTGAACCTAGGATGTATATACATTATAATTCAATTGCATTACCAAAAATATGATTAAGATTTAATGTGAACACGTTATAGTGCATTTTTGGTTTTCCTAAATAGGAATGTTTCTCCAATATTTGAGCCCCCATCCTGTTGGTGTTTTATTTTTCCAGCTAAGCTTTGAAACTCTCTAAGAGGTAGACAACCTCTATGTTTAAGAATTCTCAAAGTTAGTGGCCAACTGACAAGATTCGATAAAAGAATGAGATCTCCTACACTTTTGGCTCTGTGAAACCAAGGATGGTGTTCCTATATGTGTTCACAAAAATGCTTCATGCCTCAAGAACACTTCTATACACATACACATTCCTAATAGTGCACCTAGATACTATCTACTAGGGTTTTGGCAAACCACAGAGTAAGAACAACTATCTAGAGCTAGGAAAACTGATTTAATGTGAGATTTGCATCTCAAGAGAAATAGAATTTGATTTTTTTTTTAAATCCACTTTGAACCCACACATTTAGGGTGACAATTTTCTAGGTTAAAAAGGATCTTGAATGAATTAACCAGTGCCTCATTCAACTAGGCAGGAGTCACATAAAACATAACCCTAGTATCATTGAACTATCTTTATAATGCCTTACAACATAAGATTTTCCAATACTCAAAACAATACTCCTTAGCATATCCTAAGCACATTACCACAGACCTGTAACTCCTTTTCAAGCATTTGATTAACTCATTAAGTTAAAGCAAGAAAATGAATCAAACATTCAAATATACCATTGAAGATGAATGAAGCAACCATTGATAACTTCATTCACAATTTGTCATACATACATAGGAGAGCAATTGTCTTAAAAAAGTTAGATTTCTTTTGATATCAGTAATTACAAAAAATAATAGTATGCTTATAATCTTATGTACATACCCAACCTAGAATGACTTCCTAGCTAAAACCTTCCAGATACTGCAATATATTTTCTAACTATACACCATCTAAACATAAGGACTCAAAAAATCCAACCTCAACAATGAGCCTTGAAATCTCCTTTATAGATCAGGAGAGCAACAACCATCGGGCTCAATTGTTGATTTCAAAAAAATTTCATCTTTACCAAAAGAAATTTAGATTACATTTCAAAAGTCCCCATCATCAAAATGTAACCATACTAAGAACATAGAAATCAAAATGGTTACACTCTTGTAACTAGCCGAACATAACAAAAGCCACCGCATCACCCACGCGTACGTCCACATCCGACCCAAACAAAAGAAACATCATCAAAAACAAAAAGAACAACCCTAGCAACCATATCATCACCTTGCACCATGAACAACCACATGGCCCCGATACAAGTGACCGCTCCTTGTTCTCGCTTTAGTATGAAGCGAGACCATCATTTTACCTTTGTTTGCACCAACACCAAACCCAAAAACAACACACGATGCCACCACAACAATTGGAGAAGCTGTGAGGACCTCCTCATCTGCTCCCACTAGCTCAGTCAAGGCCACGAGGTAATCATGGTAGTCTGAATTAGTTTCGAACCCTTCACCACCAGAGCTAGCAGATGCTCAATAGGTGACTCGTAACATCCAGACCTCATCTCAACCCCAACCGAATTGTAGTCATCCTTGAATTCCCTCATTATTGATAGTCTTCCACTTCAACCTATATGACCTTTCCCTTGAGGTGGGAACTACTTCTAGCTCAAGTTGGGATGGACCCAACACCTTCAACAACTTCCCTAGAAGCACCAAGAGCAATACTCTGTTCAATTGGTTTCTCCTCCCACTGCAAATTCTTCGCACCCATCCTAGTGCTTCTTCATAATGGGGAAACAAGAACCATTGAATTATTCATCCTATTCACACGTTCAAAACTCAACAATAAAACTAATTACCTACAAACAAAGACAAACTCAAAAATGCAATGATGCTAATGAGCAATTAGCAGGCATTTATTGAGCAAGTCGATGTAGAGAACGTTAATTGCTCTAATTGCAGTATGAGAAAGTGAGTGATTAGTGGCTAGCGTTTCTACCATAGAATATCCCCAAGCTCATGGAAAAATGCGTACAACCCATCATGATTACCAGGTGAATACCGCTCGCACGCATGGAAATCAGGATGAGTTCCATTAAAAAACCTATGCCATTAATGAATGTAACTTGTAGATCGCAAATAGTCATCACATGGGTGGATTAATTTTTTTTAATTCAGATCGTCGATGTGATAAGGACCTGGCATGTCACATGACTCAAATCAATTCAAAGATCATTGAAAACCAATGTCACCACTTGGAAAACCCAATAGCCAATCACATACCCCAAAGCCAGGCAATGTGTCACCAGTTTGCACACCTCGTGACACATTCAAAAACATTAATCTAATCGTGCAAGGCTGGTGAGGGACGGTCATAATTAATCCTCATCATTAAACAACTATCGTTGATCTGACACCCATTTGTCACTGTTGGTGCATCAGGACATGCCCCATTCCATTATATGCGACAAATGGCAGCATCTCGCATACCTCACACCACTTTAGTGATGTCAGCAAGAAACCTTGCGAGCTCTATGAGGAATGCTCTAGATATGAACCCTCTGATCTGACGGCTTGCCAATCTGCACATGGAAGAAAGGTTATTTATAACAGCGGGGCTAGCTAGGAAAATGGGAAAAGACCCTCAGAGGCACGAAATTTTAGGCCAAAGTCTAAACATTGGGAAAACCCACCCGTTTTAGGAAAAAATAATATTAAAACCCGAATGTGAAGAAAGAACCATCATGTCGGGTAAAGGGGCCGGTAACAGCATGACAAACAAGGTTCAAATGAACAACTTAAAAGATCGGCAACCCATGATAACAAGTCAACATAAAATTATAACGTGAGGGTTTATTTGGTAAAAAATAATTTCAGCATGGGTAACAAAATCCTAAAACCTAAACATTAGACCCACAATCATGAAAGATGAACAAACACGCCCAAAACAAGCAAAATTTTGAGAAAATTTTAAAAGTCCCATCAGTGGCTCCGATTGGGGATGTATGCCCCCTATGGGCATAGCAAGAATCTAGATCTCTAGGGAGTAGACCATACATTGAATCAAATAGGTTCCCTGAAGAATGCTCGACCATGCTGCCATCAGAAACTTGTTTACATCCAACCTGGTGGCCCCAGGCCCCCAAACAAGGTAAACCAGAATTTACCCCTATCAAAAACAAAATTCTCTGCTACCTAGAGTAGATCGAATCTACAAATTTTTCCCCTAAGTGCCCATATTTCATTCAAGTAATCAGCATGCCCCAAAGCATCATAATGCTTTCCAATATCACTATCCCATTCATCAATCAAAAATCTGTATCTAGACACAAAGTGTAACTCATGACTATTATGACACCTTACCTTGGGCTGCTCATGGCCATGTTCCATTGAATTATCATTCATTTGAACTGAGAAACAAAAACATTCATAATCCATTTGATCTTTGATATCACAAATCTTCGCATCAAAATCAGTTTGCACATCAAACTAAAAACTCTCATAAAAAACTTTATGTGTGTCGTGCAAACCATCTTTGCATACGTCAAAAATAAAAGTGCATATTTTGGGGAATCCTCACCCTGATGGTTACAACATAAGCCTAGTTTCCAACATATGTGTTCAGATGTCCTAGAATACTTCCTAATATTACAGAAATGAGAATCATAAGTCACATCTTCCTCCAAGAAATGTGTGAATACATTCATCTCAAGCTTCTTGCAATACATTGCCTCCTGTATCCCATTATCCAAATCCAAATGAAACACCTCAAAAATAGGCTCTAGCAAACCAACTTAAAAAAAGGAAATAGAAAAATAGTTGTGTGCATTGGCCCCCTCATGTTCAACACCACATGTTGTATGTATTAATTTATAAGTGAAAATTTCAGCGCAAGCTGAAAATTTTTCACTAGCAATATCAATGACACTTTCATTATAAGCTAAAAAATTTTCACCAGCAATATCAATGACACTTTCATTATAAGCTGAAATTTTTTCACCAGCAATATCAATGACATTTTCATTATAAGCTGAAAAAATTTCACCAGCAATATCAATGACACTTTCATTATAAGCTGAAAACTTTTCACCAACAATATCAATGATACTTTCAACCCTGGTCTCATAAAATCTCACCTCAAGGGGTGATAACAAGTCCATCTCATCTTCATACAAATAGTCAGGAACATCAATAACACCAATACATTCATCAATGTGTTGGTTACCTTCAGTATTGTTCTTTAGATCATAGTATTGAACACACACCTCATTTTCTTCAAATTCTTCATCATTTACACAATAAACATGCTCCATTGATAGCACACCTAGAGTACACTCCAAATATTCATCATTTGAAGTTTGTCCCCTCATTTGTAATAAAATGACATCATGAGGATTTGTATCACCACAAACCTCTGGTAAGGAAAATGTTTCCACATCATCCTCAGAGAGGCAATCATCACTTCTAATTTCACAATCACTAGCTTGTAACAAAACCTTGATAACATGTGTATTGTAATCATGAAATGGAAAATCACTTTGTGTCTCACTAAGTTCTCCACCATCTTGCTCCTCAAAAGGGCAAGTGTCATCCACATTTTGTGCATATACACACTTTGTTGATTCTGCAATCTCTATCCATTTAAGGACTTGGGGAAGGTTACTAAGTTTCAATTCTTCTGGCAAAGCACTCAACCCAGGTTCATAAATATCACAAAACAAATAAATGCACACAAAATCATCAAGTCTAAAATCTTTGGGAACTTCTATCAAAGCATCCAAAAATCTCAAAAACAACTTGTATGGTGATTCTTCCTCGTGTCTCTTCATCTCATGCAACTCCTGCACAAAAGAGTTTTGATCATCACTACTCAAATCGAGTTGGTGTTCAACTTGGGTTTCATCATTATCTTCATACTGTAATGATGGATACATCACTGTTGCCAAAGCATTCTTATCATGACAATTATTTTTTATATCTAACTCTAGAATTCTGCTAGTATGAGATGTGCTAGGGTAACCAACACTTGCAGCTAGATACCCTTTCATCATTGAGTATTTTATGTTGTTCTCAATGTCCATAGCCATTTTATATTCCTAATATAAGGTTATAGGTTCCTTATCTCTTAATAAGTAACTCATATTTTTGTCAAAAGGACCAAGATATACAACCAGGCATTCAACCTCGTTTGGTCTTATTTCTTCAAGAATTTCTCTTACAACTTTTGAAAACCTAAGATTGAAAAATGGGACTAACTCCTCTTTTCTTATGTGGATTCCCATAAAACCATTTCTTACCATGCTTGGGTTTACTCTTTCACCAAATTGTTCAATAAAAACCATCATCAACTAATTCCATGAGTTAATAGAACATACAAGCAAATATGAGAACCAATCCCTAATATCATCCTTCAAGAATTGCACAAAAATCTTCATGACAACATCCTCATGACTGACTTCATAATACCCCATCACATCCATGAAATTTTGCAGATGCTTAGAGGTAGACTCTGAACTTTTCCTTGTGAAGTTGGGTAAATGTTTCCTAACCTTCTTAGGAATCAAATTAGGGAAACCTTTAATACCACTAAAAATAAATGGCATATATCTTTGAATCATAAAATCCCTTGGAGGGCTTGGTGAAACTTGTTCCCTTTGCATACTTGTATTTTCCATTTCATAGGGAAACCTTCTTATACCCATTCAATCATTGTCAACTTCATGCATGGCTATCAATTACATCATTTACTAATTCAACCATGATTCTAAGATATTGATTGAACACTTATGCCTTAATTTTTTTAGAGGAATAATTCAAAATAAGCATACTTCTGAGATCATATTACATATTACACTTTATAATTATGGAAATACCAACCACTATTCATTTCTTAATGCTAAATCATCTAAATTGGAACCATTCATTACCCCTAGTTATAAATATTTCTCATAAAAAAAATACTGATATGTTTAAATTAATGAGAATACCTAGAAATTAAGTAGCACTTGTTAACCTTCTCTCCCTGACTGCAAATGTTACAAACCTGGGAATTTTCCTTGTACATCAACTGGTTCTTCAGACATAGTCACCACCTCTTTAACAGAGGACTGAATTTCAAATGAATATGAAGTTCCTTTTCAAGAACTAATCACATTCTGGGTCTTTGTCCACAACAGAGTCACACTCAAATGCTTTGAGATTATGCTCCTACCAATCCTTTCCAAATCCATAGCCTTCTAACATCTAAACTTAAAGTTTAGATCCACCAAAAAAATGACCCTGGAATACCACTACCTACTTTTGTGGTTTCTTTTTTCTTTTAAATTTCTCAAAAGTTCTCCCCAATGAAATCACCATTCAGCTAGTGACTTAGGCAGGAAAAAATTATGCAAAATTGTCAATCTTTGATTACAAACATGATGATAATGACCCTATAACATCATGGTCTACAACCATCACTTCTGAATTCTTAGCTCCCCAGTGGAGTCGCCATTCTGTTGGTGTTTTATTTTCCAGCTAAGCTTTGAAACTCTCTAAAAGGTAGCCAACCTCTATGTTTAAGAATTCTCAAAGTTAGTTGCCAACTGACAAGATTCAGTCAAAGACTAAGATCTCCTACACTTTTGGCTCTGTGAAACAAAGGAGGGTGTTCCTATATGTGTTCACAAAAATGCTTCATGCCTCAAGAACACTTCTATACATAGATACATTCCTATCAATGCACGTAGATACCATCTACCGGGGTTTTGGAAAACCATAGAGTAAGAACAACTATCTAGAGCTAAGAAAACTAATTTAATGTGAGATTTGCATCTCAAGAGAGATAGAATTTGATTTTAAAAATTTTCTGACTTTGAACCCACACATTTAGGGTGACAGTTTTGTATGTTAAAAAGGATCTTGAATGAATTAACCAATGCCTCATTTAATTGGGCAGGAGTCACATAAAACATAACCCTGGTATCATTGAACTATCTTTATAATGCCTTACACAATAAGATTTCCCAATATTCAAAACAATACTCCTTAGCATATCCTAAGCACATTACCACAGACCTGTAACTCCTTTTCAAGCATTTGATTAACTCATTAAGTTAAAGCAAGAAAATGAATCACACATTCAAATATACCATTGAAGATGAATGAAGCAACCATTGATAACTTTATTCACAATCTGTCATACATACACAAGAGAGCAATTGTCTTAAATTTTTTAAATTTCTTTCGATGTCAGTAATTACAAAAAAGAATAGCATTCTTATCTTATGTACATACCCAACCTAAAATGACTTCCTAGCTAAAACCTTCCAGATACTACAATATATTTTCTAGCTGTACACTGTCTAAATGTAAGGACTCAAAAAATCCAAACCTTAACAATGAGCCTTGAAATCTCCTTTATAGATCAGGAGAGCAATAAGCATCGGGCTCAATTGTTGATTTCAACCAAATTTCATCTTTACCAAATAAAATTTGGATTACATTTCAAAATTCCCCATCATCAAAACGTAACCATACTACAAACATAGGAATCAAAACATTTACACCCCTGTAACCAGCCAAACAGACCAAAAGCCACTGCGTCACCCACGTGCATGTCCACATCCAACCTAGACAACAGAAACAATATAAAAAAATAGCACAAACCCAACGACCATATCATCAACTTGCACCACAAACAACCACATGGCCCTGATATAGGTGGCCGCTCCTTGTTCTCGCTTCGGTATGAAGCGAGACCATCATTTTACCTTTGTTTGCACCAACACCAAACCCAAATACAACACACGGTGCCACCACAACAGTTGGAGAAGCTGCGAGGACCTGCTCATCCACTGCCACCAGCTTAGTCAAGGCCACAAGGTAATCACGGTAGTCCGAATTAGTTTCAGACCCTTCACCACTAGAGCTAGTAGAAAGCTTAGTAGGTGAGTCTTAACGTCTAGACCTTGTCTCAACCCTAACCAATCTATAGTTATTCTTGAATTCCCTCATTATTGGATAGTCTGTCGCTTCAGCGTATATGACCTTTCCCTTGAGGTGGGAATTGCTTCTAGCTTGAGTTGGGACAGATCCAACACCTTCAACAAATGCCCCAGAAGCACTAGGAACAAAACTATGTTCAATTAGTTTCTCCTCCCATTGCAAATTATTTGCACCCATTCTGGCGCTTCTTCATAATGCGGAAACATGAACCATCAACTTATCCATCCTATTCACAAGTTCAAAACTCAGCAAGAAAACCAATTACCTACAAACAAACACAGACTCAAAAATGCAATGATGTTAATGAGCAATTAGCAGGCATTTATCGAGCAAGTGAGTGTAGAGAACATTAATTGCTCCAATTATAGTACGACCAAGTGAGCGATTAGTGGCTCATGTTGCTACCATAGAATATCTCCAAGCTCATGGAAAAATTCGTACAACCCATCATGATTACCAGGTGAATACCACTCGTACGCATGGAAATCAGGATGAGATCTGTTAAAAAACCTGCGTTGTTAATGAATGCAACTTGTAGAGCGCAAATAGTCATCACATGGGTGGATTAACATTTTTGAATTTAAACTATCAATGTGATAAGGACTTGGCATGTCGGACAACTCAGATCAAGTCAAAGATCATTGAAAACCCACGTCACCACTTGGAAAACCCAACAACCAATCTCATACCTTAGAGCCAGGCAATGTGTCACCAGCTCACACACCTCGTGACACTTTCAAAAACATTAATTTGATCATGTGAGGCTGGAAAGGGACAGTTATAATTAGTCCTCATCATTAAACAATTGTCGTTGATCTAACACCCATTTGTCATCGTTGGCGCATCGGGACAGGCCCCATTCTATTGTACGCGACTAATGGCAACATCTCGCATACCTCACACCACTTTAGTGACGTCAGCAAGAAACCTTGCGAGGTCTGCGAGGAATGGTTTAGATTTGAACCCTCTGATCTGACGACTCACTAATCTGCACATGGAAAAAAGGTTATTTATAACATTGGGGCTAACTAGGAAAATGGGAAAAGACCCTCAGAGGCATGAAATTTTAGGCCAAAGTCTAAACATTGGGTTAACCCACCCGTTTTAGGAAAAAATAATATTAAAACCCGAATGTGAAGAAAGAACCAACAAGTCGGGTAAAGGGGCCAATAACAACATGATAGACAAGGTTCAGCTGAACGACTTAAAAGACCGACAACCCATAATAATAGGTAAACACAAAATTTTAATGTGAGGGTTTATTTGATAAAAACTAATTTTAGCATGGGTAACAAAACCCTAAACCCTAGACATTAGACCCCCAGTCATGAAAGATGAACATACACGCCCAAAACCAGGCAAAAGTTTGGCAAAATTTTAAAAGTCCCATCACATCCTTGAGTGCATGCCCTATGTTATTTATATATGTGTTAATTCTAAAAAAATCCCAATAGAATATGAGGGCCTTCAATATATTAGAGATGTTAACCATGGTGTATACAACCAACTTGGTTTTTCTTGGTAATGTGAGATATGAGCTTTGCTGCTCCTAGCTAGTAAAATTAAGATTCTTTGTTTTATTTCTTTTCATTTATAATGTATACAACAAGTGAGAAAATGTTAGGAATATGTGTATTATACACCTTATAAGATTCAATGATAATATTATAATATTATTTTGTATCAAGATATCAATTGGACAATAATATTATTTTTGTAGATGGTCTCATTGAAGGAACTTGGCAAGAAATTGAGAGATTGAAAAATGATGATTTTTGAGTCAATAGTAGCACCCAAGTAAAGTGAAACTAGTCCCCTAAAATATAGGAGTCCATCTTAAACAAGCTAGTGTATCAAGTGGAAGTTGAAATTCTCATGCACAACATGACACTTACATTTGGGAGATCAATCAATTGAATCCATCCATGGTTTTAAATACCACTTAGTGGTTTAACCAAAATTATATAAATGGAAGATTTAAGTGAATATTTTTACATGCACATGTTTGGAGAGTGTTGAGGTGTTGATTATTTGGTACAAGGATGAAGAGATTGTTCTAAACATCAAATTGATAAATCCTTTCACTGTATTTGTTGTCTTATTCTAAGATCAATATAATGAAAGATCTATATTTGGTGTTGAGCTTTTTCCATAAGGATTTACAAGGTTATATCAATTATTAATCTATTTGAATGTATTTTATTCTTCTTGTTGTAAACATCATTTTCAAATTGATATCTTATTTATATCAATCAGTAAGATCATATTAAGACATGTTTATAAATTGAATTAATTAATCCCTAGATTCAACACTTATTACATCAAATCAATATCAAAGTGGAATATATCCTTCTCAAATAAAACAACAAACACTAACTTAAAGGTTAAAATGATCCTTCCTAGAACTTCGAATCACATCAACAATACCTTTCAATTGAAATGACTTCACAAAAATCTTACACCACTCTAAATTAAAATTATATCCTTCTTACACAAAACAACAAATACTTCCACAACGATTAAAATTATCCATTCATATAACCCTACATCACATATCCTTGATAAAAATGATTCCCCACAAAGCTAACACCACATTCACAAAAATCTCACTCCACTTAATACCACACCATCAATCACGAATAGTATCCCTATGGACCAGCTCATGGAAGGGACCCAACTTTCCTTGCATCTAAGTTGCATTTTCCTCACCTTTAATGAAGCAATAGATTAGGACAATCCCTTTCAAAATCGAAACTCTGAGCAGGTTCCATTTTCGACCATAAAAAGAAGGTCAAAGTTAGATAGCTTTGGCACAAGGAGGGCCCAAAAGTTTCTAGTCACTAGTACCATTCGATTCTGATCATTGTCATAGATCGACTCAACGGACCCCGTTTATACCCCTCCCAGTCAGTTCATCATGATCGAGAAAAGCGAATCTCTTCTATCTATCATTCCTTTATCTCCATTCCAATGATGCTACTCACCAGCACAATCTTCGATTTCCAGAAACTTTTCTGACTGAACTGGTCTAAGCTGTATAACTTTCCCAGGTTGGACTGGAATATTGTTCAGACACCATGTGAGCTGTACAAATAGATTTGATTGCCATGTAGTGCGTTACGTCTGTGGTATCATTTGCTCTCAGTTACGGCCTTTAAATCTTTCCACCATGCTACTATGCTTTGACTTTCATTAAAAGTAAGGTCGTGGACCCCATCAACATCAATTCGTTGTAACTTCAATTCAATAAGCTCGTGGATTCTAGTACAATAGTTTAAAGCATTTTAGTGACTGTTCCTTGTTTTGTCTTATTGGCCGAGCCCACCACACGCCCAGGAGTAATTCGTCTATCCTTTTTCTCAGCATGAATTATGCGAACTTTCCTCCTTCAAAACATAATTAAGCCGGGTCTGAACATGCTGCTAAAACTTTCAGAAAAATGACAAGGATAACATCATATTAAAGATTTTCCCCACATGAAAAAAGTATACGACCCACTTTTGCATCGAAGTTGGCTGCTCTCTTTATTCACCATTGGCAGAAGGAAGGTGGAATTGACTACGACACCGCTAGCAAAACGACAGCTCTGCTCAAGACAAGCTTTTCCACTTTTAGGTTAAAATAATGGAGTAGATTGTAGTGGATTGGTGTTGGGGCCAAACTTTGAAGCTTATCTGCTTTTGTAATGAGATGCCCATATACATATACAGGATGATTATCTATCAGAGTCTGTATCATGCTTTTGTAGCCCGGTACAGATCATTGGAAATTGGGATTAATAAAAGAATAATATAGCAGACCTGTATATATAGTTCCAAAAAGTTAGAGAATTTTATTTATTTTTTTAATTAGATTGCAGGAATCGGGTAGCATGACCCTCTATAAACAGCAGTGCACCTGGTAAACTTTTTAAGAAAAGTTAGAGAACTTATTCATCTATTGGGTCATCGATTTTTTCAATGATCTTGACATACTAAGATATATTGAAGGCAAAGGTGAGTAAATCTTTTGATGCATTTCTTGTTACATAAGCTCAAATCAATTATGCGACTGTACAAACCTAAGGCTTTCATTAAACTCAAACAACTATTTTTTCTAACAATGACAACAAATCAATTATGTGGCAGTACAAATCCAAGGAACTCAATAAACTCAATCAACTATTTTTTCCAAATAATGACAAACTGATTTGAAACAATATCAACATCATTTATCCATTGTTGATTTAGGGTTATGTAGACCTATCATTCTAATTAATTATCATCTTTATTTCAGTTAGATATTATCTATCTTGAGTGAGACAAAAGAATCGAGTCACTCTTTGGGATAACATTAAAAAAATATTAGTTCTGCCAATCCTAGTTTAGTTGAATAAGTTTTTGCCCCAATCCTTGTGAAGTTCAAACATAGTAGCCATTTGCCAAAGGAGGAATTCAACCCAACATTGTTCAACTAAATTAATTTGAGTTAAACCCCTTAAAATAGAAAAGAAAAATCCTCCCTGTTGCATGTCATATTTTGATTTTGAAAAAATGCATGGACCCCTTTATTGTTTTTTCTTTTATTTGCTCTAGTTCCCTAGTTTCTCTTATTCCTTCCCTTGGTCATGAAGGGTGTGTTTTGATGTCAAAATGATGCCTAAGCTTCATGTGCTTCAAGTTTTAGTTGTTTGCAAGGTTTTTGGATCATTGTCTATGTGAATTACCAAGTTTCAGAGTTTCTCATCTTCACATAGCTTTTCCTCAACCCCTAATTGTAATGAACCATTTTTAGCCTTTTAGATTTAGATTTCCAAACCCGTTGTTATTTTAATACTTTGGTTATGTTCTTTGTTTTTTCTAATCCTAAACTCCTCATGCTTCGCACTTGAAATTTTCTTTTAGAGTCAGATTTTAGGCCTATACTTATTTGTTTTCCCTATGGTATGAGTTTCTTGGACATTTCAATCCTTGAATCTTCATAGTTTTTCTTACATATTTTTTTGAGTCAAACTTGTGGAGTTCCTTTTGTTATAGTCCTTCGAGTAACTACTAAGAGTTATCTTCAATCCCTAACTCCTAATTATTTTTCACTATGTATTTTTCAAAGTTAGATATTTAGTCATCCATATCATGACATGCATTGTGACATGATTTCCTTGATATCCTCAATCCATGTTTCTAAAACCTTTTCATCAATATGTCTTTATGAATTAGACATGTGGGAATAAATTTAATGTCTTACTTTTTGGATGGGTTGTAAAGTATTTTTGAACTCCAATCCCTACCACTTTACACTTTATTGTTTCTTGAGATCAAAAGTTTAAACTTATCCTTAACCATATACCTTGATGTAAAAGACATGTAGTATCCCCTATCCTCAACTCCTAATTTCTTGTCATATTATATATCCTTTTAGAGTTTAATATGTGGAGATACTTTTGTTTGTGTGTTTTCAACTTGAATTATGAGTTGTTTTAATCAACAACCCTTGACATATTATCCTTATGCATCTTTCAATATTAGAATTTCAATCATCAATTGTAGGCCTTCCCTTTGAGCACAAGTTACTATGTGTCCTTGATTTTTGAACTCTAACACTTCGAACTAAGTTATTTTTTAGGCTCTATATCAATGAGTTCCAAATTTCTCTAACTCCTTGATGTGCCAATAAGTAAACATTAGAGGTTCCCTAGTTTTTCTTAGCTCTAAAATCTATATAAGTCCATTTTTGAGTTTCTTAAATTTGTAAAATCTCTAAATTTTGATAAATCCCTAAATAATAAAAAAGATCAAAATTGTTTTCAATGAATTAGCAAGTCCTTTGGACCTTTGAAATGATAAAAAGATTTGGGAGTTATCCAAATCATCAAATCACTAACGAAGTGAATTAGACGAAAGGTTTAGAGATCGACAAGTTCCTTGAACCTACAAATTGTTGACAAGGGTTTTATATGCCCAAAACCACCAAAAAATATTCTAATATCCTATAAACCCTTATGAATGGTATAAATGCATGTAAACTCAAATTTCATTGTCATAAATTTGATTTAATATATTTCTCTCAAGTTCTGTAGGACTTTGCAAATTTTGAAACATGGCACACAATGATGATTTGGGCTGGTAGCTGATGGATGGAGAAGCTGAAGGGAAAACCTAGTGAACATAATCCATTTGAAACACAAAACCTGTGATGCCAATGGAACCCTAGGTCTCCACTCTAGATAAACTAAAACTTGTTTCATATGATAAGCATCACACCATGGCAAATGATATGTGGTTTTGGCATGTTTAACAATGAATCCAAAACTAGCTGGCGATAGACATGCCACCTCAAAACATCAATCAAACCAAATAGTTACCAACCTGGGCACTACCCCCTCATAATGGTAGTACTTACTAATAAAACAAAGGTTTTGTAGGAATTTAAGTCATAAAAGATAATTTCTCAATAATGCAAAGGATTGACTAGTATAATATGTGTGAGTCATTTTTAAGAGTTCCAAGATGCATTTATTGCTAGATTTGACCAATGTAACTAACTAGGATTTTTTTCTTGGAAAATTCCTTATACACTTCCTAAATATATGGATTTCATACAACTTGAACAAAAATGAAGAGGAAACCCATTTTTCCATCAATGCAATTGAGGGATTCAATTACCAAAATTATTTTATGCTATTTTAGTGTCAAAAAATGTCATTGGTGACATTTTCACACTTGTTTGGGCCCTCCTTGTAGAATTGAGCCTAATAATGCCTTGATTTAGTGTTGTAATGTGGTTGACACATTCACCTTAGGTCTTGGGCCCTTGTGAATTGATGAATTTAACTGGTACCTTTGCTATAGTGTTGTAAAGTATTGTAACACACTTTCACACTTTCCTAAGGTTTTATTAATTAACTAAACCTAATATAAACCTCTTTTTAACCTTTATCCTACCTTATTTGGAGTGTTGTAAATTTCCTTAACACACGTTCACACTTTTCTAGGGTTTTTATTAATAATCAGGCTTCTTTATGCTTTAATTGAACTTATTTTACATCCACAAGCCTCATTTAATGCATCTTTATGAGGATAATCTCAACACAAATAATTAACCAATCATAATTTAGGTGTTTCAGATTGAATGGACTAGATTTATTGATATGGAATTCATTCACCACCTTGGGTTGAAATGAGTCCCACCTAGATTTTTGGGTCCTGAACCTAGTTTCACATATTTCTAAACATTTTTAAATTTGGTCCCATACATGATGCCTAATGGGACTCATTCACCACCTTGGGAAAATGATTCTTGTGTGGCCCAAAATTAAAATTAATTCAAATTCTTCGCGGGATTTTATCCTCCTAGATCTGATGTCGGCTTGTAGTGTTGTAATTTCAAGAATTTTTGCATAATTAAGTATAAATACAAGGTTATTTCACTCACTTTCACCCCAAGCATTCAAGTATTCATCCTAACAAGAAATCAAGTGATCCTTATAGAAAATTGAGTTCACAAGAGCATTCAAGTGTCTACAACAGCATTCAAGAGTCTTCAAGGTCAAATTATCAAGCATTCAAGAGCATTGTTCTAGCATCAATCATCATGTCAAGGACTTCATGCATCATGTTTATTTTGGAGCTGACAATTTTGTGATGTAGGGTTTGATGATTCAAGCTAGCATTCAAACCAAGATGTATCCTATTCAAGCAAGAGTCAATATCTACATCCATTGGATACATCTCACACATGTTTGCAACATCTTATTGATAGAGTTTGGTGAGTTGCAACACCATATTTTGTTCATTCATTATTCTCCATTCCTATTTCATTCTATTTCAAGGTTTGATTACCAAAACGGGGTTTGACCAAGGCAAAACCCTATCCACTAACAAAACATTTTTCCCTCTTTAGTGTGTGATTTGTAGGTTTAGATTGAAGAAACATTGAAGAGAAAGGTTGGAGAAAGTTGTCAAATTTCTTAAAGTTGTCATCAAGCATTGGAAAACATTGGAGAGCACCTACAAGTTGATTTACAAAGATTCAAATCTGAAAAATTGCATAAGTAGATTGAGTAGGTTGAGAAGAGAAGATTTAGACCTTGAAGTTCTAGAAAAGCCTAACTAGACTAATTTGCCACTTCTGGCGAATGATTCCTAGTTTTGGTCAAAATTTAGATTTTTGTAGATTCAGATACCCATTTGGCAGGTTCTTGTTCTTGCATATAAACCTAAATTTTGGAGTGATTTTCCTATCTTGGTGAATGAGTCACATTCAACATTAAAGGATAAATTTCTAGTGTTTTAGACCTCTATCCAATCATCTTCAAATTTGCAGGTGCACACAATCCTTTTTGTACCTTTCTATTTTGTTTCATTTGCATTTCTAGGTCATTTAGTTAGAGTTTACAACATATTGGGTTTCATCATTACATATTACATTTAATTTGTCTTTCCAAGTC
This sequence comes from Sequoiadendron giganteum, assembly GCA_007115665.2. Classification (NCBI taxonomy): domain Eukaryota; kingdom Viridiplantae; phylum Streptophyta; class Pinopsida; order Cupressales; family Cupressaceae; genus Sequoiadendron; species Sequoiadendron giganteum. The sequence goes on from CM021102.1 coordinate 192,954,792, forward strand.
TTAACTTGGTGGTGACCTTGTCATTAGTTTAAATTTAGCCCCTAGGACAACCCTATTGCAAGATCTCTTTCTCATTTGCATTGAGATCTCTAGGGTTTGTCCTTGAATGAGAGAGAGTTAATATTGTAATTCTAGGTCCTAAACCCTAGAAGAAAGCACACAATTTTTCACCTTTCATTTTGGTGAACCTACATTTAGAACATCATAATTCTAATTTGGAGTGTATTATCATCCTAGATTTGGCTTGCATTAACATTGCATTAGGGTTTTCATTAGTCAATTGGTATTCTAGGGTTTCTAATTTTGCATTAGTGAAAGTTCATATAGCTTGGTTTTTTGCATCCTAAATCAGTGAAAATCAAACAAAATTTGCATTTGGACTTAGTTTTCAGATAATACAACATAAAAAGCATAAAACTCAATTGAAAATTTCTAAAAATTAAGAAAAAATCCCTACTCAGACTCATTTGCCACTTGAGCAAATAAGTCCTTGTGCACATTCTGCACTACATTTTTCAACATTTAAAGTTCTATTTTTTAGTTTCTATTTGGTGTTTATAGCTTTTTGTTTCAGTTTACAAAACTTTTGTTATAGTTATTTGAATGCTCTTAGCTTATATTGCATTTGCATTCATCTTGCATTAAGTAGCCCTTGTATGAGTATTTGGTGTCCTATTGCTAATACTATAGTGAGACAAAGTTGGAGACTCATGTCATCCTATGATAGCACAATTGTTGTGGATCTTGGGTTTTCTAGCTCTTTCGCTCCTAGTATTGACACTAGTACACTAGGTATGGACCATACCTTTAACAACTCTTTTCCTTCAAGTAGTGTGATGTATGCTAAAACAAGGAATGACAGTGTTTAACAAGAAAACATAATTCAAATCCATGAAGACCTACAAAACCTACAACATCAAGTTCAAAATTACAACATTTCAACTACCGCCATAGCTACTATAGACAATATTCATTGCATGCTTGAAAGTGAATATGGACTTGACCTTGTGAAAAGCATAGTTCAAATCTTTGGAAAAAACCTCACCTCAACCACTAGTTTTCCTTTACCTACAAGCAATGTCACAAGACGAGGAACTCAAATTCCTCCTCCCATAGCAATTGCCTCAATTCCCACCTATATCAACCCTCAGGTCATAACAACAATGTAACCAACTAGTAATGTGATTCCTTCCTTGGGTATTTCTACTAGCATCCCTAGTACCTTTATGGCATCACATGTCATATCTCCTACCACCTTACTACTTATAAGTATTCCATTCACTTGTCACTTGAACACATACACCCCTTCACCATTTTCTCCTCCATCTCATATCACAAGCAATGAACCTCTCATAAATCAACTTCTACAAACAATTTCATCCCTCCAAAATAAAGTTTCCACCATCAACCAAAACCAAAATGGCCCACCTACATATTATGTCAAAATTATCCCATTGTCCTTAGAGATATTACAAACACTGATGCCACAAGGTGTAGAGGTGCCTAGATTTGAGAAACATGGAGGAGAGGGAGATCCTTCTAACCATATTAATTCTTATATTGCCTTAAGTAGTGATTTTTTCCTTGATAAACTCTTGGCTAAGATTTTCCCTAGGTCCTTGAAAGACACTACCTTGGAATGGTTCTCTTCTTTACCAAACAACTCAATTCATTCATTCAATGAACTTGTTGAGCCATTTCTCAACCATTTCCAAGTACATATGACTCCTAAGATGACCTTGGACGATTTGATGAGATGCAAGCAAAAATAATACAAAAATATAACTAACTTTATCTCATGCTACCAATCACTTTATTCACAAATCGATGTCAAGGTTCCTAATCCTCACCTTCAAAATATGTTCATAGAAAATTTTCAAAAAAAGATACTAGATAAAATTACCATGATGAAATTCCCCTCCTTCATGCACTTGTGTACTTCCCTCTGCGATTATCAAAATTTGGTTAGTAGTCAAGATACAAAATCCACCTCTAGCCGTATTGAGAAATCTGAGCCCACAAACCAAAACAATTCCTAACCTTTTAGAAAAAATAATAAAGGTTTCATTCAATTCAATCCACCTCAACAAACAACTCAGAATACCTAGAACCAAGTAGCTTTTGTTAAGGCCACGATACCCTTTAGCTATGGGGACTTGAAGAGACAATTCACTCCCTTACCCAATACCCTTCATGCCACAATTTCTAAACTTTTAGAACAAATTTTTTTTACCTTCCCTCCCATCAAAACACCTGATCCTAATAAAAAATTACCTCTGAGCTTTAGATCAAATGCTTATTTTCATTATCACTGACAAAATGGACACAATACAGAACATTGTAAGTGTCCTAAAAATCTTGTGCAAGACCTCATTGATTCCGGTCGTCTCTCCATTTGAGGTTTTAATGATCAATGAAATAAGTTTGTTGCCCCTCCCAAGAAAAACTTGCAAATATTTACCAACCCCATGCCAAAACACAAAATTTAATTTGTCAAAGCTAGTGAAACTACAAAGACTGATGTGATGAATGTTGATATAGATGATGAGAACATCGATACAATTCAACAAAGTCCTATGGATACTAATCAACAAGAACAAAATCCTTTCGATTGTTTGGTTGCATTGGTTGAAACTCAACATCATAAGAGCTAACCTAGAAACCCTCTTGATATTTCTTTCTCCTCACAAGATACACTTAAACATGCACCCGATGGTCCTCTTTACATAGCTGATTGTATCTATGATAAGCCCACTACAAGGATATTAATAGATCTCATATGTGGAGAGAACATGATCACAAAAGAATTTTTAGTTTTGCATGAACTCTATCAAGATATATAAGATAAACCGAAAGCATTGATCAAGACGTATAATGGTTTCGCTTGCCCTATGATATGATCGATCACCTTACCATTGCCAATAAGATCGAAAAATATAGATATTTCATTCTCCATCATCTCACTGCCAGACCAATCCTATGTGAGGCTAGGCTATCCATGGCTTTGCTCCATGAATGTGGTCCCTTCAGTCATACATAAATGCTTAAAGTTTCCCTTTGACAATGAAATTTTCATTGTCCACTATAGTGGCTCTAACCCCTTGTCCTCTTGTGGAAACCTTTCCTTAGATTTCTTTTTGCCTAATCCTATAGAACCTATCAAATCATGAGAAGACTACTTTTTCTTGTCCTATTAAAAGTTCAAGGCAAAGAAAATAGCATAATTATCCCTTTGGAACATGCCTCAACCTACCACCGAGCCTACCATCCTTGACGAAACCATGATTGAGCCTAAAGAAATTCCAAATGACCAAGACCAACCTAAGACAAAACCATCACCTACCTCCTAAAAAATACCAAGAGACAATGAAAACAACCTCGTCACCCCTCCTAGAATAAAACAAGTGTACAAAGTCAAAGAGAAAGTGGTTGAACAACCCCCCTGTGGTTCCTTCCATTCCTCCCCTTAGGGAAGAAAAGAAACCTATGATTGATCAACCCACTCCTACACAAACAAAAATTGAAAACTAAACTAAAAGAAATGGAGGTGCTAGAGAGTGTAGGTGTAGACGTTGTGCCCTTGCTAGAAAGTTACATGAAGAAATAAAAAAAGAAAATCAAAATCCAAACTTGACTGAAGCAATTCACCACGACTCTCCCCCTTTTCTGAAACAAAAAAATCTTATAATGCAACCACAACAAGAGATGAACTCTTTTGACATTATCATTCGACCTCTTGTTGTGATTAATTTAGATGACATGATGAGGAAATTACTAAAATTGATGAGGAAGCACATAATGAATTGAATACATTATTTTCCTCTTCTATGAGCTAAAATCAAAATTCTCCTAAGAAGAGTGTTGAACCTCGTGATGGCCCTAGTTCGTCACTTGCTATTGTCCCTTTGGCCAGTTGTCCACCTTCTATATATGATGAACATGATTGGGATGTGGTTGAGCTACTCATAGGTTGACTTGCATGTGCCATACCAGTCTTTTATATTATTTATTTTTCATTTTCTTTTGTATGATTGCATGTGTGCGATGTGATCCCTCATGATGTTTCATTTGATTTTCTTTCTCTTTGTGGCATTCCTCTATTTGTACCTTCCTTCTTCTCTATGTCGTAAAAGCTTATCCTTTATCTTTTATTTGTCTTGTGTTTTCATTTTTGTGGATGATTCAAGGCGTTGAGATATTCATGTATCTTCCATGTTAACCCATGAGGTTTTTCTTTGTTTTCACTCTCTTTGTGTCATTCTTCCAGTTCTATGTGTATTTGGGGAATGATGACAATTTTGAGCTCTCTAAAAATATTGAAGCAAAAACATACTGACCCCAAATCCATAGATCCCTCATGTTTGTTTAGTGTTTTCATTTTGGGGGAAACCCATTTTCTCTTTTCTTTTACATGACATGATTTATTTGGAAACATATGACTTGGCATAGGGCTTTCCAATTTCGCTCTCATATCTTCTTTGTTGTTAGCATTTTCTATTTGCTACTTTAAAATAATTGCTCACAACATGGTGTTTAGCAATTTCTTTAAAGTGGGGGCATACATTAGTATTATTGTTTTGCATATTTTTCTCATGGTTCATGGTGTAGTCTTCTTAATTTATATGATGTTTTTTTTTCTTTGTGGATGATATTGGGTTTGATGTCTTTCAAGAGCATGATCTATCTTAGCATATTGCATTCCTCTTAGTGGCTTGATTTGACAAACTGCATCCCTTAAGTTGTGAATCTTGTATTCTTTGATTGGTCCTCTGTTGGAGACATTAGACACAATGTTCCCTAAGTTAAATACCTCACATAAACTAAGCAAGACTCCCTTGAACATTCCTTGTTGTTGCATTTGCATTTTTTGTTATATGGCTACCTTGCATAATACACCTTGCATTCTTGTAGATCCATCTTGTTTGTTCATGAGTTCCAAACATAAGAAGTTTTTCTTGCCTCATGACGCTCGAAGTTCATTGTTCATGAGCTACAAGCATACAAAGTTTTTCTTGTCTCGTGAAGCTCATAAATCATTTTTGTGTGGTGCCTTATTAAAGTTATCAAGAGGTATAACTTTGGTATGGTTTTTGTCAAGAATCTTGATGAGGCATGACTTTCCCTTAGCCACTTGCATGTGAGTGTGAGAGAATATTGATTGTGTGTGTATGTTTCTTACCTCTTTCGGATCCTCATCCAATAGATAGCCTAAAGTTTTGTTGCCTTAGAGTGAGCTTGCATTTTTCGAACAAACAACCTAGATTTGATCCACATCGCAATGGACAAAGGATTGAAGCTTTATCTAATCTTTTTATTTTAGTTATCATTTTCATGTGTGTTCTTTTGCACCTATGTTGGTTTACCATGGGACCATGATCCTAGGGGCTTGATCATCCCTCTCCATCATTATCATCTCATCTTACTAGTATCGTTACACTTGGACCCCTCTTGAAGTGAGTTTTCCTACTTTAGTATGAGTTGGAAGCATGTTTATCCTCCCACTAAAGTGGGGGCTAAATGTAATGTCAAAAAATGTCATCGGTGACATTTTCACACTTGTTTGGGCCCTCCTTGCAGAACTAAGCCTAATGATGCCTTGATTTAGTGTTGTAATGTTGTTGAAACATTCACATTAGGTATTGGGCCCTTGTGAACTAATGAATTTAACTGGTACCTTTGCTAAAGAGTTGTGAAGTATTATATAACACACTTTCACACTTTTCTAGGGTTTTATTAATTAACTAAACCTAATAAACCTCTTTCTAACCATAATCCTACCTTATTTGGAGTAGTGTAAAGTGTTGTAACACACTTTCACACTTTTCTAAGGTTTTAATGAATAATTAGGCTTCTTTGTTCTTTAATTAGCCTTATTTTACATCCACAAGCCTCATTTAATACATCTTTCTAAGGATAATCTTGACAGAAATCATTACCCAATCATAATTCAAGCGATTTAGGTTGAATGGCCCATATTTAGTGATTTGGGACTCATTCGCCACCTTGGGCGAATGATTTCCACCTAGATTTTTGGGTCTCGAACCTGGTTTCACGGATTTCTAAGCATTTTTAAATTTGGTCCCATACATTATGCCAAATGGGACTCATTCACCACCTTGGTTGAATGAGTCCCAAATCAAAATTAATTCAAATTCTTTGTGGGATTTTATCCTCCTAGATATGATGTTAGCTTGTAGTGTTGTAATTTTGGGATTTTTTGCATATTTAAGTATAAATACAAGGTTATTTCACTTATTTTCACCCCAAGCATTCATGTATTCATCCTAACAAGGAATCAAGTGATCCTTATAGAAAATTGAGTTCACAAGAGCATTCAAGTGTCTACAAGAGCATTCAAGAGTCTTCAAGGGAAAATTATCAAGTATTCTAGAGCATTATTACAACATCAATCATCATGTCAAAGAATTCATGCATCATGTTTATTTTGGAGCTAACAACTATAATATAGGGTTTCATGATTCAAGCTAGCATACAAATCAAGATATATCATATTCAAGCAAGAGTCAAGATCTACATCCATTGGAGCCATATCAAACCTGTTTACAACATCTTATTGATATATTTTGGTGAGTTGAAACATCATATTTTGTTCATTCATCATTCTCCATTCCTATTTCATTCTATTTCAAGATTTGATTACCAAAATAGGGTTTGACCAAGGCAAACCCCTATCCACTAACAAAACATAAATTTTCCCTCTCTTTAGTGTGTTATTTACAGGTTTATATTGAAGAAACATTAAAGAATAAGGTTGGAGAAATTTTTCAAATTTCCTAAAGTTGTCAAAGTTGTCATCAAGCATTGAAGAAAATTGGAGAGCACCTATACATTGATTTACAAATATTCGGATCCAGAAACTTGTAGAAGCAAATTGAGTAGACTTAGAAGAGAAGATTCAGATCTTGAAGTTCTAGAAAACCCTAACTAGACTGATTTTCCACTTCAAGCCAATGAGTCCTAGTTTTGGTCAAAATTTAGATTTTTCCATATTCAGATACCCATTTGGCAGACTCTTGTTCCCACACAGAAACCCAAATTTTGGACAGATTCACCAAGCTTGGCAAATGAATCCCATTAAACATTAAAGGAAAATTATAATGTTTCAAACCTTCATCTAGTCATATTCAGATTCCCAGGTGCACACAATCCTTTATGTACCTTTCTATTTTGTTTCATTTGCATTTCTAGGTCATTTAGTTAGAGTTTACATCATATTAGGTTTCATCATTACATCTTGCATTAAATTTGTCTTTCCAAGTCTTAACTTTGTGGTGAACCCCTCATTAGTTTAAATTCAACCCCTAAGACAACCCTATTGCAAGATCTCTTTCTCATTTGCATTGAGATCTCTAGGGTTTGTCCTTGAATGAGAGAGAGTAAAGATTGTCATTCTAGGTCCTAAACCATAGAAGAAAGCAGACAATTTTCCACTTTTCAGTTATACCATGCAATCAAATGCATATATTTTATAGGATTTTTCTCTAGCCTACATATTATTTTTCTAGATCTATCAATCATGGTTTGTAATTGCCAAATCTAGGATATTCAATGTGAAGATAAAGCTAATCCATCAAATATTGTTGAAGATGTTCTTTTCCTTTATAAAAGAAAACTATTTGGATGTCATTTCTTTGAATACATGGTTTGATATTCTATTTTGACCTAATGAATTTGAGATTTCATTCTTGACTATAGATGGAGTTTTTTTAATCCAAATATGTTAGGATATTGTAACTTATGTATTGTTTCATTTCTTGGTTTCCAATTGGATGGTTGGGAGCTTTGAGCTTAAGAGACATTTATATAGTTTAATATATTATGTTTCTTTTCATGTTTTCTAGATACATTTAGTCAAATCATCTATTATATATGTTTACATATTAATGTTGGATGAATCCCATGTTCCTAGCACTAGCTACTTGTTGAGAATAAGTTTTCTTTGTGTGGGTAATACGGGATACTTTTTTTTCATTTTTTGTAATATTCTATTAGATTGCATGAGAATTGGGTGCTCAATGTCTACTATTTTATATTTTGAATTTCCTTTAAGGACTTCACTTCTCTTATGATATTGTGAGTTATCTAGTTGAGTAAGAGGTAGGTAATTTTAAATTTATCTACTTATGAATTTGGATATTATAATGAAAGATCAAACTTATGATTCCCTCTATTTACCCTCTTCCCACTCACCATTTCTTTTGCATTTTTTAATTACAACATCTAGTTATTTTAGGACCAACATCACTAGTATTGCATATTTGATGAATATGCATTGTTTCTAGTAAATAATTCTTTGACTATAAGGTCATGAAGCAATTTATAGGCTCGAAATGTTGTAAAAATTTGTAAAATTTGGATCTATCCCTTATTCTAGTATTATAGTAGAATAAATAGATGTAAGTCCCTTTTTGTGTTACCATCAAAATACAAAGATCAATTAATTTGTCTCACAATATGAGACCTAGGCATACTAAACCTTGGGCTTAATTTCAAGAGAGGTGAGATGATCTATTATTTTATTTAAGTTGGGAAACATGTCAAAAATATCATTGATAAATTGGTTCTAGAAGGAGGGCCAACATCAAAACTAGAATATTTGTATGTTTTAAACAACTTAAATATTAGGGAGATTTAGCTCAAATGGGTAGCAGTTTGTGCATATCTTGGTATTAATATGATATTCCTAGGAATAATATAGTTGGGTATGTGCAAGATCATGATGGGCCAAAAAGTGGCAATATGTAAGTGATATGATGGCCCATGTGGCTAACGACTTTTTTTACACCCAAAAATGATGAAATGAAAAGGGTTTTTAAAGGAGATTCTCAACTTTCCACCAATATAAATTATTCTTTACTTTGAATTTAATAAATAATTATTATTCATTTTCTATTTGAATTATGATTAAATTCCTAATAGATAAGTTGATTGAAAAACATCTATAGCTTTCAAACTGTATCACATTTTTTGAATCTGAAACATGTGTCACATTCTATGTTTTTCATACTATAGGATTAAAAATAAATAAATAAATTTCATGAAGTTTGGACCAAGTTAAGGTGGTCAGATATATAATTTTTAATATTTTTTAAAAGTTATAATTAAAAAATTATAATTAATTATTTACTTGGAAAAAAATTATAAAAAAATATGCATCACATAGGGACATGAATCCTCTACTTATATTTGAAATCTTATAAAAAAATATTATCATTTTATTGTGGTTAGGGTGATCAGACAGAAACCTACTTCTTATTTGTTCCCTGAAATTTAAGTACTACTGCATTGAAATTTCAAATTTTCACCAGATAGATTTTTTTTAAGATAAACCTAGTAGTTTAGAAACTACATTCAATTTTCTACAGATTCTATTTTTGCATATTTTTGAAATAATATAGATAACTTATTCAAAATTTAATGTCAAGTTGCCTAACTCTGATTTTCTAAATTTTCGTCGCCACTTAAGGGCCTTTTTTTTACATGATGATCCTGCACATACCTAGTTATTTTCATTTATTCTTCACCATTGTAGAAAAAAATATTTATAGCATGCAAGGATCTATGAGGAATTGATTCCCATACTCAAAATTTGGCAAGAGGATCCCAAATTCCTCCTATACATCTACATTTGGCTTCTCAATGGTATGTACATATTTTTCATAATTGCATATGCCCATGGGTTGATTGAAAATGATTTTATTTTGAAATTTAATCCTTAATGTAGTTTACATGACACATTATGTCACTTTGTAAAGGTTAGAAGGAAACACTTTGACTCTACTCCATAATAAAATAACAAATTCACCATGATGGATAAAAGGGTTAAAAGTGTAATTTTTGGTAATGCCATGCTGAAAAAACTCTATCTATTGGGTTTGTATTTCCTTGCATAATGGGGTAAATACTTTAGGTGTTCTATTGAACCTAACCCTTAAGGTAGTTGATGATGCATATGACATTCCAAAAATAGCCCATATGAAGGTTATAACATGTTCTTCATTTCAATGAAATAATCTATTTCCCTAAAAGTTGCAACTAGTAACTATGGATAATCAATTATCTATTTCCAAAAATAAGGTATAGATCAAGTTTGTTTGTATTAGCTAGTAATATAAAATAAAACAAAAACCTCCCACTTGTGAATAGTGAAGCACAACAGTATGTCTATCAGTATATGAAGAGTATAAAATATACATAAAAGCCTTGCATATACAAGAAAGGATGAAGAGGTGAGAAGGTAGGATTGAAACACTAACCACCCCTCTAAATGTACAAAACTTGTGAGCTCACTTGAAAAGTGTGTGAGATAGTGGAAAGTATGCAAGTACTAGGTGTCTCAAATTATGAGGAAACATGTATCAACCACATGAGGTAAGATAAAATAATTAAAAAAATCTAATTAAGCTTAAGCTAATTTTGAATGGGTCACTCCTATAAAGGTGATATCCTAACTAAATATATAAAGATCCTATTTACACTAGCACCCCCTCCTTAAGTGCAACATAGGTATTAATGTATGCAAAGATGATGGGTCCTAACTATTAGGTCATGTTAGGTACTCATGTACAAATTTATCATAAAAAAGAGTAAAAGAGAAAAACCTATAGGATAGAAACCCCTCTCTAAAAGAGAAATGATACCATAAAAATGTAAAATTAAATAATATAGGATATTGTAGTATAGAAAAATGTAGTCCTTGACATTTTCACACTTTTTTGGGCCCTCCCTACTGAAATTGGGCTTCTTTATGCCTTATTTGGTCCTATTTTACATCCACCAGCCTTAATTAATGCATATTTCTAAGGATAATCCTGAAATATATCAATTGACCAATTATAATTCAGTTATTTAGGTTTGTATGGCTCATATTTATTGATCTTGGACTCATACACTACCTTGGGCATAGGGTTCCCACCTAAGTTTCAAGGCCTAAACTTGAATTTGACACAAAATTAAATGTTTCTTGAAAAATGTGTCCTTAGCTTAACCTAATGGGACTCATATGCTCCAATAGGTGTATGAGTCCCACTTAGCTTAGACCTAATTTAAATTCAAATTCTTGGTGGGATTTTATTCTCCTAGATCTAATGTCGGCTTGTAGTGTTGTAATTTTAGGAAATTTGGCATAAACAAGTATAAATATAAGGCTATTTCACTCATTTTCCTCCTAGAAAATTGATGAGAGAATTCATATAGAAAATTTATGATTACAAGAGCATTCAATAGAATTCAATAATTGACCATCAAGCATTTTGGAGCATTATTCAAGATTCAAGCATCATGTCAAAGTCATCATGCATCATGTTTGTTTCTGAGCTAACATTTTTGATGTAGGTTCTTATGATTCAAGCAAGCATTCAAGTCAATATTCATAGCATTCAAGCAAATATTCAAGATCTACATTCATGCTATCCATTACATACAATATTTTAGCCTTAGTTCTAAGGGTTTGGTGAGTTACAACATAGCATACTTGTTACTTCATAATTCCTTCTTTCTATTTGATTTCATTTCAAGGTTTGATTACCAAAACGGGGTTTGACCAAGGAAAACCCCTATCCAATAACAAAACAACATTTTTTCCCTCTCTTTTATGTGTGATTGTAGATCTAGGTGATTTAGGTTGAAGATCCATTGAAGAGAAAGATTGGAGAAAAGTTGTCAAGTTGTCAAAAGGTGATCCCACAATGGTTTACAATATTTCAGAGATTTTGATTTTTGTTGAAATCACATATTTTTAAAAAATATAATGATTTAAGCCTTAAAATTTTACATTTGAAGTATTCCAATTGAAGAGGTTTTTATCAAACCACCTTATATCAAACCCCCTTGGATAGAACCCCACTCGTTTTAAACCATACCTATAACAGAGTCTCCTTTACACCTATCAAAATGTTGATTAAAAACCACTTTTGATTTACCTTTTGGGGGATCAAATGAATTCATTTACAATTTATTTTTTCTAAGTATGTAGTCCTTATTATAAGCTTCCCAAAAAGTATAATTTTAAATAAATTTAAATTTATTATTATATTTATTTTTTATTTCTAGTGAATGTAGGTTTTTCATCGAAAATCAAGCTCTAGATTCTGCACATATGTAAAAATAGAATATTATCAAAAAAAAAATTGAAAAATATAAGTGCACCAAATATTGAAGTCCTTGATCCAAAAAAAAAAATTGAATTTCAATAAATACAAAAAAAATTGTGTTATATAGTTCGCCTATGTCTGAATTGTAATTGGTTTGACTTCAAAACTTGATTAAGAAAAAAATATTCAATAAAACACTATAAAAGCAATTGGAAGCACTAGATATTGTAGTTAAAAATATAAATTTGGAAAAATTATAGTTTTATCATTCATGGAAAAAAGGTTATGTGTTATATGGTGAGCATCACTCCTTTAAAATGGTGTTTACTGAAAAAAGCTATTTTTTGAAGGAGATGGAAAAAGAAGTGCAATCTGATTCCAATTTTTTTAAAAAAAATATATATTTAGAATCTACAGAAAAAGTTTCATAAATCACTAGTTTGCATCATCTTCAAATTCCTCATGGTTTAGCCGCTATAGGTGTTTGAAAGTGAAGATTTAGTTAGAAAAAATCAGTTCAGTGTCCAGTTTGGCCAAAAATTGTAAACTAGTATTTCGGGATCACCCCAAAGTTGTTATCTACATTGCAAGATAATGGAAAGTCACCTACAGATTACAGTTTAGTGTTTCAAACTCAAAAATTTGATAGGAGAGGAGCTACAAGAGAACCTAAGAGGATATCAGAGTTTTAGATCTACCCTGATACTATGACTAAATCACCACTTGTGGCATATGAGTCCTAGTATACCTGATTTAAGATATTTCCAGTAGATCCTAAGTTGCTAGTTCTAGATTCTAGTTTTTGTCAGAAACCCTAATTTTGTACTAAATCACCCCTATTGGCGTATGAGTCTCAATGTGCATTAAAGATCAATATTTCCAAGATTTTAGACCCTCCTTGAAGACTCATCAGTTTCCATGTGCACCTTTTAACTTTCTCAATTTACTGTTTGTAACAACATAAAGTGTACTCCCTTCTTGGAGATGGTACAATTTATCTTAATTTGTGAATGATTAATTTTAAAATGAGCCTAATGTTGCCTTAATCTAGTGTTGTAATGTGTTGTACACATTTAGATTGGATTTAGGGCCCTTCTAAGCTAAATAAACCTAACTTTGCCTTAATTTAGTGTTGTAAAGTGTATTCATTTACACTTTCACATTAAATTTAGGACCCTTCGACCTGGTGTTGCTTTAATCTAGTGTTGGAATGTGTTGTACACGTTCACATTGGATTTAGGGCCCTTTTAAGCCAAAGAGACCTAATTTTTTCTTAATTTGGTATTGTAAAGTATATTTGTTTACACTTTCACATTGAGTTTTGGGCCTCCTTTCATTTATGACCTTCATATCATCATTAATAGGCCCATAAGACCCTATATTATACATCATGATTCTTATTTCAACCAAAATCTTGAAAAGCTCAACAAATAGACTTAATTTCTCATCTCCTTGACACTTTCTCTCTCTAGAAAGGGCTTGTGGGACCCATACGCCATATGTGGTCATACACCCAAGGTGGTGTATGGGTCCCACAGGGCCTTTTTAGAGAGATAAAGTGTCAAGGAGATGAGAATTTAAGTCTATTTGTTGATCTTGTCAAGATTTTAGTTGAAATAAGCCTCAAGATGTATAATATAGGGTCTTAGGGGCCTATTAATGATGATATAAAGGTCATAAATGCAAAAAGGCCCAAAACGCAATGTGAAAGTCTAAACAAATATACTTTACAATGTCAAATTAAGGAAAAATTAGGTCTATTTAGCTTAAAAGGGCCTTAAATCCAATGTGAATGTGTAAAACAAATTACAACACTAAATTAAAGCCACATTAGGTCCAAGGGCCCTAAATTTAATGTGAAAGTGTAAATGAATACACTTTACAACACTAAATTAAGGAAAAGATAGGTTTATTTAGCTTTCAAGGGCCCTAAATTCAATGTGAATGTGTAGAACACATTACAACACTAGATCAAGGCAACATTAGGCGTATTTTAATATTTTCCCAAATTAAGATAATTTATACCATCTCCAAGAAGGGAGTATAATTTTTGTTGTTACATCTAGCCCCCACTTTAGTGAAAGGATGAACTTGCTTAGAACTCACACTAAAGTAGACATTCAAGAGGGGTCCAAGTGTACCGATGCAGATGGGATAGGATGAAAAATATCAAAGGAGGTGGTCAAGCCCTCAGGATCCAAGATACTATATAAAATCAACATAAGCACAAAGGGACACACATAAGGTGTATAATATGTAGCATCAAGATACATGATCATGCAATGCCAATAAGGAGAGAATACAAATAAGAAAAACTAAGAAGAGGTGGATCAAGCCTCGACCATTTTTCCAACATGATGAGGATTAGATCTAATCTTGTTTGTCCAAAATACATGCTCACTCTGAGGCAATGAAACTCCAAGCTGTCTATTGGGTGAGTAATTCAAGAGATTGAGACACATACACATGCGGTCAACATGCACTCACAACACACACACAAGTGGCTATGGGAAAGTCAATCCTCAAATTGGATTCCCATCAAACCATACCAAAGTTATACCTCCTGATAACTTTGATAAGGTGCCACACAAAAATGAACTTCGAGCTTCATGAGGCAAGGAAATATTTGTATGCTTGAAACTCATGAACAAACAAGATGGCTCCATAGGCAAGCAAGCTGTATTATGTAAAGTGGCCATATAACCAAAATTTTGTAAATGAAAAATAGGGAATGTTCAAAGGAATCTTGCTTATTTTATGTGAGGTCTTAAACTTTGGGAACATCGCTCATAGTGTCTTGAAGATAGAACCAATCAAAGAATAGAAGATTCACAACTTAGGGGATGCAATGTGTTACATCAAGCCACTAAGAGGAATGTAATATGCTAAGAGAGATGATGTTCTTGAAGGACATCACACCCAATTTCATCCACAAACTGAAAGATGCATCACATAAAGTAAAAATACTACACCTTGAAACATGAAAAATACAAAAATAATAATGCCAATGTATGCCCCCACTTTAAAGTGGTTGCTAACACCATTATTGTGAGCAATTTCTTTAAATTAGAAGAAGACATGAGAGCTCATTCGGAGGTCCCTATGCCAATTTTTTTTTTTTTTGAATCGAACTACATCATGAATAAGTATGTCACATGTGATCCAACTTAAGGCATTTTGTCGACATCCCAAGCTTGCTCTTATATGTACATGAGAGGTGATCAACTAGCCAAAAGAGACAATGATAAGTGACATATGGGGACGAGGCTACCTAACACCTTTCCCCCACTTAGTGCAAGACAAGGATGAGCTTAATAGAATGAAAATAAGTTTCAATTAGAGGAACTAGTTTCTTCAACACAAGGAAGAGTACCATAGTCCATAAGATGCTGAATTTTGTTACTCAAAGCCTTACATTCATTAGTAGAATGACTATGAACTATATTATATGCACAAAATGAATTCTTGTAGTAAAATTTCTTTCATGTTTTTGGAGGGAGAAATATCAAATGATCTTAGAGGAGTCTCAACAAGATGCCCTCTTGATCAATGGTAAAATATGTTCCTTTATTTCACAAAAAGGATATCTCTTGCTTAGTATTAGGTGTCATACTTACACAAGAATCTTTGGACTGCAAGATTTTGTACTCTCCTTACAAGAGGGTGTAAAAGCTATCAAATTCAAATCATTAGTTTTTTTCATGATGACATTGACATTAAGTGAGGATTTCTTTGTTTTTTATTTCTTGCAAAGGATAATAATCAAGATCAGTAGTGTCTATCAGTTCAGGATGCACTAATTATAAACTTGGCTTAGAAGAATATTTTATATGAGTGTTGATATTAAGTGAATTCTTGCTTGTTTCTTTTAAGGTACAATAACCAATACAATTAGTCTTTCCTTGAATGTGAGGCTCTATAGGGAAAAAAAACCTTGTTCTCTAGCACCACATCCTTTTCCACTATATCCAAGTTGTTTCATTAAGTTTATAACCTTTTCCATAAAGTTGTTTCATTTATTTCAGATTCGGTGGTTGCTCATGATTAATTTCATCAAAGTTTGTTCTATAATTTGTTGTATTTTTTTCTAAAGTGGTTGAGGTGGATGCTTACGAAGGGCCTTCCAAATTCTATTTTGGCATTACCACTTTTTCTTTTCCCTTTTTAGAGTTTATTTATGATCTTGTATTCTCCCATGAATGTTGGTTTGAAGTCTAAGGAGCCCCAATCATCTTCTAATAGCTTTGTGACTTCCTAAATGTGTTTTTATTTGTGTTTATGTTTCATGTATTCTACTTGTGTAGTTGGTGTCAATGTTTTCAAAGGATTTTCCTTATTTTTCCCAATGTTTAAACAACTGTTTGGTTTAGGGTCAGATTCAAGTGTGTACACTTTATTGTTGTAGACATACTTTATTTTACGATGAAGAGTATGAGGCACCCCATTTATTGCATGAATCCATGGTATTCCTAAATGGAGATTATATGAAATATCATGAGGCGTATGACCATGTATCTATGTTTCTAATGTGGCCTTTCTAGCTATAATAGGAAAAGTGATCACACCAAACGGTTTTTTTCCTACATTATCAAATCCCTTAATAGATAAAGATTGAGTTTAATTTTTTATTTATCCACACCAAACCTATCTAAAAGGTTTATGCTACATAGATTAAGGGTGGATCCATTGTAAAAAAGGGTTCACTTTATGCTAGTTATTTTTATCTAGCTATTATCATGAAAGCATCATTTTGGTTTTACACTTCCAAAGGAGGGAGCTCGCTTTGGTGGAAAACAATGTCAAAATTCATTTCTTGAATCATGGATACTATGTCATCCAGTTGTGCATTAGAAGGGATAGGAACCTATTGTAAATAACTTTGAATCATGTTGTGATAATGAGGGAAGGCTTGAATAAGGTCCCATAATGATATCTTGAGTATTCTTTAGTTTTTCAACAAGATCATACTCCTTTCCACTTTGTGGAGGAAAATGAGGAGGACTTGGTAAAATATGGTTAGGAAATGGGAGGGATGTTGAAGGTGTTTTTCATGGTTGTGGATATTTTATAGTGTTATATGTATGAGTAACAGTATTATAACTCAGCTACTACAAAACATCATTCTTAGGTGGGTAAAGGATAAGTTCAGGTTTTTTTTGAGTTGAAGGTTTGTGTGAAGGTGGTTAAAGGATGAGTTGAGGTTGAATAATGTTAACATACCTTAGTGATGGAGATTCTAATGTTACTTCATCATCTTCATCTAAGGAAACTATATCACTATTGTCAATGTTATCATTTTCTTGCACCATGATATCTTCCTTAGGAGGAGAGTTTTTAGGAGAACTATAAACTATATGTTCATGCAATCCCAAGGTTGATTCTTCTAAAATGACTTCATTGCAAGTAAGGGAGTTATCAATGGTTAGATTGTATTTCTTATCAATAGTGGGGATATTAGGAGAAGGCTCTATTTGATTTTTATGATTGTTCATGACTTTATCCTTTTTCTCCAAGGTCCCATTCTCTTGTGCCATACAATCTACCCTAGTAGGAGATCTTGTAATATATTCATTGCATTCCATGGTTAGATTTTGTAAAGTATCTTCATCACAAGTAGGTGAGGCATGAAGAAGAAGGATGACTATGATTTTCATGCTTAACAAATAGATCTTTGCAAATGGTAGGAGCATTATGGAAGGGAGGAACACGATTCTCATGACTATCATTAAGTGCATTCTCTAACACAAAATTATCTTCTTCACATCGAGGAGGGGTATTAGAAGTAAAAATTTGATTGTCATGTTTATCTATGATATCATCCTCTTTCACTAAAATATTCTCACAAGCAAGGGATGAGTGTAGACTTGGTAAGGTGATGTTTAGAAAAATTTCTATGATCTTATCCTATTTTTTCATAATATATTCCCAAGAGGGAGGAATTTATGCAAAGGAAGGACCTTCTTTAGGCTTACCACTAAAAATGGAAAGGTATTCTTACATCATCTCCATTGCTTCTCATAGGTGCAACTTTCTAGAACCTAGCATTGAACTAATTTTGAGGTTTTGATCCAAATTACTTGGGGACCATGCAAATTTCATGGGAAAGTTGGTCTTTGTCTTAATTGATCATGAATGACTTCAATTTTTTGACTCAACAATGCCACAATTTATGGAACTCACAACTCTATTATTGCTCAACCTAGGAGAGACAACTTCAATTTACTAAGGCAACACCAACATAGACTATTTGAAACCCTCAACCACTAACTTGGAGGCCTCTTTCCAAAATTTCAAAGGTGATCGCATCAACTATTCAATGCCAATACTCTTACAAAACCCTATCTTGTTTGGACACTAACAACATACTTATGATTGTATAACCAGTCCTCTTGGGATAGTCAATTATAACTTGAATCAATCCTTCAAAAGTGTTCAAAATCCTTTTTTTCTAAGACTGTAGAACCTCTCTCCACATCCCCCTATAATTTCCTATGACAAACAAACAAAACCAAACCTTGATCCATTTATCCTTCCTTGCCTTTGTTTTTACACAATATGATACATGCAAATATCAGACCTATTGGTGAACCAAGCATGTGCCAAACCTTTCCTTGGGCCCCTAAAAATTTGAATTATGATAAAATACATGTACATATACCTTTCCACCCATTTTGGATATTTCCCAAAGGTGGAAGGTCAAATTACATCATTTTCCCTCCTCACTGGTTACCTTAGGTAGGGTTTTGATAGTTTTTAAAGAAAATGCAATAACTTTCTAAGTACTTGATGAAAATTGGTGCCACAAGAAGAAAAATGAAGTAGATTCACATTACAACTCAAGACAATTGATTAAAGACCACCATATTGATTGTACAATCCATACAAGATGAAGAAACATACCTATAACATTAGAAATGCATAGAAAATGCTTTCTTTCATTCACCAAAATTTCAAAATAATATCCTCAACCCACCCCATTCAATTTTTGAGGGTGCATTTATACATTTAATATAAATTCTAACTATTTTCAACCACCTTTTGATTAGTTTGTTAACAAAACACCATTTTGACACTTTTTCCAAAAGTTGCTTGACAACTTCTGAGAAACATTGACAACTTTTATTATTTTCGACCAATGGACCTATAACACTCCAAAATGGATCAAAATGACCCCAAATGGTCATAAATGACCTTATTAGACTCCAAAAAACTCAAACAACCTAAATACCAAAAATGACCAAAAAGGTATGCCTATGAGGCTCTTGATGGCCCTACACCATACACCAAAGGGGAATAAAAAATCAAGTTCCACTTGAGTGTAGGTCTGACAAAGTATATCCATGCTTGATAATATTAGCTTAAAAAATACAAGTAACATATTCCATAGGAAGAACCCTCCACTTGACCAAATATTGAAGTTATGTTGTTTTTCTTGTCTTCTTGAGTTCATTGGTATTAAGGATGCACTCCAACTCTAGAGGTCTACTACATGGAAGGTCTTGGATCCATTCATAATCTAAAAATGATTGGGAACCTTCTTCATTACTTACAACAACATCCCATTTGAAAGGGTACAAGTCAGATACATTAAATATAGGTGAAATACCAATCCCACTTGATAACTCAATCACATATGCATTCAAAAAAAACTTGTGAATAGTCTTACAAGGCCCAATATTCTTCATCTATAACTTGGAGTATTGTCCCTTGGGAAATCTCTTCTTTCTAAGATGAGCTAGAACCAAATCTCCAACCTTGAAATTGAATTGTCTTTGATGTGCATCAACCCTTTGCTTATATTTTTCAACACTTCTTTGTAGGTGATCCTTGACCTATTGGTGAATCTCCTTGATAGCCACAAAATATTGCTCACCCTTAGCACTCATCATCTCAATTCCACTGATATCCCTCAATTCAAATAATCCTATAGGCTTAAAACAATAAACAACTTCAAAAGGACTCTTACCCACACTTATATTCATTGAATCATTATATGTAACTATGCTTGAGGCAATATTAGATCCCATTGAGTAGAATGTTGTTTGGTGAGACATCTTAAGAGGTTACCAAGGATCCTATTAACCACCTCAGTCTGCCCATCAATTTGACGGTGATAGGTATAGTTGAAACTAAGGTTAGTGCCAAGTTTCTTCCACAAAGTTCTCCAAAAATGCCCAACAAACTTACTATCTCTATCTAAAAAAATATTCAAAGGAAATCTATGAATCCCTACCACTTCTTTGAAGAAAAAACCTACAATATAAGAGGCATTATTGGTTCTCTTGCATGGGATGAAATGTGCCATCTTGGAGAACCATTCCACTACAACATAGATGTAATCAAAACATCTAGGTGTTTTTGGTAAACCTATTACAAACACCATACTTATAGAATCCCAAGGCCTATTTGGAATAGGAAGAGGTTGATACAAGCCTGCATTTATGCTACTCCCTTTTTCCTTTTGAAAAATAACACATTTCTCAACAAATTTCCTTACATCAATTTGTATCTTAGGCCAAAAGTAGTTCCTTCTCAGCTTGTTGAAGGTCTTATCAAGACCAAAATGACCTACAAGGTTACCACTATGCTTCTCTCTTATCAAATTATCTCTCATTAAACACTTAGGAACACTCATAAAATTAGAACTCATCTCATGCAAAACATCATTTATATTGGTTACAAAATGCATAAATCTCCTTGAAATCAACATCATCTATATACATACCTTTTAGTGATTCAACCCCTACACTTTGCAATTTATTTAGTGTCCTTCTACTCAATGCATCAACCAATTTGTTTGACTACCCCTTCTTATGTTTGATGGTGAAAGTGTAACTTTGTAAATATTCCACCCATTTGACATGCCTATGATTGAGTTTCTCTTGAGTGTTCAAGAATTAGAGAGCATGATTATCAGTAAAGACTATAAGCTCCATTGGAAGTAGATAATGTCTACATTTCTTCAATGACTTAACCAAAGCATACATCTCTAGGTCATAGGAAAAGTATTTCTTCTTAGTCTCTTTGAGTTTTTCACTAAAGAAAGCAATGGGCTTTCCCTCTTAACTCAAAACTGCCCCAATAGCATAGCCACTTGCATCACACTCAATAGTAAACACCTTATTGAAATCTATTAAGGTTAATATGTTATGCTCTACTACTCTTTTTTCAAGTAGTGAAATATTTTCTCAGCCTCACTGGTCCAAACAAACTTCTTTATTTTATCTCCCTTTATGGTATGAACGATGGGTGCACACACATAGTGACATTAATGACAACATATGACATACTTCCAACAATCTCCCCCTTTGTCATTTATGGAAACATATGCAAAAAAATTGATTCAAAATTCTCCTTTAATCTCTCCAAAACAAAAATTCTCTTCCAAAAACTCTCCCTCTTTCCAGAACTCTCCCCTTTGACATCAATGGAAAAGGGTGCCAACAAGATGAAAACATGGTGACATCCAATATTTAAAAAATTTCATTCAAAATTTCAAAACTTCAAAACTTTCAAGCATCCATTTTCTCAAACCAAAAAGACCGTTTTCACTTGAAATACCTTTTTGTACCTTTCTTTGATCACAAGATACATTTTTTTCCATTCAAGTACTACAAAGTCCATTCTTGTACACACACTATCCAATACAACCAACAATGTGAAGGAGGATGACCAATTTGTGGATGAACATTGTTTCTCATAGTCTTCTTCATCAAAGACTATTCTAGAAAGATGGTCTAACTGGACCTCAATAATCTCCTTAAGAAGACAAAAGGTCTTCACTACATCATCCCTTTTTCTATGCACAATGATCATTTCATCTTGAAGTTCACCAACTCGCAGCCTTTTCTTTCCTTCTTTGTCTTAAAAAATATCATACTTATTTCCAATACTGTTCACTTTAGATTCTATTGCTTCAATTCTTCTTTGGAAATTATCAATTGCAGCAAGCCACTAGATAAAATACTTGTATATGTCTAGAATTTCTTTTATGCACTTCTTTGTCTCTGTGATTAGTTTAGATAACCTTTGCTTTGCTTTAGAACATCTCTTTTCAACTAGAGCTTCCAACTTACGTCCTCCCGGACCTTCAAGCAACATTCTTTCTTCAACCATTTCAACTAAATTTTCAGGTAAGGAATAAAAAACAATAGATACATCAATACCTTATGAAGTAGATATTCAACTAAAGCATCATCAATTTTAAGTTTTTCAACAGGTGAGGCCGTACTCCACACATCAATAATTTTCTTCAATTTCCCTTTTATTAACATGGACCATATGCCATCTGGATCAGAGGATTTTGATCTAGCCGGAGATTCTTCTTCTTCTTTCTTCTCTTCAAGGATAACAATGAAATTTTCAGAGAGAGCTTTTCATTTCTTCGATTCTGAAAAAGAATCACTAGTGAGTACTTCCAATTATTTTTTATTGAAAAAAAAAATTCCTCAAATCGACTCACCATAACTTCATTGGAGCTCATGTTACATTCTGCAAGGATAAGAAAAAGGTTTTACACGCACTTGCTTTATCCTCCAAACTTTTCAAGTGGCTAAATATCTATCTTGCAACGAGAATCTCAGATTCCCACTCAACATTTTTGTTTCTTGGTAGTGATTTAAAAAAATAAAGTACCAAGCATGTAAGAAAGCACCCAAAATGAAATGAGTATCCTTCTTCCAATGTCATTTGTATGTTCTCGGTAATATTTTCGAGAATGAGCTTGCATAGATCAATTTGTATGTTCTCTTTCACCATTTTATGCACCAAATATACTGCAATGGCTAAAGTAGAGCTTCCATAATTTTTGAAATAGATTTTATAAGAAATGTTGTATGTAGCATACCTAATAGAGGAGTCACCAATAGTGTCGATAAATAGTGCTTGAGGATCTTTGTCAACTCCCGTCATTTCCTCTACTTCCTTATATTTTATAGTCTTTCATCTAGGAAGTTCTCCGACACTGCACAGTCTGGTAACTACTTCGATTGCTTCCTTCGAAACAGGATAGGGTTTTTCCAATACAATGCTGCCATCCTTGATTTTTCTCAGAAGGAACAAGATAAATTATTTATCAACAAACCAAGGGAATTCTCCCCATAAATCCAAACCTAGGGTTTGTAAGTTCCATAAATCACTCAGTTCCAACCCTAATTCCAACTTCTTTATTTTTTGATGATCAAATCCATCCATATCGACTCCTTTCAACTTTAGAGGGATATTCTCACTCGATCCTCTTTTAGAGATTTCCATTATAGCTCTCAAAAATCAACAAGAAAATTCTTGTATTACCTTCTTCTACAGCCATGAGATAGGGAAACTTCCATCACCTATTTCGAATATCCATAATGATTTATTTGAAAGTCTTTAGATCGCTTTGGAAATGCTTCAAGAGAGTTCCAAGTCGCTCTACGAATCCTTTGAATGCATTTGATGATCAGAATGATTTGTGAAATTTCCTTTATACTTCATCATTTTCCCTAACTCATATTAATTGCAAAAATCTGGCAAACTTCTCTTCCATTTACACTGAGAAACCCTAATTTACTCCACAAAGGAACATGCTCGATCCTTTTCTTCTAGTTTCTTTTTCCTTACAACATTTCCACATGCCAACACTTGACATGTTGTACTTCTAGGGGTTTAATTGATATTCTGATAAAGCTCCCCCTAAGGCCATGCTAGGTCTAATTACCATAGGATTCATCTGCACCGGATAAGGGTATAGATGCATCAGTAGTCTCCGATCCTTATTTATTTTTCCATATTTTTCTCATTTCCTGCTTAACCTCTTCCTTATCAATATTTTCCACTGGTTTATTATCTTCCACCAGCACAGATTTCTTCTCCTTTCTATTTCTACACACCTTTGAGATATGTCTTGGTTTCTTGCAATAGTAATAGACTATATTTTTCCAACTTGTTTGATTTCCATTTGTCCTAGTTCTGAATTGATTTGCTTTATGTCTAAATATGTTGCAAGTGTAGCAATAGCCAATAAATGATTGATTCATCCTTTTTCTATTGAACCTATTCATCATCATCTTCATCGAAGATCTACAATCGATAACTTTATGTCCTATCATCTTGCATGTATAACATTGTCCAGAGAAGGGACCAGAAAACTGATTCAACCTACTCTTACACTATGTTTCCTTTTGACCAAATTTATTACATGAAAAAAAAACACCATTGAATGAAGAGTACCTTTGTGCATTTGGTTGTCTGATAGGTGGTTTCCTTCTAGAGTATCCTTTTTGCTTCCCTTTGTCTTGAGTCTTTTGATTGATTACTGGATATAAGCTCTACAGTTTTTCTTCAGCTTCATTACCCAGGCCACTTTTTTCTTTAGAAGGTTTTTGTCCTGTTATCAATTCATCAAGCTTGGTGGAGCTTGTCTTGAAGTCCTCTTCATAGATTTTTTCTTTCTCAAGTTTTCTTTTCAGATTCATCACTTCCTGTTCAAGCTTACAACAAACATCAACTTTGCTTTGTATTACAATTTTCAAGTATTCTTCAACTTTATTCTTTTCATTTATCTTCAAATTTAGTCTAGTATTCTCACCATTTGCTTGTTTCATCTCCTCACTCACTTCTCTATATCTTTCCTTGAATCTATTTAACTGCTCTTTTAACTTATAAATACATTCATTTGCTTCATCAAGATTCTCCCTCAGGTCTTTGTTTTCAATTTAAGCCTTGTCAAGATCTTCAAGGGCAGTCCAAAGTTCTTATTTATCCATTTGTTCAATCTATAGGATCTCCTCAAGTTGTTAGAATTCTCCAGAGGAACCAAATCTTTCATAAAAATTGTTGAATAAACCAGGTACTGAGAGGGGGGAGTGAATTAGTATCCACACAAACTCATTGAACAAATACTTAAACTTTATTGCAGCACATAACAAATTAAAGCAATAATCAAACATCAAGTTCCACAACACAAGAACACCAGATTTTATGTGGAAAACCTAATGGGGGGAAAAACCATGATGAGCATTAACTCACAATATATAAAGTTATACCAATACTGGTGTTAGAACCTAGAATTTCATCTAAAATCCTAAGAGTTTTTCTCATTTAAACCCCATTTTTCCATTCAAACTCTAAAGGATTTTTGTTTATTTCCTTATCTTTTCATGAAATAATTCATTTCCCACCTTTCATAAAGCCAAAAATGATTTATACTACTTCCTTAGCTTTAAACCCCTAAAGTTTTCCACTGTTTATTGCTATACTGCGGCCTTTTGCAAAGTGGCCTGCAGTATCACGGTGGTGGTTAAGGATAGTCATGATGACTATCACCTCTATACCGCATGCAATCTCCAAATAAGTCATGGTGGCACAGTAACAGTTAGAAGTTAAGTGGTGAATAGTGACAAGCGAAAGGGTAGGCGTCTACCGTGTTACCACAGATAGTCTACATGATAATAGCTGTAGCGCGGTAATGGGTAATGGTCAATGATAGTTAGAGGTAGCGATTACTACGGTACTGCCACTGGTTCACGTGGTGACCGTGGTGACTGTGGTAAACTATCAGGGGAAGCGGCTAACGGTTACTGTGGTACCACCGATGGTGAATACAAAGACCGTGGTAGAGCGGTAAGTAATGATGGAATCTGCGACAGTCAATGTGGGGCCGGTCACCACTATACCATGGGAGGAAAAGTCAAAGACTATAGTAGAGTGGTAAATGAAGTAAATAAGTGCATGAAGCAATAAAGTATTGAAGGAAAAATTAAAACGCAGAGATATAGTTAAAAATATTTAATTTTCTGAAAGGCAATTCAGTTAAATATTTTAGTTTGTTGTCATGAAATATCAAATGGTTGTAACCAGAAAATGAAGGGTCACGACCCTTGGAGTGTATTGTATAAATAAATTAAAAAAATTGAGAAATAAAGGAGGGGTGAGGATAGGAGTGACATTTTCTCAAAAATAAGATTGGGAATGGAAATAATGTATAGATCTTTCTTGAAATAGAGCAATGGAAACTAATGTTTTTAATTGGTGAAAACCTTCTGGTTTAGTTGTTGAGATGTTATAATTTGTATTATGTTTTATCTTGGTTCTCTCCAATTTGAAGACTTTTGATCATTTGAGTTAATGTATCAAGCATAAATTTTGATTCATCAAGGTGCATATTTTCACTTTGTTTGATTTTTATTTGCTGGTGTCTCAAGTCAGAATTAAAACGCTTCAAGTAAGTCACAGTTTTTGAGAGATTTCTTTTGGATAATTTAAGAAGAACCAGGTTATAAAACATTCCAGCATAATTTATGCAAGCCATAAATAAATGAAATTATATGCCAGTCATAAGATTTTATTTTATAAAGTGCCTAACAACTAGAAATTAAACCAGAGAAGGAAAACACATATCATTTTCTATTTTGACTCCATTGCCCATGTGGATAGAAGGCACTGATCTGCCTCAACCCAGAGATAAGATTTCATACAAATAATTTTTTCAAAACCTTTCATTTGTGTAGTAGGAGTAGGAGTAGTTGTAGTGATTTTCATCTATCCACTACCTTTTCCATTGTGGGTAGATTGTTGCATTAGGAAATACATTTAAATCTGCATCATTCATTAGGTTCACCCACCTAGGTCTAGCAAAACCTAAAGAGAGGAAGGTTCAATTGCATCAATTAGCCTTGTACATTGGCCAAAAGCATTGTGAGAGCTTGGCAACCTCTCGTGGTTCAAACCTACATTTTTGAGACCCAACAGTTTGGTGACTCCACTGGGGATAACTTGAGAAAAATCTGGTGGCAAGCAGTCTTTCCATTTATAGAGTCATATAGTTTCAAAATTGGTCTTCAATCAGAGAATCATGCTTGTGTAGTTTGCAGCTCCCCATCCAAGACACACACACAATAGTTTGGTCACTCTATTGGGGTATCTATTTATTGAGTCAACAAAGCTCCACATTTTGTTTGGAGATTCCACTGCGGCAAACCAAAACAATATCATAATTTCTTTTTCATTTTCCTACTTTTGGGAAAGTAGGTGGCAACTCTATTTCATTTGATAAATAATGCATGAGTGTTGTGAAGTAGTAAAATTTTGTCAAGATGGCAGAAGAAGAAAGGAGACATCAATTAATAAGAGAGTTGAAGGAATTGAGACAGTAGAGGCTGCAATTGGACCAACAGATGCTACAAGTGAACCAACAATTGTTGCAATTAGGAGTCAAAGGTGTTCAAAATACATCACCAAACATGCTACCATATAGTGAGAATGAAGACACAAGTGCTAAGAGATCTTGGAAACCACAAATACCACATGATGCAATTGAGAATTTTGGTGATAAAGGTAATGTACTCTATTCACATCAAAACACTTTTGATGAGTATTTTCAAATTCAAGAAAGAAACAAAAGTCTTGTGGATGCCTTTTTTGACATAAGGAGATATAAGGGAGAAAATGTAAACTCTCTGTACAATAGGATGACAAAAATTTGTATGCAATTACCTCCTCATTTTAGGCCAACAAGACCCACATTTTTTGCACAACTTCTAAGAGCATTAGAGCCTGAATCAGTTTATTGGCCAGAATCATCAAAACAACGTGCCTTGGATGCGGTGAATAAACTTATTGATTCCATACTTGGGACGAGGTATGTGGATACCACCAACAGTGCTTTAGAGGCTGCATTAGAAATGATATCATGTTGTCTGACAATGAAGATGTGGAGAGTTTCTCTTGCATAACAGATTGTGAGTCAAATTGTGAAGATGAAATAGTGGATGTTGATCTTCAATAGGATGATTGTTGTAGTTATTATGAAGATCAAGAAGAGGTTGGAGACATGGTTGAAGATATGGAAGTAGAGACCTGTTCACTCAATAGTGAGCAAGTTTCATAGTTACTAACTCTTGAGTACTAGAAGTATGCACATAAAGATGATTCTAGAGTTTTTGTTCCAGCCAATATATGCTTTGACTGTGAAGGTATTGTGTGTAATGATTCAAATGGTTCCATGTACATCTCTCACAGTGATGAAATTTTTGAAGCTGATCATGAATCTATTTGTGTCTAAGAAGAGGTATTTGATTTGAATGATTTTTGCCTGAAAGAGAAGGATACTGGTTTGCATATCATTGATGATGGGTGTTCAACATTTGTTGATTCAAGTGTTTGCGTTAATGCCAACTGGTGATAGGAAAGAAATGGAAAGTGATTTCATTGTTTCAACAAATATTGGTGAGATTTAATTTATAGATTTCCATGTGAAGCATTCAGATTTTCAGGTCCCAGTATAGCTGCTTGATCATTCAACAACATGTGATAATGAGCAAGCCTATGAACATTTTGTTAAATGTGGATACACTTTGTATGATGAGGGTGATAAATATTTTTTATATGATAGTAAGAATGATAAAATGCAGAGTGGTGAAAGGAATATGAATCAAATTAAACACAATGATTTCCTGAAGATTTTCAATGGCAGTGCATGTTGCAAGGTAGGTGGAATGGATAGTTTCAAAAGAAACCTAGTGAGCTTTAATCAAAATAAGGTTTATGATAGAGGAAAGTGTAGGTTTTTCATTTTGGGTGGCCTGGGGCCATCCTTTGTGGTTTGATGTTTTGAACCTGAGCAAGTATAGAGGATTAAGGATCGCCAGTGCATGGACAATTCTTAGTAAAGCCTCTTTAAACACTCTTTTCCATGCATAGTAGTTTAAGAAGGGTCTGGGTTTTCTAGTACATGGACAATCTCAGAGGTTCCCTTATTGAAACATTGTTTCTCTTTCCATGTACAATAGTGTAGGGTTTCCATTCTTCATTTGCTCCATCTTTCATATCATTCATTTGTTCATTCCCTCCATCTGCCATGGCTTTCATGTTTCATATCTTTGCTCAGTCTGCTCTACCAAAGATATTTTTGATTCTTGCAGTGATTTGCTAAACCACTCATCCCCAACAGGAGCCACTATTAGAACCCAGAATTTCATCTAAAATCCTAAGAGTTTTTCTCATTTAAACCCCATTTTTCCATTCAAACTCTAAAGGATTTTTGTTTATTTGCCTATCTTTTCATGAAATAATTCATTTCCCACCTTTCATAAAGCCAAAAATGACTTATACCACTTCTTTAGCTTTAAACCCCTAAAGGCTTCCACCATTTACCACTATACCGCGGCCTTTTGCAAAGTGGCCTACGGTATCACGGTGGCGGTTAAGGATAGTCATGATGACTATCACCTCTATACTGCATGCAGTCTCCAGATAAGCCGTGGTGGTGTGGTAACAGTTAGAAGTTAAGCAGTGAATAGTGACAAGAGGAAGGGAAGGCATCTACCGTGTTACCGCGGATAGTCTACATGATAATAGTGGTAGCACGGTAACGGGTAATGGTCAATGACAGTTGGAGGTAGTGGTTACCATGGTACCACCACCATTTCATGTGGTGACCATGGTGACTATGGTAAACTGTTGGGGGAAGCAACTAATGGTTACCGTGGTACTGCCGATAGCGAATACAAAGACCACGGTAGAGTGGTAAGCAATGATGGAAGCCATGATAGTCAATGTGGGGCCGGTCACCGCTATACCGCGGGAGGAAAAGTCAAAGCCTGTAGTAGAGTGGTAAATGAAGTAAAGAAATACACGAAGCGATAAAGTATTGAAGGAAAAATTAAAAGGCAAAGATATAGTTAAAAATATTTAATTTTCCGATAGGCAATTCAGTTAAATATTTGAGTTCATTGTCATGAAATATCAAATGGTTGTAACTAGAAAATGAAGGGTCACGACCCTTGGAGTGTATTGTATAAATAGTTTAAAAAAATCGAGAAAAAAAGGAGGGGTGAGGATAGGAGTAAGATTTTCTCAGAAATAATACTAGGAATGGAAATAATGTACAGATCTTTCTTGAAACAAAGCAATGGAAACTAACATTTTTAACTGGTGAAAACCTTCTAGTTCAGTTGTTGAGATGTTATAATTTGTATTACTTTTTATGTTGGTTCTCTCCAATTCAAAGACTTTTGATCATTTGAGTTAATGTATCAAGCATAAATTTTGATTCATCAAGGTGCATATTTTCACTTTGTGTGATTTTTATTTGCTGGTGTCTCAAGTCAGAATTAAAACCCTTCAAGTAAGTCACAATGTTTGAGAGATTTCTTTTGGATAATTTAAGAAGAATCGGGTTAGAAAACATTCCAGCATAATTTATGCAAGCCATAAATAAATGAAATTATATGCTAGTCATAAGATTTTATTTTATAAAGTGCCTAACAACTAGAAATTAAACCATAGAAGGAAAAAAAATATCATTTTCTATTTTGACTCCATTGCCCATGTGGACAGAAGGCACTGATCTGCCTCAACCTAGAGATAAGATTTCATACAAATACTATTTTCAAAACCTTTCATTTGTGTAGTAGGAGTAGGAGTAGTTGTAGTGATTTTCATCTATCCACTACCTTTGCCATTATAGGTAGATTGTTGCATCAGGAAATACATTTAAATCTGTATCATTCATTAGGTTCACCCACCTAGGTATAGAAAAACCTAAAGAGAAGAAGGTTCAATTGCATCAATTAGCCTTGTACGTTGGCCAAAAGTGTTGAGAGAGCTTGGAAACCTCTCGTGGTTCAAACCTACATTTTTGAGACCCAACAATTGGTTACAAATGAGACTTACTTCTAGATACAAAAAACTCACTTCTTACAATGACTTACTTTCTAAATATGGAGGCTCACTGCCTATAAAAATAAGTAAACAAAAATGGCTAACCACTAGAGTTGAACTGAGGAGTTACACCTCAAGTGTAGATTCAGTTCCTTTGATGCTCATAGTTTTCGCTTGCATGACAATAGATTAATCTTCAACCATCTATTTGAACACTTCGCTCATATGCATATACATACACACTTCTTCTTCTCTTCGCATTCACATACCTTCACCACTTCACCTATTCTAACTATCTTGCATACATACCTGATACATGTGTATGCATTAATTAGGTCAGCCTAATTGATTAAATCATATTTTCAAAATGATAACTTTTCAGCTTCATATTCACTCATTTCATGCAACATCATGTCAACTGGGACCAAGACTAGGTCACACTTATAATCTGTAATTCATGTTTGGTTATACATTGAATATTAGGTCGGCCATGATTAACCTAATACAAAAATTTAATCATAAAACCAATGCCAACACATCACCCAAACATCCATACATTCTTTTGACCATTATAAGCCTTTTCACAAAACCTTTCATCATTCTGATTATCGGAGGGAATATGCATACCAAAATACGAGAGATATCAAATCAAATACCGAATAGGATAAACATGATCAACACACTGGTACAAGGTACTAGACCAACATGGTGACATCAATGACAACATATGACATACTTCCAACATTCCTTCCATCAACAACTAATTTGGGTGGAGGCCAACTTAGAATACCTTCAACCTTACTTGGATCCATCTTCAAGGTGCCCTTTGTAATCACAAAACTTGGATACACCAATTATATCTTCATAAACTCACATTTCTTCAAATTAACCATCAGTTTCTCTTCATTCAATCTTCTCAAAACTAAATCCAAATGATACAAATTTTCTTCCTTATTTTTACTAAAAACAAGAATATCATCAAGATAAACCACTATAGACTTACCAATAAAAGGCTTGATAACTTCATTCATCAAACTCATGAAGGTGTTGGGTACATTGGAGAGTCCAAAAGGAATCACAGGCCTCTCATAAAGCCCTTCATTTATCTTAAATTTTATCTTCCATTCATCCCCTAGTATGATCTTGATTTGGTGATACCCACTCTTGAGGTCTATTTTGGAAAAGTAGCATGCTCTATGTAGACAGTCCATCAAGTCTTCTATTTGTGGCATGGGAAATCTATATCTGATTGTAATATTATTGATGGACCTAGAATCAATGCACATCCTCCATTAACCTCCCTTTTTAGGTGCTAAGATAGTGGGAACTGCACAAGGACTAAGAATTTCTTTGATTAGTCCCTTATCAAGAAATTCTTGGACTTGTCTCTTAATCTCCTCATTTTTCTATGGTGTAATCTTATATGATGCTTTATTAGGTAGACTAGACCTTGGTATGAATTCAATATGATGGCTAATATCCCTCATTAGTGGTAGGGAGTTTGGGAGTTCATAAACCACAATGCCAACATACTTGTTCAACAAGTCTTGGACCTCCATAAGAAAATCATCAACCTTTGTTGATGTCATAATAGTCCTTGGCTTCATCATGACTACAAATCCTATTTCCCCTTCTTTCATGGTTTTATGAATTCCTTTTCTCCTACCAACATCACATTGGATTCCACTTGTAGTGTTTTATCTTCATATTTCAATGTTGTTAGATTATATGAGACTCCATCCTTCTCTATGGCATATGTGTTATTTCTACCATCATGCTTAGAATTTATATCATATTGCCATGGCCTACCAAGGAGAACATGACAAACATCCATATGGATGATGTCACACAAGACATTTTCCTTATAATCCCCTATATGGAATTCTACCCAACTTTTTTCATTCACTAATACCTGCAACCCTTTGTTTAACCAAGACACCTTGTATGGAGTGGCATGAGGCAATATTCAACTTTAACTTCTCTACTATTTCAATAGAAACCAAATTGTCAATACTTTTAGAATCAATAAAAACTTTACAAAATTTACCTTATCATTTGCATGTAGTCCTAAATAGTGACTTTCTTTGGGTTGGTTATGTTGATGGTGTTTTCTGCAGAACAACAAATCAGATAGAATATAAAATATCTTATCTCTCTTGAAAGGTTGATATCTATGAGAAAAGAGATAACCCCAAGGTCTCTCGGGTGTCAGGTCATGACAATGTAGTGGAGCCACTCAGTGATAAATGTGAAAATGCTGGTAATCACAAAGGGACCTCACAAAACAAATGTTGGAGAATCTAAAATTATCATATTTTGCAACAGGGTGATACTTGAGTTCGTGCTTTAACTGCAGTTCATAGAAATGGCAAAGGTAAGGGTTTCAGAAATCCTAAGATTGATATCACTCCTAAGATCAACAATACTAATGAAGAAATACTTGGAATGGACCAATCCCTTTAAAACTACTTTCTGTTTAACCCAGGCTATACTTGCAATCTCACAAAAACAGTGCAATCTTCTAAGGAATTAAAGATTTTCAGATTATGCACATTCATCCAAGACAAACTTAGTTTTGCAATTGACATGGACAAGTGCCCACAATTGAACTAAGCACATAAATAACAGGTACAGGTTGAACTTGCACAACAGTCCCACAATCAAGAAGTTGTCCAAAGTATGAACCAAAGATTGCTACAACACTCCAAGCATTAAATCACAACCACCATTAAATTATTTAACTCTAAAACCTAAAATGCATTCAAATATTTCAAAGAAATTTCAAAGATGAAATAAGAACCATGCAAGAAAAATCAATCAAAAGAAGGCACCAATAATAACACAATGTCTTCACTTGTATTGAATCACCAGTAATAGAAAAAATATGATATTTTGTATTATAGCCTTTGCTTGAAAATGAGACTAACTCCTAATTCTTCTAATCTACTATCTAACCCTTTACTTTCCAACAATAACTTGATTTTCTAACTAACCAACCAATGCTTACTAATGAGGAAAAATTTCATACTTATAGAAATATTGTCCCATGCTGGCCCAAACTAGGGTTACAGAGAAGGTCAACCACCAACCATATCGACCTAGACAGCCCACAATAAATTGCCACCCCACAATCAATGCATGAGGCACCCCTTCAGATCGAACAAACCCCATAGGTCCCTTAACCATTAATGTCCCACCGACGTGAAGTAGCAAAAGGGTAACACATGCATCATATGAGTGTGAATACAATTCACTGACCAATCAACTGAGCCGGGCCTCTCCAATGACTCCGACTGAGTCAAACCAATTTGAATCCTCCATGTCACACTCAACTCGGACAAACGACCCTTGAGTGTGTCGACCTAGCCACATATGAGCGAGTTTCACCTGCCCATAGCCACAAAATGTACTTGGCTGCAATCCCATAAATCTCACAACATCTTCAAAGTACATCCACTTCTTCCCTCGGCCTTGACAACAACAACCTGGCCGATCTGACCTGCATTCAAAATGGCCACCATTAGTATTCATTATGGCATGAAAATCTGTGTTAATCTAATTCAAACAACATGCTAATCATCAGAGAGATTCAAAACAGCCATCAGAATCCATTAAAACATCATTAAAGCATCTCCTATCAAAGTTCAGGATTTTCACCCCTTCACGAAATTCACGTTACGAAGGAATTTCAAGAAATTCCGAGCCAAGCAGATTCTAGTGAGGGAAGCACATAAATCACCAAAAGGCCAATCACTCATCAGTTAGAACTTCCAGAAATGTCTGCACATATTATTAAATCTTCCAAATCCACCATGCAGTGCAAAACCATTAATCGTCAACTTGCGAATCCCCTCAATCTTTGATAAATAGAAAACTTTTGGAAAAATCCAACAGGGATGGAAATCACCGAAACTAGCAGAACTTAACATACTTCAGGAAAATGAAGTAGGGACGGACTATCGAGATTTTCCCAAGGCAATGGACTCTTACAAAGTAAACATAGTTCTCATGCCATTAATCGACAATATGACCTCCCAGCGCCTCCAAAGTGACTAGAACCATGCTACCGCGAGCCACTTACTCAACCACTGAGGTAACACGATAAACTGCAGCACTGTGTGCCGAGTTCAAAGTCCCTGTGGTAACGCAGTGAACTGCATAACCGTGACCTGGCTCAGAGACACCCATGGTATTGAGGTAACCATGCTACCATGTCAGACAAACCAACCCCATGCAAACACATCATCGACTAAAGACTCCCATGGTAGGGTGGGACCACCGTGCTACCACGCCAAGAACGAAAGCCCCCCGCGGTATTGAGGTAAATAGTCCCAAAAATGCAAACCGAGGAAACGAAGGAATGAACTAAAAGTAAAAAAAAACCTAGGGAAGACGTAAATCTGTGAAGCATCAAAATATCCAAAGATGGCATAGAACTAGCTCCATCAGGTTTTTTAGGTAGCCGGGGAAATCTGCCTAAAGGGAAAAATTTCGAAAGTAGGAAAAAACCCAAAATTGTCCAAAAGACTTAGAATTTTCAAAGTGTTAGCATAATGGGGGGAACTTTACAAGCAAGATAGGAATTTAGTAATATTGTAAAGTAACACGAATCTAGGACCAAAGGACCAAAGCACCCAAAAACCAAAAGCTCAATATTTTCAAAGGCAAGCTTCAAAAAAAAAGGGAAGACCACATAAAAGAGCCAAAAGGCTAGGCAAAAGAGGGTCTCTACTTTCAGTGGGGTGTGTGTGCAAAATTGCACAACAAATGGCAGCTTTGCTAGGGAAATACTATAGAACATTTCAATGACAAACTAGAATCAACCCAAAATCCCTAGTTTCACATACCAGATATGGATGGATCAGGCTACGTATGGACAAGGTTTCAAAAATCACAAACAAGAAAACCTTTCTTGTACCAGGGTCAAAGTGTGTGTATATGCATTCATTTCCTTTTTCCTCAGTGGTGATAGGGATCAAACTCAGTTTGATAGGGCTACATAAGGATTCCAACTCCAAAATCGACTTGGATAGAGCCTCTCTTCCACTCAGGTGTCCATAGCCCCGATGAGGTTATCACTGTGACCCTCCCTAGT
Source organism: Sequoiadendron giganteum (assembly GCA_007115665.2). Taxonomy (NCBI): domain Eukaryota; kingdom Viridiplantae; phylum Streptophyta; class Pinopsida; order Cupressales; family Cupressaceae; genus Sequoiadendron; species Sequoiadendron giganteum. The sequence continues at coordinate 192,990,639 of CM021102.1, forward strand.
ATAGCTCTATTGCCAGCCAGGTTTCCATAGCCCTGATAGAGATACTAGGATACCGTTGGTAAAGTGAACATTTCTTTTGATTTTTAGCATTTTCTTTTTTTTTTCTTTTGATATTCTCTTTGAGATCTTTTAAATATTCTCTTTCACCTTGCAAGCAATGAAGCCCGCATTCAGGGATGAGAACCATAGTGGCATTGGAGCAAAATATAAGATTTTTCACCCAATCAAACTGATGGAACTTTTAAATTTTGAAGGAGGGAGGCTAGGTTTTTAAGGTTTTGAGTTACCCAAGTGATATGAATTATCAAATTTTGAAACCCTTATGGTATATTTTGACAGTGACTAGCTACTGAAGGTAATCAGTCACTTAAGTGATCCAGTTGAGCCTTTCCTCCATGCTCTTACCGACCCCTTTCACCTAGCCTATTAGTCTTTTCTACCACCTGGGCTTAAATGTTTATACCGCTGAGGGTTGTAGCGACTGGTCCCACCTAAATATTCTGCATGTCTGTACATGTTGTTTGGATAACCATTTGATAACAGGTTTTGATCTGGACCGTTTCTCGCAAACCTCGTAGGTTTTTCTGCTGATGTCACTAAGTAGTGCAAGGTTTGTGAGATGCTTCCATCTGGCATGTATGGAGGGGTAGGGTCTTTTCCCGAGGTGCCAATGATTACAAGTGGCCATATTTTCACCAACAAAGGGATTTAATTATGGGGTTAATAATAACCATCCCTCGTAGGCCTCGCATGAGCAACGCAAATTTATCTAAAGTACTATGAGATCTACGAAAGGGTGACACGTGGCCTGGTTCTTGAAGCGATAGGGCTAAGTGGGACCTACTGTCTGGTTGCGACCTCCTGTTTTCATGGGGTATGATTGGTTGTGGTTTTTCAAGGTGCTAATGTGGATTTTAAATGCTCGATTGACTCAATCTGAGTCGTCCGACTTGCCAGGTCCGTTCTACATCAATGGTGCAGTTTCAAAGAAAATACTGATCATCTGTGTGATGAGCTTTCACACTCTAAAACTTATTTTATTAATGGCTCAATCTTTTCAGAGGATCTTCTCCTAATTTTCTCTAGCGTGCAAATAATGCCCTCCTGATAGAAACAATTATGGTGGCTACGTCAGCCACTTATGGCTCAAATACTTGTATTGCAAAAATGTAATTAATATCCCTTGCATCAATTCACTCTATAAATGCTTGCTAAAGTTACTCGGTGTTATCATTACATTTTTGAGTTGTTTTGTTTGTAGGTGTGGCTATTCTCCTATATTTTGTGAAGCTATTTCTTCAATGGATAAATATATAGGGCTCAGAAGTGCCAGAGTAGGAGCCAGGAGGTTACTGGTTGAGAAGGAGCAACCTACTCCCAGAACACCTGAAGTCGCTACTACAAGTGCTAGAAAAAGGCCAGAGCATTGCTCATCCCTTATTTTGATTGCATCAGATTCTGATGGTGACGGGTCTAAGAATGACTCAGATTACTAGTGTTACCTAGCAGCCTTGACCTAGCTCATGGGAGTGAACAAGGAGGTCCTTGTAGTTGAACCAATAATTGCATTGGCACTGTGCCAGGTTGCTAGGTGTTGTGCTGATGTGGCTGGAGGAAAGGTGGTTCCACCTTTAACTGAGGCAAGAACTCAGAGCGATCGCTTGTACCATGGCCGTGTGTCTACTTAGTGGTTGCTAGTGTTGGGTTTGCTGGGTGGTGATTTTCCTGGTGTTTCATCTTGTTGATGTGGACATGCGCGTGCCTGGCACGCTTTTTGTTTTTTCTTTGACTGGTTACTGTGTAACCATTTTTTTATTCCTTGAATCATGCACTTTTCTATCCAATGATGAGGAATGTGAATTCGAATTTCATTCGAAATGAAATTCAATTTTGAATTTAACAATTTAGCCTAATGCTTTATTGCTCTCCTATCCTATAAAGGAGATTTGATGGTTTGTTGTTATGGTTGAATTTTGGATCCTGAAAATTCTAAATATATGTATAGTTAGTTCATTTTACTATAGTTCTCTTAAAGGTTTTAGTTAATATCTTTTCTTGTCAGCTGTCTATGAAGCAAGAACGCCTTGCTAATGTAACTACAGATATTCAAGCAATAAATGATAATCATTTTGAAACAATTTCTCTCCTAAACTATGTGTCATAAGTTGTGAATGAGCCTATCAATGATATTTTCATTCACTTTCAATGGTATATTTGAATGTGTTCTTCATTTCCCTACTTTAACTCAATGAGTTAATGAAATTTCTTGAAAATGAGTTACAAATTTATGATTATACATTCAGGATTACTAAGGAGTGTTGTTTTAAAAATCAAAATTAGCATGATGTAAAGCATTATGGTAATATGTCTACAATATCTAGATTAAGCTTTGTATGACTCCTACCCAATGGATGAGGCACTAGCTATTTTCTTCAAGATTACTATAGGACTGTAATTCTAAACATGGTGGTTTAAGAGCTGAAAACAACAACCTATTAAACCCTATCTCTCTATGAGAGGCAAATCTTACATTAAAGTCTTCAATCCCGTTGCTCTAAGATACATGTTATTATTCTTTGGTCTACCAATACCAAGAGTAATTACTATCTCATTACGTGTGTAGGGATTGTAATCTATATGAAGAAGTGTTCTTACCAGTCATAGAACATTCTTATGAACACATTTAGGTTTACCCACCTTGGTCTCATAGAGCCAAAAGTGTAGTAGATGTCAGTCTTTGACTAGATCTCGCTATTTTTCCACTAGCCTTTGTGTTTCTTTATAATGGAGGTTGGCTACCTCTTAGAGAATTTAAAATCCTATGTGGGAAAAAACACCAACAAAATGGCGACTTTGCTAGGGAATTTTGAAGCACCAGTTGGAGAGGGTTATAAAGTCATATTAAAGATTTGTTGTTCTGAATTTCCATAGTGAATGTTCTCAACCCTAAAAGGAAGAGGTTGTTGAGATGTACCTAAGAATCCTATGATCTATGGTATCCTGTTAGTAAAGGATTCAAGAGTTCTAGAGTCATTAGTTGAAATGGTGGTTTTATTGGGGAGAACTTTTGAGAAATTTAAAAGAAAAGGAGCAAAGAGGAACCACAAGGGTTGAAGGATGCTATCCAGAATCATTTGTTAAGTGAAGTTGAATGTTAAAATTTGGATGGTAATGGATTGTGGTTTTGAAGGAGATTGGTAATGGCATGGTGTGACTCTGTTGTAGGTAAAAAACTAGAATCTAACAAGCTTTGAAAAGGAATTTCATATTTCTTTCAATATAGTCCTCTATTGAGGAGGTGGCGAATCTATCTAAAGAACCGGTTGATGAATGATGGAACAGTCCCAGATCTATGATATTTACAGTTAGGGAGAAGAGATTAATACATGCTACCAAAAATTACTAGGTATTTCATCAAAACTAAACATTTCACTATTTCTAATTGTGATGGGTGTTTGTAATTAAGGATGCAAATGGTTCCAAACTAGATGTCTAGCATCAAGAAAGGAACAATGATTAGTTTTTCCATACTTCTAATGATACAATATGTGAAAGGATGTATGAAACAATGTTTATGTTGCATCATATCTCTAAAAGCAAGGAATACTATTTGCAGTCACTAATGAAATCATGGTTGCGATAGTAAATGATATGTTTGATAAATATGTACTGTTGATGAAATTTTAAATGGGTATAAGTGATTTCCTATCTATAAAGGAAAACATAAATATGCAAAGAAATCAAGTTGCATTAAGCCCTTTAGGGTGTTTTGTAACTCAAAGGTATATGCCTTTTATTTTTAGTGATGTCAGTGGTTATCCTAATCCAATTCCTAAGAAGATTAGGAAGTATTTGCCTAAATATATAGGGCAAGGTGCAAAATCGGCCTCTAAGCATTTACAACATTTTGTAGATGTAATGGGGGATTATGAAATCAGTCATGAGGATGTCATGAATCTTTTTGTGCAATTCTTGAAGGGTGATGCCAGGGATTGGTTTTCCTATTTACCTACCTATTCTGTTAACTCATGGAATCAGTTGGTGATAGTTTTTATGGAACAATTTGGTGAACGAGTCAATCCCAACATATTAAGAAAAGGTTTTATGGGAATTCACATAGAAGAAGAGGAGTTAATCCCATATTTTAATCTTAGATTTTCAAGAGCTTTAAGGGAAATCCCTAAAGAAATAAGACCGAGTGAGGCTGAATGCTTAGTTGTATATCTTGGTGCTTTTGACAAAAGGATGGGTTACCTACTAAGGGATAAAGAACCTAAAAGTTTGCACCAAGCATATCAAATGGCTATGGAAATTGAAAACAATATGAAATACTCAATGATGAAGGGGTATCTGGCTGCAAGTATTGATTACCCTAGCCTAACTAGTACTAGTAAAATGTCAAAGTTGGCTACTCAGAGCACTGATTATGATAAGGGTGTTTTGAAAACTGTTATATCTTCACCATTGCAGTGTGATGATAATGAGATCCAAGTTGAAAGCTATTCTAGTTTGAATGATGATGATCAAACTTATCTTGTACCAGAATTGTATGAAATGAAGAGGCAAGAGAAAGAATCACCATATGAGTTTTTCTTGAGATTTTTAGGGGCTTTAATACAAATTCCTAGAAGTCATAGACCTAATGACTATGAATGCATTGATTTATTTTGTGAGCTTTATGAACTAGGGCTAAGTGCTTTGCTAGAAGAATTAAAACCTGCTAATTTGGCCCAAGTCATTAAGTGAATAAAGATTGCAGAATCAGCTAAGAATGTACCTACACAAAATGAAGACGATGCTTGCCCTTTTGAAGAAAGTTGGATAACTGCAGAGGAATTTGATGGGAAAAATGATGCAGGATTGTGTGAGACACCCATTGTGTTTCCATATCCTAATTGTAATGTTCATGTCATTGAGATTTTGTTACAGGCCAGTGATTGTGATTTTAGAGGTAGTGATTGCAGTACTAAGGATGGAACTAAGCCTTTCTTTTTACCAAAGTTGTATGGAAATGTAGAACCTTATGTTCTTACTTGTTTCCAAGTGAAGGAAAAATTTTCAAATGATAAATATTTAGAGTATACTCCAAGTATATTGGCAATGGAACAAGCCTATTGTATAAATGTTGAAGAATTTGAGGACAATGAAGTATGTGATCAAAAGAATAGTACTGAAGACAACCAACATATTGATGAAAATATTTGAACTATTGTTTTTCCTAACTGTTTATGTGAAGTTGAGATGGATATGTTGTTACCTTCTGACATTGATATTGCTAGTGAAAATTTCTCAGCTTATAATGAAGGTGACATTGATATTGCCAGTGAAATTTTTTTAGCTTGTGCCGAAATTTTCACTTATAAATTGACACATACAACATGTAATGTTGAGTACAAGGAGGCTAGTGCATATTGCTCTTTATCTTCTGACCAGTTTGAAATTGATGTATTTGACTCTGTTTTTGAGGGTTTTCATTTGAGAATAGATGAAGAAGTACAAGGAAAGATGTATATTGAGAGGCCTAAAATGAATGTGTTTACACATTCCCTAGAGAAAGATGTTGCTAGTACTATAGAAATTTGTAATGCCAGGATATATTCCAAATTGACATAATTCAAATGCTGGCAACCAAACTTATGTGGGAAATCCTAGGGTGGGGATTCCCTGAGTTGTGTATCATCTTTGTTGAGCAATGGAAGTATGGACAACATGCACACAATTTTATATGAAAATTTTCAGTTTAATGTGCAAACTAATGATGATGCTAGAATGTGTATTGTTGTAGACTAGATAAGTTATGAATGTTTCCACTTCTCATCTCAGTTAGGCCAGCATTTTATGAGTTATGACTAGGGGCAAAGTAAGGTGAAATATTATCATGGTCATATGTTGCTTTTAAATTTTTGACATAGGACATTGACTGAATTAATGTAGGAGAGTATAAATAAAAATTATGATACTTCCAGGCACATTGATTATCCTATTATTTTTGAAGCATCAAAGTGTAAATGCTGTAGACTTTGTTTACTTCAGGTAACAAGTTTTTTTGTTTTTGACAGAGGTAAACTCTGATTTCTCTTGTCTAGTGGCCTAGGGACACCAAGTTTGTATGCACAAGTCCAATTGACAAAGCATGGTGAAATATCTGTCAAGGCATTTGTGTAATTCAATAATCTGGTCTGTGAAACCAGAGATTTTGGATTCTTGCTATGCCCGCAGGGGGCATACATCCCCAGTCGAAGCCACTAATGGGACTTTTAAATTTCAAAGGAGGGAGGCTATGGTTCTAAGGTTTTGAGTTACTGATGGTGATATGAATTATCAAATTTTGAAACCCTTATGTTATATTTTGATGGTGACTTTCTACCGAAGGTAACCGGTCACTTAAGTGATCCGGTTGAGCCTTTCCTCTATGCTCTTAATGGGCCCTTTCACCTAGCCTATTGGTCTTTTCTGCCACCTGAGCTTAAACGTTTATACCACTGAGGGTTGTACCGCCTAGTCCCACCTAAATATTCTACATGTCTATACATGTTGTTTGGCTAACCATCCGATCATGGGTTTTGATCTGGACCTTTTTTATAAACCTCACAAGTTTTCCTACCGATGTCACTAAGTAGTGTGAGGTCTGTGAGATGCCGCCATCTGGCATGTACGGAGGAGCGAGGTCTTTTCCTGAAGCACCAACGATGACAAGTGGTTGTCTTTTCACCAGTGAAGGGATTTAATTATGGGGTTAATAATAACCATCCCTCGCAGGCCTCGCACAAGCAAGGTAAATGTCTCTAAAGTATTGCAAGGTCTACAAAAGGGCTAAGTGGGACCTATTGTCCGATTGGGACCTCCTATTTTCATGGGTTATGATTGGCTATGGTTTTTCAAGGCATTGATGTGGATTTTCAATGCTCGATTGACTCAATTCGAGTCATCCAACTTTCTAGGTCCGTTCTACATCAACGGTACAGTTTCAAAGAAATTATTGATCATCCTTGTGATGAGCTTTCACACTCTAAGACTTATTTTATTAATGGCTCAATATTTTTAAAGGATCTTCTCCTAATTTTCTCTAGCGAGCGAATGATGCCCTCTTGATAGAAATAATTATGATGGTTACATCTACCACTTATGACTCAAATACTTGTATTGTGAAAATGCAATTAATATCCCTCGCATCAATTCACTATATGAATGCTTGATAAAGTTACCCGGTGTTATCATTGCATTTTTGAGTTGTTTTGTTTGTAGGTGGTGGCTATTATCCTATATTTTGTGAAGATATTTATTCAATGGATAAATCTATAGGGCGTAGGAGTGTCAGAGTAGGAGCTAGGAGGTCACTGGTTGAGAAGGAGCAACCTGCTCCCAGAACACTCGAAGTCAGTACTACAAGTGTTGGCAAAAGGCCAGAGCGTTGCTCATCCCCTATTCTAATTTCATCAGATTCTGATTGTGATGGGTTTGAGACTAAATCAGATTACCGGTGTTACCTGGCAGCCTTGATCGAGCTCATGGGAGTGAATGAGGAGGTCCTTGTAGGTGAACCAATAACTGCATTGGCACCGTGCGAGGTTGCTAGGTATTGCATTGATGTGGCTGGAGGAAAGAAGGTGGTTCCACCTTTAACTGAGGCAAGAACTTGGAGTGGTTGCTTGTATCAAGGCCATGTGTCTAATTAGTGGTTGTTGGTGTTGGGTCTGTTGGGTGGTGATTTTCCTGGTGTTTCATCTTGTTGATGTTGACATGCGCATGCCTAGCACTCTTTTTGTTTTTTCTCCGACTGGTTACTATGTAACCATTTTTTGATTCCTCGGATCATGCACTTTGCTATCCAATGATGAGGAATGTGAATTCTATTTTCATTCTAAATGAAATTCAATTTTGAATTTAACAATGTAGCCTAATGCTTTGTTGCTCTCCTGTCCTATAAAGGAGATTTCATGGTTCATTGTTATGGTCAGATTTTGGATCCTGAAAATTATGAATATGTGTACAGTTAGTTCATTTTACTATAATTCTCTTAAAGGTTTAGTTAATATCTTTTCTGGTCAGTTGTCTATGAAGCATGCAAGCCTTTCTAATGTAACTATAGATATTCAAGCAATAAATGATAATCATTTTGAAACAATTTCTCTCCTAAACTGTGTGTCATAAGTTGTGAATGAGCCTATCAATGATATTTTCATTCACTGTCAATGGTATATTTGAATGTGTTCTTCATTTCCCTACTTTAACTCAATGAGTTAATGAAATTTCTTGAAAATGAGTTACAGATTTATGATTATACATTCAGGATTGCTAAGGAGTGTTGTTTTAAAAATTAAAATTAGCATGATGTAAAGCATTATAGTAATATGTCTACAATATGTAGATTATGCTTTGTATGACTCCTACCCAATGGATGAGGAATTGACTATTTTCTTCAAGATTAATATAGGACTGTAATTCTAAACATGGTGGTCTAAGAGCTGAACACAATAGACTATTAAACCCTATCTCTCTACGAGAGGCAAATCTTACATTAAAGTCTTCAATCTCGTTGCTCTAAGATACCTGTTATTATTCTTTGGTCTGCCAATACCAAGAGTAATTACTATCTCATTGTGTGTGTAGGGATTGTAATATGTATGAAGAAGTGTTCTTACCAGTCATAGAACATTATTATGAACACATTTAGCTTTACCCACCTTGGTCTCACAGAGCCAAAAGTGTAGGAGATGTCAGTCTTTGACTGGATCTCATTAGTTGTCCACTAGCGTTTGTGGTTCTTTATAATGGAGGTTGGCTAGCTCTTAGAGAATTTAAAATCCTATGTGGGAAAAAAAAAACACATACCTCACAAGGACCATATGCAACCTTGGAAACCTTAAGATTTGTGTGTACATATGAGATCCAAATACATTCTAGAATTTGACTTAATCAAGTGACTCCAATTCCAAGCATATGCAACATTAGATAAAGGAAATCCACCAATTGACTTTGAAAATATGATTGGATTTTGTAAAAGATTCCCAGAATGGCCTCAGGCAAGCAACCAACCATATAGATGCGACAAGCCCAAAAGAAAGCAAGAAAAACCCAAATCAAGATTAGAGCAGAAAGAAAAACCAACCAAAGTAGACCTACCCTAACCAAAAGAAAAAAAAAGTAGAACAAAATGATAACCTAATCTACTTATGTACATGGAAAGAGTTGTAAACAACTTAGGATTGGAAAAAGTGCTTCAAATACTGCCCATTGACAAGCAGTGGGATATCCTCTCCAGTGAAATTTTTCAAACGAAAAACATTGTCTCCCAGAATCTTTGCAATCTCATAAGGGCCAAGCCAAAGTCTATTGAATTTCCCATGCTCCCATTTTCGGTCATGAGCTTTATCCCAGTATAGAACCAAATCATAGATTTTAAAGGCTTTCACCTTGGCTCTCCTATCAAACCATGTTTTCACTACACCCTAATGTTTGGAAAGGTTTTCTAAGGCTTCATCTTTTCTCTCTTCAAGGTGTAATAATTCAATTAAGCGGGTTTCACACTTATCCTCTCCATCATAATATTCATTGATAAATTACAAGGTAGGGATCTTCAGCTAGATGGGAAATATAGGTTCCAAGCCATACACTAAGTGATAAGGAGAGGTTCCTAGGGATGTCTTTTGTCTGGTATGATTTTCCCAAAGATAAAATATAAGTTGGGTGTGCCAATGTTTAGGGTTTTTTCTAGCAGCTTACGGATGACTATCAATAGATTCTTATTGGAAGACTCAACCAAACCATTTCCTTGTGGGTAGTAATAAGATGGAAATTTTATGAAAATTCCATGATCAGAAACCCAATTAGAAAATTTGAGTGATGTAAATATAAGACCATTATCACAAACTAAAGCCAATGGACATCCAAAGCAATTAATAATACCCGACTCTACGAAATTGATTACCACTTCAGAAGTGCATTGTTTTCTTGTAGGAGCCTCGGTCCACCTGGTGATGTAATCAGTTACAATAAGAATATACATGTGGCCCACAGAGGAAGGTGGATTGATTGGACCTATGAAGTCCATTCCCCATTGTGCAAATGGTTTTACCTCTATGATTGGCTAAAGCGGAAGGGTTGCACGTTTCTCCCTACTTGCTATAGTTAGACATACATGAGAAGTCCTCACATGGTTATGTGTATCTTTGAACAAGGTAGGCCAATAATAGTCTGCCCTCAGGATCTGATTTGCAGTGGAAGGTGTCGAGCCATGGCTTGTGGCATATTTTTCGTGAAATTCAGACATCACCCTTCTAGCCTCTTCCTTCCCTAGGAACCTCAAATAAAACCCCTCATGATTTCTCTTGTACAAGACAAATCCTTTCATCATAACACTACCACTCTTCAAACACAGAGCTCTCCTTTTTACTGCATTAAGGTGTTGAAGACATTGCTAGTTCAACCGATAGTAGATTATTTCATCATACTAGTCTCCTGGAGACACTTCTTGGAGGTGATATTGTTGAGTTGTGAGGTCAGGACCTATCTCAACCATTATCTTTTTCAGTCCATGCCCTCTCACCAATTTCATAGGTTTGATCTCAATATCATATTCCTATAACATAGTTACCTACTTAGCCCTATGTTCTCCCAATTCATCATGCATTAATAACAACTTTACTGTAGGATCAAGTAGTATAGAAAATACCTTATTCTCAAGATATAGTGTCTTAATTTCTTTACTAATCGGACCAGGGCATAAGCCTATTTTTCTACATTAGGATATCTTAGTTCTGAATCCTTCAGAGGAGCACTCATAAACGCTATGGGATTTCCATTCCTTTGGTCAGATTTATGGGTTAGCATGCCAGCATAGGAATGTTCTGAAGCAAACAAATATATATAAAAGGTTTTGGCATAATCAAGACTTACCAGTACTGGAGCTTCAACAATAGCTCTCTTGATTTCTGCAAATGCCTCCCTAGCTTTTGCACTCCATTCAACCTTTGCTTCTTATTTCAGCATGGTATTCAAGGGCTTTACTATTTCTACAAATCCAGTGGTAAACTTTCTGAAAAAAGTTATTTTTCCCAAAGAATGACTTCATTTCATTTTTGCTTGCAGGATTCTAAATTTTCAGTATAGCCTCTACCCATTTTGGATCAATGGCAATACCCTGTTCTGAAACAACATGCCCTAAGAACTTTCTCTCAGTGACTCCAAAGATGCACTTCTTTGGATTAAGTGAGATGCCAAACTCTCTGCACCTTTGGAATACTTGGCATAAATCTGCAATATGATCACTTCTCCTCTTAGAAAAGACTATCAGATCATCCATGTAGATAATGATGCACCTACCAATGAATATCCATTGCTCTCTGGAATGTAGCCCCAACATTGATTAATCCAAAGGGCATTCTTTTGCAAGCAAAAGTTCCCCATGTTTTAATAAAGGAATTTTTGTGCCTATCCTCATATTGTACCATAAATTGATTGTATTAAGAGTACCCATGTAGAAAATACATCATCTGAGACCCATTAACAATCTGAAGGACTTCATCTAGTGAAGGGACTAGATAATTATCCTTCTCTGATGCCCTGTTAAGGTTCCTGAAATCAACACATAATCTGATTTCTCCATTTTTCTTCCTTACTGGAACCAAGATTGCAACCCATGTTGAATGTCTTATTGGGAATATGATTTGTGCTGAAAGTAGCTTTTGCACCTCCTTCTGAATGATGGGCTCCAGCAAAGCATTAATTGGCCTCTGTCTTTGCCTGAATGGCTTAACATTTGACTTCAGGGAAATAGTATGTGTAATGACTAAAGTATCATATGTCCTTAAGTCATCATACCTTCATGCTATCACATCTTGATAAGTATGCAAGGCATCAATAATTCCTCTCCTTTCCTCTAGAGTGCACACTTTACCAATAAAGACATTTCTGACACCCTCATGGGTCCCAATGTTGTATGTTTCACATTGACTACTGACAAATTCCCTTTTCACTTGTTGTTCCTAATATTTTATCTTATCCAGATCAAAAATTAATTCTAATTGCACCATCCCCCTTGGGATGGTATTAGTTTTTAGGTTAAATACCCCTTCTAGGTCCATTTCAGCCTCTTGAGGTTCTACCTCATCAATCACCTGAGAAGCAAACACATCACAGTTAGTGATGAAATCAAGAATATGCTGGTGATCCTCAAACACCTAGAAATTGGTGACATTGTTAGGCATTGAGGGTACAGGGGTGAGCTCCACAGTGAACTTCTTCAAACCTGAAAGTGATAAAGGTTGCAATGTACTTGTTTCTTGTGCCATAGAATCAACAGTTTGATTTCTACTTTGGGGGATCAATTGAATTTTGGAGGAATCAAATCCTTCAATGAGATCCCATACTATGTGCTTGTAGTTGGTCATTCTTCTATTATGGCATGAGTATTGTTTCCTTACTTGTTTAACTACCAGGTCAAAATCACCAAACACTTGCAAGATCCTGACTTCCTTTCTCAATGCCATTAATAATCCATGGACCAAAGCCTCATATTCAACTACATTATTAGTGCACTAGAACTAGAGTCTATGCGTAGAAAAATAGGTTTTACCTTTAGGGCTGATAAGCTCAAATCTTGCTCTAGCACCCTGCTTTGATTTGGATCCATCAAATCTCAATATCTAGCAACCATCAGCTCCTGATCTCTTCTAACTAACCTTGTCCTTGCTACTACCAAGAGGCTCTTTAGGAGGCCTTGGGTTCTTTCCTTTTAGATCATTTTGAATTCTCTATATATCTAGCCTGAAACTTGGGGTTGGATTAACACATCTTTGTATTTGGTCCACTACAGTTTGGCACATGCAACATTCTAGCTTAGAGTGAGGGGCATTGTGAACTCTACACCAATTGGGGATCAACAATTCGTTAAAATCCATATTTCTTCCCAATTGAATCTGATCCCACACACATTTCTCGATAAACTCTTGGAAATTATCTAGCAAGATGAGTTGTCTATCTTCCTGATCATCAAGTTCCTCCATTTGTTTAAGAAGTGCTTCAGAAGTGTTGGCTCCTTATGTGGATTCATTAGAGAAGCTCTACAACATAAAATCTCCCTCTATGTCTGAAACAAGGGTGGCTAGGACATAGTTCCCCATGCTAGCCTCTAACACCAATATCTCATTTGAAGTATTATGATATTCAATGATCACATACTTCATTTTGGGTTCTCTTTCAATTCTGATTTGATTTGGGACTCCTTTCAAGGGGAGCCACATGTGAGAGTGATATGTGGATATATATCTATTTAGTGCCTTGGTGAAATATCAACCCAAGATCAAACCATAAGTGTCAGGGATATATGCCACCTAAATATTAAGTACTTGATGCACTCTAGGATCTGAAGAAAATTGCATGGGGATCATGTTCAGTTCTCCCACTATATTTACCTCTGTTTTGTCTAATTGGGTGACCTTCTTCTGAGAAGCTGCAGGGGTAATACCTAAAGCCCTACACATAATAAAAGGCATAAAGTTTGTAGATTCCCCTGAATCCATAAGAAAATTGTGCAGATTCTTCCCAAAGATACGAATAGAAATCAGGAAGGGAGGGGTTTCCATCTTGCCCTAGAACAAAATCAATTGAGTGTCAACTTGTGCAACTTGGTTCCTATCCTTTCTTTACCCCTATCTCCAAGTTGTGCTTGAATTGGAACATTAAGTGCCTATGAACTAGGAGGCATGCCAACTTCCTCGTTGACTGCTACTCCTTGCGGTGTTGTACTTGAATTGAAAGACCTTAGGACTACATTTCTGATTTTAGGAACCCTTAACAACTCAAAAGCAAAGAGACTCACCTTTACTTTCCTGAGTTCTTCAGTCACATATTCACCTAATTGTTCCACATTCATGTTAGTGTGGGTCTCCTTAGAATGACCAATCTTCTTATCCTTTGTTGCATCAACATTTCTTCCTTTTGACATATCAAGTTGTCCTCCTTTTGCAAATTATTTTGTTGGCACCTGAGGGTAAGATGGATTATTACTGGCATGTGGGTCTGGTGGAGTGGTAAAATTGTTTGGAGGAATCGATGTGGTAAATGGGTCTCCAGCTTGTGGATTCCTATTAGGCCTAGTCCTCAAATCATACGTTCTTGTAGGTTGCTAAAACATCTGTACTTCCTCAATACAAGCCTCCTCTTCATCCAAGGGACCATTATCATTTTCAGCTCCCTCATTAAATAACTAAGATATTTCATCTTCATTGAGCACTTGTTCAGCCTCCTCATTTTGGCTACTTGACTCATCCTCTGGTCCATTCTCTTCATCCCTCGGGAAAGGAGCATGATTCAACACCGAAATTGGGGAATCATAGAGATTTGAGGGTACCAACTCTTGACCAGTGGATTTGTTTTCAACTTCATACTGAAAGATGGAAGGAGTAGTTTGAAATTCAGAACAATCTAGTTAAGAGTGTTGGTCTGTCTTGTGAAGCTTGCACCACTCTGACAAAGCTACTTCAGCTAGATATACTCCACTCGTAGGTTTATCTTGATTGGAAGGTTGGTCCAGTGGAGTGGGGACTCCTCCATTATTAGGTCACGTATTCCATGGCATATTCTACCTAGGTATTTGTCTCCTTTCAAACCACTGTCCCCCTTGTTGACCTTTATCAAAGCTTTGACCAAAACCTTGTCCTCTTTCAAAATTTTGATTTCTATCAGAGTGTTGCCCTCATGCAACGTCCTGATTCTCCCTATTGTTATTTGATTGCATGCTCCTTTGAGCAGCTTGGACTTGGATATTCTGGCTCCTCAAATAGGTTACCTCCATATTCAACTTGTTCACTTACTTGGTTAGCTAATACAACCATTCCTTATCAGGACTATTGTAAGGCACTGAGTTTGCATTATTTGGGGGGTATCCTAACACTCCTCGAGGACCCGTAGACTAATTCAAAATTTTTGAGTTCTATAAATCTGTAGGGAAACTAGCTTGTGGTTGTGGATAAAGGGGCTAATTAGCACCCTTCTACCAATAACTGGGCATTGGGTGAGCCTGACTTATTGGATGACCTGGGTGTGAAACCAAAGGTAGTTGTGGAATGGGATTCATAATGGGAGTGTGATTAGTCAATGCCTGGTTAAGAGCTTGGACTTGCCCAGGGTGAGCAGCTAGTCCTAGAGATGGCAGGGGTCCTGACAAGTGTTGTCTCAGATTAGTACTGACCTTAACAACCTCTGTATATGCAGTGAGCAGGGTAGTTGGAGGATTAGTTCTCCAGTTAAGGAAGGTGGATGTAAGACTATCTAGGGCCTCAAAATAGACTTCTAAGGTAGTGGCATCATCCACAGCATAAGGCTCCTACAACCTAGTGTATGCACGGTGGAACCTATTATTGAATGATTATATAGGCTCATTGAATTCTCTCTTAACTCTAGTAAAGTGCATGTAAAGCTCATTAGCACTTATGGGAATTTTAAAATTCTACATAAATGCAACCTCAAGTTTAGCCCAGTTATGGATGGATACAATAGGCAAGTGGTTGTACTAGTAAAAATCCTCCTCTCCTAGAGAGTAAGGGAAAAGCCTACATGAAACATCTTAATTATTAATCCCTCTATCCCTCAGATAGGTCTGAAAAATCCTAATATGCTCCTTTTTTGTTCTATTAGGATCACTCATGTGAAACTTAGAGAAAAAAAGCTCAGAGTTCTTGGGCATGACATTGTAGTTGTTGAAGGATAGAGGTGATGGGTTGTTTTACAAGAAAGCCATTAGTGGAGGTGGAGGTGGTAAAGGTTGTGTGATGACTGGTTGGGATTGTTGAATGGAACCAGCCTTAGAATTGGATGAAGATGAGGTGGATGAGGGTGAGGATGGTGGAAAAAATGGATTGGACAATGACTCCTCCTTTCTTCTAGTCCTTCTTGACCTAGTTGGAGGTGGGAGTTCTTGAAACTCTTCTTCTTCTCCTAGGATTGATCTAGTTCTCCTTCTGAATTTATAAAAAGAAAGGGTATTTAGAAAATGCTCCAGCTTGCAAATTCAGGCCCTCCTAGCACCAATCTTGTTGATGGTGTTTTCTACACAACAACAACTTAGATAGAATATAAAATATCCTATCTCTCTTGAAAGGTTGATCTCTATGAGAAAATATATAACCTCAAGGTCTCTTGGGTGTCAAGTCATGACAATGTAATGGAACCACTCAATGATAAATATGAAAATGTTGGTAATCACAAAGGGACCTTACAAACCAAATGCTGGAGACTCTAAACTTATTAGATTTTGCAACAAGGTGATACTTGAGTTCCTACTTTAACCGTAGTTCATAGAAATAGAAAAGGTAAGGGTTTTAGAAATCCTAAGATTGATATTACTCCTAAGATCAACAATACTAATGAAGAAATACTTGTAACAAACCAATCCCTTTAAAACTAATTTCTGTTTAACCCAAACTATACCTGCAATATCATAGAAATAGTGCAATCTTATATGGAATTAAATATTTTTAGATTATGCACATTCATCCAAGCCAACCTTAGTTTTGCAGTTGACATGGAAAAGCGCACATAATTGAACTAAGAACATAAATAATAGGTACAAGTTGACCTGTCACAATAGTCCCACAATCAAGAAGCTGACCAAAGTATGAACCAGAGATTGCTACAACACTCCAAACATTAAATCACAAGCACCATTAAATTATTTAACTATAAAACCTAAAATGCATTCAAACATTTCCAAGCAATTTCAAAGATGGAATAAGAACCATGCAAGATAGATCAATCCAAATAAGGCACCAATAATAACACAATGTCTTCACTTGTATTGAATTACCAGTAATAGCAACAATTCTGATAATTTGTATTATAGCCTTTGCTTGAAAATGAGACTAACTCCTAATTCTTCTAATATACTATCTAACCCTTTACTTTACAACAATAACTTGCATTTCTAACTAACCAACCAAACCTTACAAATGAGGAAAAATGCGATACTTATAGAAATCTTATCACATGCTAGCCCAAGCTAGGGTTATAGAGAAGGTTAGCCACTAACCATATCGGCCCAAACAACCCACAATAAATTGCCGCCCCACAATGAATGCATGGGGTGCCCCTTCAAATCAGCCCGGGATCTCTACAAATCTCGATTCAGATCGAACAAACCTAGTAGGTCCCATCACCATTAATGTCCCACTGGCATGAAGCAACAGAAGGGTAATGCACACATCATATGAGTGTGAATACGAGTCACCAACCAATCAGTCAAGTTGGGCCTCTCCAACAACTCTGATTGAGTCAATCTAATTTGAATCCTCCATGTCATGCCCAACTCAGATGAACGGACCTCGAGCGCATCAACCTAGCCATGTAAGAGTGATTTTCACCTATGCGCAGCTGCAAAATGTACCTAGTTGGAATCTCGTAGATCTTGCAACATCTTCAAAGTACACCCACTTCTTCCATCAGCCTCAATAACAAGCTACCTGATCCGACCTGCATTTAGAATGGCCACCATTAGTATTCATTATGACATGAAAAACTGTGTTAATCTAATGCAAACAACATGATAATCATTAGAGAGATCCAAAAAAACCATCAGAATCCATTAAAAATTCATTAAAGCATCTCTTGTCAAAGTTCAGGATTTTCACCCCTTCATGGAATAGGTTAGGAAGGAATTTTAGGAAATTTTGGGCTAGGCAGATTCTAGCGAAGGAAGCACAAAAAACACCAAAAGGCCAATCACTCATCAGTCAAAAATTCAAGAAATGTCTACACATATCATTATATCATCCAAATCCATCATGCAATGTAGAACCATTAATCATCAACTCATGAATCCCCTTAGTCTTTGACAAATAGCAAACTTTTGAAAAAATCCGATACGGATGGAAATCATCGAAACTAGCAAAACTTAACATACTTCCGGAAAATGAGGTAGGGACGGACTATCAAGATTTTCCCAAGGCAACAAACTCTTAAAAATTCAACACAGTTCTCACGCCATTGACTGAAAATTTGACCTCCCAATGCCCCCAAAGTGACTAGAACCACGTTACTATGAGCCACTTACTCAACCACTGAGGTAAAACAGTAAACCGCAGAACTGCGCACCAAGCTCGAAGTCCCCACGGTAACGTGGTGAACTGCATAACTATGACCTAGCTCGGAGACACTTGTGATATCAAGGTAAACCATGGTACCACACTAGATGGACCAACCCCGTGCAACCATGTCATTGACTAAAGACTCTCGCAGTAGGGCAGGACCACCATGCTACCACGCTAGGAACAAAAGCCCCCAGTGGTATCGAGGTAAACAATCCCAAAAATGCAATCCAAGGAAATGAAGGAACGAAGGAAAAGTCAAAAAAAAATGGGGGAGATGGAAATCTGTGAAGAATAAAAATCTCCAAAGATAGCGTAGAACCAGCCCTATTGGGTTTTTTAGGCAATCGGGGAAATCTGCCTGAAGGGAAAAATCCTAAAAATCTGGGAAAAACCCAAAATTTTCCAAAAGAATTAGAATTTTCAAAGTGTTAGCATAATGGGGGGCAATTTACAAGCAAGATATAAATTTAGGAACATTGTAAAATAACACGAATCCAAGACCAAAGCACCGAAAAATCAAAAACTCAATATTTTCAAAGGCAAGATTAAAAAAAAACAAGGAAGGCCACAAAAAAGAGCAAAAAGGCCAGGCAAAAGAGGGTCCCTACTTTCAGTGGGGCACGTGTGAAAAACTAAACAACAGGTTCCTTCTCCGTGGGAACTTTCATCAAGGTTCCTCTCATAACAAAGGACTACTCAACTTCTGGATCAACATTGTATGATGGAGAATTGAAACTTTCATATCCTCACCTTGCACAATTTGGTTCCTCTCATTTCTAACTAAAGTAGATGATTTTTCTTTAGGGAATTGTCATGCTTGGTGACCAGCAAACTTGTTACATTTATAACACTTTCTAGTTAAGCCACTTGTGCCTCCTCTACTCCCAAATCTACCCCTAAAATTGGATCTTCTTCCTCTAAAGTTGTCCCTTGAATCTAATGTTTATTCTTTTGATTTACTTGTCTCTTCTTGAGACGTTTGGGACTATCCTCTACCAACCAAATTCCCTCTTCCTCTAAAAATTTTCCTTCCCCTATTTTCTTTTCTTGTCTCAACTTTTCTTCAACCTTCATGGCCAATTGATAGCATTCATCTACTATTCTTGGACATGTGAGACTTAATTCATCTTGTAGGCTATACTTTAGCCCATTCAAATACCATGAAACTTTGTCAACATCTTCCATGTGACCTAATATAATGCTTAGTTTGTAGAACTCTTTTGTGTATGTCTTCACAGCCATGTATTTTTGCTTCAAATTTTGCAACTTTCTATATAACTAAATGGAATAATCACTAGGTAGGAATTTACCTTTCAACTTTGCAACCATTCTATCCCAAGAGGTGATCTTTTCATTTTCTTTCTTCCTTCTCTCTTCTTAGACATAGTCCACCAAAGGGATGCATGGTCCTTCAATTTTTTTCTTGCACAATTCACCCATTGTTCCTCTGGCACATCTTCAAATTCAAAGTATTTATCTAGATCTCCAATCCAATCAAGAAGTTCCTCACTATTTAGACTACCTGAATACACCAGGAGTTCAATTTTCACTTTGGAACCTTCACCTCTAGCTTCTTTCAACAATCTCTCCATCCTCAACTCTTCCACATCTCTTTCTTCATGGGGTTCTTCTTCTTGCAGATTTTCTTCATTTGTTTCTTCTTCTTGATCACTCAAATATCCTATGATCACACCTCTTTTCTGATTGGTTTCAATTGCTACTAGTCTGGCTTCAAAGATGGCCTTCATCTCCCTAATCTCTCTTGAAAATTTCTCCTTTATCTCCCTCACCTCTCTAGAAACTAGATTCACTCTTGGAGGCATCTTGATTTGTCTTCAATTCAACTTTTCCTTGTATTTGGGTTTGATACCAATTTGATGTAGAGGACGGACCTTCTTTAGGCTTACCAATCAAAATGACAAGGTATTCTTACAACATCTCCATATTTTATCCTAGGTGCACCTTTCTAGACCCTAGCATTAAACTCATTTTGAGGTTTTGATCCAAATTACTTGGGGATAGTGCAAATTTCATGGGAAAAATGGTGATTGGCTTCAATGATCATGAGCGAATTCAATTTGTTGACTCAATAATGTCATAGTTCATGAAACTCACAACTCTAGTATTGCTCAACCTAGGAGAGACAACTTCAATGTACTAAGGAAACACCAACATAGACTATTTCAAACCCTCGAAAACTAACTTGGAGGCCTCTTTAAAAAATTTCAAAGCTGATCCCATCAAGTATTTAGTTCTAAGACTCCTACACAACCCTATCTTGTTTGGACACTAACAACATACCTTTGACTATATAACCAATCCTCTTGGGATAGTCAATTATAACTTGAATAAATCCTTCAAAAGTGTTAAAAATCCTTCTATTCCAAGACTATAGGACCTCCCTCCACATCCCCCTATCATTTAATATAAAAAACAAACAAAACTAGACCTTGATCCATCTATTCTTCCTTTCCTTTATTTTTACATATTTATATACATGAAAATATTAGACCTATTGGTGAACCAAGAATGTGTCAAACCTTTCCTTGGGCCCTTTCAAATTTTAATTATGATAAAATACATTTTCACATACCTTTCCACCCATTTTGGAGATTTCCCATAGGTGGAAGGTTGAATTCCATCATTTTTCCTCCTCACTAGTTACCCTAGATAGGGTTTTGAATTTTTTTGAAGAAAATGCAATAACTTTGAAAGTACTTGATGAAAATTGATGCCAAAAAAATAAAAATAAAGTAGATTCATATACCAACTTAAGCCAATTGATTATAGAACACCATATTGATCATACAATATATACAAGATGAAGAAATGAGCTTATAACGTTATAAATGCACAAAAAATGCTTACTTTCATTCACCAAATTTCAAAAATAATGTCTTCAACCCCCAATTCATGTTTGGAGGGTTCCTTTATACATTTCCCATCAATTCCAACTATTTTCAATCACCTTTTGATTATTTTGTTAAAAAAACATTATTTTGACACTTTTGCCAAAGTTGTTTGACAACTTTTACAATTTTTGACCGATGGACCTATAACACTCCAAAATGGATCAAAAAGATCCCAAATGGTCATAAATGGCCTTATTAGACTCCAAAACTCTTGAACAACCTAAAAAAAAATGACTTGAAAGGTATGCTTATGAGGCTCTTGATGCCCCCACCCTAGGAAGAGAGAGACAATCAAGAGTTTCATGATTCTCAATGGTTGTGTCTTCTTTTGGCAAGATAACTTCATCAATAGTAGGAGAGGTATCGAGAGAAGAAAAATTATGGTTTTCATGATTTTCTATGCTTATATCTTCTTTTATCATATCATCCTCACAAATGGGAGAGATAGTAGGGTTTGATATAGGCAATGTAATATTAAGGATTGTGTCAATGGCTTAATTCTTGTTCTCTAAGATGTTTTCATAACTATGAAAGATAGTAGAAGGATGACTAACATGTTTCTTAATGACCTCATTATTGTGCTATAAATTGAAATCACAAGAGGGGATGTTGTACTTATGCAATCCATTCTTAATCATATCAAAACCACATCTCTTAAAAGGAAACATGCTAATATGCAAAAGTAAATTATCTAATTTATGCAATTCTTCAAAAATGTAAACAAATGTCCCACATATTTGAAGATTTTTAATATTGAAATAAATTTTTGAGATTCTATTTAAAAAAAGATGACTAAACTAATGGATGTTTTGACCTAGATACATAAAACATAAGTTACTGAAACTTTCCAAATTTATACTATATGTTTCTAGCAAGCTTAGGAAGCATAGAAATGAGGTTTTTAAAGTTGTAAAAGGAAATTTAAAATTTGGACTGCGACTAAATCGTTCAAAAGGGCGTATGAGTCCCAGTTAGGGTTTTTTTCATAATTTTTAGGAAATTTTAAAATGTTGGATTACAATTTCTGGGAGATTCTGATTTTTACTGAAATCACATTATTTTGGAAAATATAATGATTTAAGACTTAAAATTTTTCATTTTAAGGATTCTAATTTAAGAGGGTTTGATCAAACCACCTTAGATCAAACCCCCTTGGATAGAACCATGCTAGTTTTAAACCATACCTATAACGGGGTCTCCTTTACACCTATCAAAATGTTGATAAAAAACCACTTTTGATTTACCTTTTGGGGGATCAATTGAATTCATTTAAAATTTATTTTTGTAAGTATGTAGTCCTTATTATAAGCCTCCCAAAAAGTATAATTTTAAATAAATTTAATTTGATTATTATATTTATTTTTTATTTCTTGTGAATGTAGGTTTTTCACCGAAAAATCAAGCTCTTTATTCTACACATGTGGAAAAATAGTAGACTATCAAAAATAAAATTGAAAAATATCAATGCACCAGATATTGAAGTCCTTCATCCAAAAATAAATAAAAATAATTTCCATACATACAAAAAAACTTGTGTTATACAGTCCGCCTATGTCTGAATTGTAACTGGTTTGACTTCAAAACTTGATTAAGGAAAAAATATTCAATAAAACACTATGAAACCAATGTGAGGCACTAAATATCGTAATTACAAATCTAAATTCAAAAAACTCATGATTTTTTTGTTCATGGAAAATAATTTATGTGTTATACGGTGAGCACCACTCCTTAAAAATGGTGTTTGCTGAAAAAAACTAGTTTTCAAAAGAGATGGAAAAGGAAGTGCAATCTGATTCCAAAACTTTTGAAAAAAATATATTTAGAATCTACAGAAAAAATGTCACAAATCACTAGTTTTCATCATCTTCAAATTCCTCACGGTTTAGCCGCTATAGGTGTTTGAAAGTGAGAATTTAGTTAAAAAAAATCAGTTCAATGTCTAGTTTGGCCAAAAATTGTAAACTAGTATTGTGGGATCACCCATGAACTAAATACAAATGCAGATTTTAGATGATTTTAGTGGTGCAAGATGCAAAAATGCAACCTATATGCGCTTTCACTAATGCAAGATTTTGAAACCCTAGATGTAGATTAATTAGTGAAAAACCTAATACAAAGTTAATGCAAGCTAGATTTAGGATGATAATGCAATCCAAATTAGAAATGGTGTGTTCTAAATGTAGCTTCACCAAAATGTAAGATAGAAAATTGTAATATTTTGTACACATTCACATTGTATTTAGGGCCCTTCTAAGCTAAATAAACCTAACTTTTCCCTAATTTAGTGTTGTAGAGTGTATTTATTTACACTTTCACATTAAATTTAGGAATCTTCGATCTAATTTTTCTTTAATATAGTGTTGTAATGTTTTGTAAAAATTCACATTAGATTTAGGTCCCTTTTAAGCTAAATTGGCCTAATTTTGCATTAATTTGATGTTGTAAAGTATATTTTCTTATGTTACAAACCAAGATCACCTACATGCAAAACCAAAGAATATGTTTTGTAAACCTCAAAGTAAAAATGCATTATTGAGAATCAATTATTATAAAGAGATCAATCCTTATGAAGGAGATCAAAAAACCCTAAAAGGGAAACCCTAAATGAAACCCTAGTGTGCACACTTAATAATTAATCAATTATTAATGTGCCTATGTTTAGCTTAAGTAACTAAAGGAATAAGTGACTTAATTAATTAACCAGTATGATATAATTAATTAAGTGCAATAACTTATTACTCTAACACCCCCCCTTAAGATGAACTTAGGAAGAAGCTAAAACACTAGAAGAAGATGCATGCAAGCAAAGCTGGGTCCTGACAACTAGGCATGATTAGGTACCCATTTACAAATGCAAGAAAGAGGTAGAGAAGGAAAACCCAGTGGGAAAAACTCCCCTACAATGAGATGACATGCTATAAAGAAGCACTGGAAGAACACTATAGAGTAACACTAGAACCACAATCTGGCAAGCAAGGAAAGATACTTCTATCTACAAGAAACCATATCGGAATCATAATGATGCAACAAAAGACCTGATGCCATGAAACACTCGAAAACTCCAAATGGGAACAACCCTGGAATCTATGAATCAATAGTCAATTATTGAATGATGTATTACTGAAAACGAAGTGCAAAGATGCAAGATACACCCTCCCAATTGCCAAAACATCCAAGTAATCTCTGAAAAACCCATCGAGAAAAATCTAGACTAAGCAATCAACCTAGGATAGATACAGAGAAATTGCATGAATAGCAACATAGAGCTCCTCAATACTTTTCCAACGCCGTAATGATAGCGAAAATCGGAGATCATGGCAAAATGTTATGAGCTCAAAAGCATAAAATAAACATCTGACTTCAAATAACAATAAAAATCACTAGCTGAAAAATCTAATAGAAAATCCAAGACCATTGGATAGTACTCGGAACTAGCTTTCCAAAAATATTTTGTTTGCCAAATTTTGACAACCGAACGAAAAGTTATGCCTGTTTTCCTGATTCTGCTTATTTTGCAAAAAAAACAAAAACAGGCCCCCAGGGCCGAGTGCTGGTCACCCATATGACCCTGGCAGCTGATTTATTTAAAAAAAAAATTAAAAAAAACACCAAACCCGCCGGCATATGCAGGTGGCGGGCTTCGTTGGAGCTCTGCTCCACAGGTGGTGCACCACTGTGGTGCTGCTCTACGGACGGCGGTCCAACGGTGCCCCTTTTTAAATTTATATTTTATTTTTTTGAAAAGAAATCGTCTTGGAGTTTGTGCTGGGGAGACCGCACAGCTTCCCTGGCAAAAAAATTTTGCCTCAAAAATCAACTGCTCCAAAATCAACGATTTGACAGGCGTTTCTAGGGTTTTGGGCCGTTACGAACGCGATGACAATGTCTGTTTGAGCCCAAGGTGTCTCAAAAAATTGGCTACCCCCAGATCTTGCAAAAAAGATGCCTGTGGAAACCCTTGCACTTGAAACTCACTAAAAGGCCATATCTTCAGATCACGAATAGGCAACTGCAGGTCTGGAGCTCTCATACCATGTTAGAAACCAAGATCACCTACATGCAATCACCTGTCACATGTAAAAGACATGTAGAACCAAAGAAGATGTTCTATAAACCTCAAAGTAAAAATGCATTATTGAGAATCAATTATTACAAAGAGATCAATCCTTATGAAGGAGATCAAGAAACCCTAAAAGGGAAACCCCAAATGAAACCCTAGTGTGCACGCTTAATAATTAATCAATTATTAATGTGCATAAGTTTAGCTTAAGTAACTAAGGGAATAAGTGACTTAATTAATTAACCAGTATGATATAATTAATTAAGTGTAATAACTTATTACTCTAACAATTTACACTTTCACATTCAATTTTGGGCCCCCTTAAATTTATGAAATTTATATCGTCATTAATAGGCCCCTAAGACCCTATATTATACATCGCAAGGCTTATTTCAATCGAATTCCCATCAGGATCAATGAAGAGACTTAATTTATCATCTCCTCGACACTTTCTCTCTCTAAAAAGGTCTTGTGGGACCCACATGCCACCTTGGGCATATGAGGCCCACCTAGGTGGGACCCATATTCCATAGATGGTGTATGAGTCCCATTTGGTCCCTTTATAGGGTTTTGAGCGAGAAATCAGGGTTTTAAATTCAAATTTTATGAATGTTAGCCCCTGCGATCTATTAAATGGTAACTTGGATGGATTTCTTATATAAACAAGGTCTCAAGTCATTATTTCATTAAGCCTTCATGTTATTATCCTAAGAAATCAAGATTTAAGAATTCCAATATTTCACAAGAGTGTCAAGAAAGAATTCAAGATCATTTCTAAGGCATTCAAGGGCATATTTCTTCATCAATTGTCACATCAATTCAAGATCCATCATCAATTCAATATCATAAAGCCTTAATCATGTTGTTGATCCAGTGTTGTGATGTAACATTGAAGATGTAACGTCCCTTACCTAGTTTTCCCTAGAATTCACTTGTTAATTAGGTTTAGGGTTTCCTCTTTCGAAATGAATGTTCTTTTAATGAATTAATCTTGGTTTGAAATATGCATTCACCATATTAACAATATTTCCACATATACATTTATTTGTTAGCATTAATATCTAGGTATCCAAAATATAAGCATAATCATAAATGCAATTTAACAAGAAAGAGGAGTGTCATGGGTGGATCTGCCTTGAAGCCCTCATGTTAGGCACAGGAGGTTGTCTATTACAATCCTCCTTCCCTAATGACTTAGTACCTACATTCTCCACTCATGAAAAAACCTCGGAAGGCACTCGCTCTATTAGGATAAAGGAACCATAAAGTCCAGAGTGGTCTCAAGGCCTACCACGCCCCCATGGCCATAGCGAAATCCTTAAGTGGGACCCCCACCCCTCCATGGCCTTAGCAGAATCCTTAAGTGGGGATTTTAGGCACCACTCACCCTTGGCTCGCCCTCCCTAATAGAGTACAAGAACAAAGAAGACAATCTTTTAAATAGTCAAATACATTTTCATTTATAATTGATTCTCTTAAGTCAATATCAACATCATTATCATTATGATAATATTAAAGAAAGCATTATGCCAATAATCAGACTAGCAATATTTGTTTCTTATTTTCAAAATATGCTAAATATTATTGCTAAGTGAATACATCACCTAAATTGTTGTATCTCTCCATGTTTTCTGATTCCTTACTTACTTCCTTCAACCTTATACTGGATTGATCATAGGATGAGGACAATTCATAATCTTCTTATTTTTATTTTAAAGTCATCTTTACTTATAAGGATTAATAATTGCTGTAAGTATAATTTTTGTATATTCACAAGTGATTCACCTATCTACTCACCCATATATATATATATATATATATATATATATATATATATATATATATGTTTCCCTAATAAAATATAATTATATATATATATATATATTACTTCCCTAATTATATTCTTGTCAATGATACTTATTCCAATATATGTGTTCCCTCTACTGTAGTTTCTAGGTTTCACTAAATGTAGATGTATTTCGTTTTTATCTCTCTCCCTCCTCCCTTTCACAAGTGACGTATGCCCCTTTATATCCCATTTGGAAGAAGAGTCACCTCCTTTTGATTAGCAGCCTTACATTTGTAAGGGACACATCCATTTAACATAAGTGTTGCTTTGCTTAACTATGTGAATTGAAAATAATTGTTGCATTCCTTAATAAATAAAGTTTGCCTCCCAAATGATACCATCGCTGCTTCTAATATATTTGATTGCTACCTTTAATCATTTTCTTTGTAATTGTATTTCCTTATTTTTTACTTACATATTGTATATTAATATAATATATATTCACTTATGTTAGTTTTATATATTTTATTTAATATTTAATATTTATTAGATTATGATGATAATAATAATATTTATTTTTATATTAGTTTTCTTTACATATTTATAATATTTATTATATTATAATAATTTAATATTTATATTTCTAATATTCATTTTTTTTATTATTTGTATTTTATTGTTTGGGTTTAACCTTTTAGTGTTGCAATTTTGGGGACATGATAGTCCACCTTGCCCAAGATTTCTTGCCCTCAAGCAATCATAACATAAGATATGTAATTTTAAGATGTTTCTCCTTGTGGTTATGATATTTACTTTGATAGGAGTTTGAGGTTTTAACCCAAGTGATGGTTATTCTAGTTAATGTATTGATTGATATTTTTAAGTTCTACTATTTCTATATAATTCAAAAAAACCCATGAGTTGGAGTCTGTGATTCAGAATAGCTGACAACCACTTGAATTAGCAATTAAAGAAGATAACCAAGAAACTCAAACAAGTAGACAAGTAGCTCAAGCAAGAGAGAAACTAGCTCAAACACACAAGCAAGTAGCTCAAGCAAGACAGTAGCTTAAACAAGAAAATAGGAAGCTCAAGCACACATGTAAGTAGCTCAAGACAATAGGAAACTAGCTCAAGTAGACAAGTAGGTAGCTCAAGCATGCAAGCAAGTAGTTCAAGCAAGTGGGTAGCTCAAGCACACATGCAAGTAGCTTAAGCACACAAGCAACCAACTCAAGTAGACAAGAAATTAGCTCAAACACACAAGCAACCAACTCAAGTAGACAAGTAGGTAGGTCAATCATGCA
The DNA here is from genome assembly GCA_007115665.2 of Sequoiadendron giganteum. Taxonomy (NCBI): domain Eukaryota; kingdom Viridiplantae; phylum Streptophyta; class Pinopsida; order Cupressales; family Cupressaceae; genus Sequoiadendron; species Sequoiadendron giganteum. The sequence goes on from CM021102.1 coordinate 193,018,790, forward strand.
AGAAATTAGCTCAAGCAAGTAGGAAACAAGCTCAAGGACACAAGAAACCAGCTCAAACAAGTAGGAAACTAGCTCAAGTAGGCAAGAAACTAGCTCAAGCAAGTAGGCAACTAGCTCAAGCAAACAAGCTACCAGCTCAAGCAAGTAGGCAACTAGCTCAAGTAGGTAGGAAAGTAGCTCAAGCATGCACATGATGGTAGGAAAGATGCTCTGATACCACTGTAATGTCCCTTACCTAGTTTTCCCTAGAATTCACTTGTTAATTAGGTTTAGGGTTTCCTCTTTCCAAATGAATGTTCTTTTAATGAAGTAATCTCGGTTTGAAATCTGCATTCACCATATTAACAAAATTTCCACATACACTTTTATCTGTTAGCATTAATATCTCGATATCCAAAATATAAGCATAATCATAAATGCAATTTAAAAACCAAGAGGAGTGTCATGGGTGGATCCACCCTAAAGCCCTCATGTTAGGCACAGGAGTTTGTCTACTACAATTCTCCTTCCCTAATGGCTTAGTACCTGCATTCTCCACTCATGAAAATACCTCGAAAGACGCTCGCTCTATTAGGAGAAAGGAACCATAAAGTCCAGAGTGGTCTCAAGGCCTACCACCCCTCCATGGCCATAGCGGAATCCTTAAGTGGGACCCCCTGTAATACCCCTTCATTTTGTGCCTTTGATCGAACAATGTTATGTTTTGTTATGTTGTATTTTCTATTAGTACCTTGACTATGGTACTCGGCTGCTATTTGATCACTATCTATAAAGTGACATTAATGTTATATTTTGATGTGATGGTATTTTATTATGATTTTATCAGTATGGCATGTTCTGGATTAGCATTATGGATGTTTGAATCAATGATATTTTATGGTTTGGATTATATTAGTATGTTAGATTTGTCAGTTAGTTACACTATATTGGTGAAGGGGATAGTATCGTATCACTCGCTTGTGAGCGCCCTTCAATTCTGTGATTTCCTCTTCATGATGCACCTTATTTATGACATATTTATGCATGTGGATGTACTCTTTGTTCGCAGGTTGACAGGTACAGGACATCAACTCCACCTAGTTTCACAAGTTTGAGCGTGTCTAATGCCCAACGGTATTCAATTGGAAGATAGTAGCTAGGTTTTCCATGCCAAGTCGTCACCCTAGTCATAATGTGTCATCAGTTGTTAGTCGGGTTAAGCTGCTTTAATTTTTTTCATCTGGCCTTGATTTCAGTTTAAAATTGCAAGTTAGAAAAATGTTAAAGTTATGCTTTGGTAAGTTTCATTATGGATTAACTTTATTTGGATTATGATAGTAATATAATTTATTTTATTATTAATTTAATTTAATTAATAAATAATTTAATCATGGATTAAATCTAATTTATTAATTAATTAAATTTATGATGTTGAAATAAGTTAAGTTAGATATGGGTATATTGTTTGAAATTGAAAAATAAGAAAAAGGATTTAAATTTCATTTTTAGAAAAGTTTGAATTCAAAAATTTAAAAGAAGAAGATGTTATTCTATTTTTAGAAATTTATGAGGGTTGGTGCATAGATATTTTGGAAAAAATTTCTTTGTTATTTGGATTTAGGGAATGAGTTGGAGAGGATGAAAAATTGAAAATAGAGAAGGGAGAGGAATTTGTTGTTTTTGATTTGGATTTTTGGAGAAGGAAGTTGAATCTGTTGGAGGAGCTGGAATCAGAGGAGGGATCTAAAACACCATTGTCAGTCTTGGAGCTTTTGAACCAGGTTCTCTTCTTCTTGTTTTAATTATTGTCTTTTGGAAGTTTTAATATTTCATATGCTATTTGGAAACATTTAAAATCCTCTGTATGGTTTGCAAAGAAAACCCTTTTTAAATCTTGCTCTCAAAACTTGGAATTTTTTTCTGGAAATGGAAAAAAAAATTAAATTAAAAAAAAAGAGTTTTTCAGAAATGGTTTTTTCAATTTTGTTTACTCAATCATTTATTCAATTTCTTGTGGGGATGTTGAATCAATGTTCATATATGTATATATATATATATATATATATATATATATATATATATATATATATATATATATATATTTTGATAGATATATATTTATATATATGCATATTTATTCCTTTTAAAATTTCATGTTGGAGGAGTTATGCCATCCAAAATTTTCAAAAAAAACCCCTCAGGAGGGGTGCGGATTTCCAAAAATCTGTAGGTCTTAAAAAATATAAAATAAAATAAAAATATTAAAAATATTAAAAAGCTAAAATTATGGGGAGGGAAGAGCTGGGGGCTCACCCCCACCGTGCCCCCCATGGGAGGCATGTGGGGAGAGCCATGCCCAATGCAGCCCCCCGGCCACCCACTGTGGGTGGGACAGCTGTGGAAACACAAATGCCACCCACAGTGGTGGGTTCTGCTGTGTTTACACAGCCATGCCCATCACTGTGGGAGTCGGCTATGTTTACAAAGTTGGTCACCACACTAAAACCTCCACCACTCTAAAGTCGCCGCCCTCTATGCGATCTGCGTGGCCATGGAAAAATGCGACTGCCCCAGTGCTAAAAGCGGTGTGCGGCCCGAAAAATGAGAATAGGTTTTCTTATTTTTTTAAATCAATAATATTTTATTGTTATATCTTATAATATTAATATATTAATATATATTAATATTTAATATTGTATTATATAGTATTAAAATATTATATATATTTTTTCTATAATTAAATATATGTATATATACAATATATATATATATATTGTGTGTATACATATGTTCAATAATATTTTGTTGAGGGAATGAATTAAGTTTAATTGAAGAATGAAATAGGGTAATATTGGTTAAGTCATTGTTTTGATTTTAAATGATAGGTTTTTTTTAAGACAAGTTAATTATTTTTAAATGGTTATATTGAAACGAGAAGGCAATAATTATTTTATATCAATGAATTTTGACTTGTAGAATTAACTGGTTATTTTATCATTATTTAAATGCAAGTAAGAAAATTAAATAATTAGTGGTAATTCCTCCCTTATCTGAAAAGATGTATGGTAATTCAGTTTATTTAATGCAATAAATTACCGAAGGTTAATGAGGAAATGGATATAGCAAATCCAAAGTAGATTTAATTACTGTCTTCTTTCACATCTTGATAGTGAACTGGTTTCATTTTCGCTTTGGAGAAATAGGTTCAATAGGGATTAATGAGTCTTCCAGATGGGGTTTTAGTATGAGGGTTGTCATGTCATGTAGTCAACCTGTTTGTATCCCTTGGGTAGTGCATGGTACATGTCAGTTAGTTACCTGGTTTCCCCGAACGGGGATTTTTGGTACCTCCTTGGATTAGGATTGGATTATGTGATTTATGCCTCCTTGTAAGGAGTGACCTTGTTATGTTTGTTACCTCCAATTTTTGGAGATGGTTTGAACTTATGTCGCCTCCTGAGAAAGGAGTGGTCGTGTTATCTTGTTTGTTTGCACTTTGGTATCCTAGGTGATTGGATGGTATGTGTGTTGTCAAGTAGAAGAGTGGCTTCTATAGGGGCCAAATCCCAAAGGGGTAAACTAGATAACCTTCGAAGGTGGTTTAATCAAACAATAACTAAAACAATACTTAGAAGATTAGGTGGTACTTCTCACTAATCAAGATAATTATGCCTCACTCATAGATACAAGGGCTCATTTAGACTTGGGATGAGTGGGAAGGCCTGGAATGGATAGGTCATCTATCTTGTCTTTACGAAAGGTTTTTGATCCTGCATTAGTAAGTATGAGGGTCGGGGATCAGTTGAGGCCACCAGGATAGCCGGAGCCTATGAAGATCTGCAATGGGTAACTCATGACGAGTTGTGTGATGACACTGTCTAGGACAACAGTTGGTATTGAATTATGTGTGTATGGTTTTCTTAACATACTTGATCTACTTTATATCTGGAAGAAATGTGACCATGTTGAGTTGTACTTGTGTTGTACTTGTGTGGTACATGTGATTGGCTATGTCATTTGGTTTCAGTTATGTGTTAGCCTATGTCTAGAGGTAGATGGCCTTGGCTAGGATTCCTTGTTACTATCTCCTAGCACGGGGGGTGGGCCTTCGGGTACCACTTGGTTGGGTGGTGTGCACCTTACTTCGTTGGGTTCTTTCTTCATGTTCATGTGGATGAGACTTCTAGTTGGAGAGCTCATGGGATTTAGTTTCAGTTCTTGCTTATTTCAGTTCAGTTGTTCTTATAATTTATTACCCCTCTATTGTTATCGAGGTGGAAATTTGTAATTGTAATTATGTTCTTGGACTTACCTCATTTGGGGAATGAGAGTTGTAATCGTATTGCATAATTATGAATAATTGGAATTGAAATTTATCTCTTATGCTTTGATGTATTTATCTTATTTGGAATGTATGTGTTAATTTATTAAGTAATTAAATGACATGGTTAGATTCGTGTTTTTTGTTGAGGTTCTATATAACCTCTATCTCATAACCTTAGATGTTGTTGGCATTGGGTAGTGAACTTGCATGTTTATTATACTTTAAAAAAATATACAAAAAATTAGTCCATTTAAGTAGTTAATTGCAACTTCATCTAGGGTTGTGTGGTGTGGTGTTACACATGGTATTAGAGCCTAGGTTTAAACACTAGGTACTCTGGGATTATGATTGACCCATTAAACTTTTAGTTGTGTAGGCTTTTAAGTTTTGTACCTTGCCTAATATCTTGAAGTGTCTATGTAGGATTATGCCTCCTAGACATGGAAGAGGTAGATGGCGTGGTCGTGGCCATATAGGCGATTGTGGTGGGAGTCAGCATGACTCTCCTCCTCATGTATCAGTTGGTCTAGATCAAGAATAACATCAAGCATATTAGTATGCACCAGGGGTCAGTGATCGTCAGCAAGATCCAACAAGGATTGAGGTTGCACGTAGAGTGCTTGAGGAGGCTTTGGCACTCCTTGGTCCGAGGCAGGTAGAGGTTCAGGTTAATCTGGTTGTGAGGGAAGTTCCACCCCAATCTGAGTCACACATGAGGGACCTACTTAGGGCACATACTCCATTATATGATGGATCTGGTACTGGTTTAAAGGGCGAGACTTGGCTTCTAGACCTGGATAGGTGTGTTTCCATGCATCCATATGGAAGTAACACCAAAGCTCATTACGCTATCATGCAGCCGAGAGGGTTTGCATCCACATGGTGGAGACTAAAGGAGCATAAGCTCCATATTGATATTCACTTAGTATCTTGGGAGATCTTCCTAGAGTGATTCAGAGCTCGGCTCCTATCTGAGCATTAGCGTCAGCATTGAGGTGACGAGTTTCATGCCTTGCACCAAATGGCCTTATCTATTGAGCAATATGAGCGATGCTTTTATGAGCTCAAATAGTATGCAAGGATTGGTGATGATGAGAGTATGTTGGTGCAACATTTTTTCAAGGGCTTAAATGCTCATCTTAGTGGTGGTGTGAGGGTTTTCGAACCCAAGACCATGGATATGGCAGTGGAGAAAGCACGTCTTCTTGAGGAGAATCTGACCATTGCACTAGGAGGTCACATGGGTGTGCAGATTGGTAGTAGTTCAGCGATAGGATCTAGTGCTCGAGGAGGGTAGCCTCAGGGAGGTGAACCTTCTAGATCTCAGTAGGGACCATCTCATAGTGGTTAGCAGCAGTAGAGTGCACTTGGGAAGAGTAGGGAATCTTAGCCATGTCAGGATGATGGTGGTTCTTCACCTAGAAGGAACCAAAACTGGTGGTGTAACAAGCGCAATCAACAGGAGCAACTAGCCTAGAGTTCACAATCTGTGGCTGATTGGGGTAGTATGCAGCAGTCTACTACACCTATAGGAGATAGAGGGTTTGTTCGTAACACGGGGTGTTACTCTTGTAGCCAACACAGCCACCTTGCTAGGAACTATCGACATCGAAACACTTTTGGTTTTGTTCAAGGCCTAGTAATTTTAGAGCCCATAGTAGGGGATGCAGGTAGATCTCATTGAGCTTATGCTATAATTGATAATCGTCAGCCTGGGTATCAGGGAGCTATCGTTGAGACTTCTGGAGTTGGTCATCCAATGCAGTATGCTCATCCTTAAGGAGTGAGGTTTTGATTTGTATGGAGTTTGTATGAGGGAGTTATATCCCTACTGGTTTGTAGGCTTCTAGGAGTAAGCCTAACCCTAGGGGGGTTGGATGTAATACCCCTTCGTTTTGTCCCTTTGATCGAACCATGTTCTATTTTGTTATGTTGTATTTTCTATTAGTACGTACTATGGTACTCGGTTGCTATTTGATCACTATCTATAAAGTGACGTTAATGTTATATTTTGATGTGATGCTGTTTTATTATGATGTTATTAGTATGGCATGTTCTAGATTAGCATTATGGATGTTTGAATCAATGATGTTTTATGCTTTGGATTATATTAGTATGTTAGATTTGCTAGTTAGCTACAGTGTATTGGTGAAGGGGATGGTATCGCATCACTCACTTGTGAGTTCCCTACGATTCCCTAATTTCCTCTTCACGGTGTGCCTTATTTATGACATATTTATGCATGTGGATGTACTCTTTGTTCATAGGTTGACAAGTACAGGACATCGACTCCACCTAGTCTCATAGATTTGAGTGTGTCTAATGCCCAATGGTATTTGATTGGGAGATATTAGCTAGGTTTTTCGTGCCAAGTCGTCACCCTAGTTATAATGTGTCATCAAGTGTCAGTCGGGTTAAGTTGCTTTAATGTTGTTCATCTGGCCTTGATTTCAATTTAAAATTGCAAGTTAGAAAAATGTTAAAGTTATGCTTTGGTAAATTTAATTATCGATTAATTTTATTTGGATTATGTTAGTAATATAGTTTATTTTATTATTAATTTAGTTTAATTAATAAATAATTTAATCTTGGATTAAATCTAATTTATTAATTAATTAACTTTATGATGTTGAAATAAGTTAAGTTAGATATGGGTATATTGTTTGAAATTGAAAAATAAGAAAAAGGATTTAAATTTCATTTTAAGAAAAGTTTGAATTCAAAAATTTAAAAGAAGAAGATATTTGTTATTCTGTTTTTATAAATTTTTGAGGGTTGGTGCATAGATATTTTGGAAAAAATTTCTTTGTTATTTGGATTTAGGGAATGAGTTGGAGAGGATGAAAAATTGAAAATAGAGAAGGGAGAGGAATTTGTTGTTTTTGATTTGGATTTTTGGAGAAGGAAGTTGAATCCGTTGGAGGAGCTGGAATCAGAGGAGGGATCCAAAAGACCATTGTCAGTCTTCAAGCTTTTGAACCAGGTTCTCTTCTTCTTGTTTTATTTAGTGTCTTTTGAAAGTTGTAAGATTTCATATGCTATTTGGAAAAATTTAAAATCCTCTGTATGGTTTGCAAAGAAAACCCTTTTTAAATCTTGCTCTCAAAACTTGGAATTTTTTTTTGGAAAAGGAATTTGTTTTTAAATAAAAAAAGAGTTCTTGGGTAAATGGTTTTTTTCAATTTTGTTTGCTCAATCATTTCTTCAATTTCTTGTGGGGATGTTGAATCAATGTTCATATATGTTCATATATATATATATATATATATATATATATATATATATATATATATATATATATATATATATATATATTTATATATATGCCTATTTATTCCTTTTAGAATTTCTTGTTGGAGGAGTTATGCTCTCCAAAAATTTCAAAAAAAAAACCCCTGAGGAGGGGCACAGATTTCCAAAAATCCGCAGGTCTTAAAAATAAAAAAAATATAAATAAAATAAAAAACTTGGGAGGGAAGCGCTGGGGCCTCACCGCCACTGCGCCCCCCATGGGAGGCATGTGGGGAGAGACACGCCCAGCACAGCCCCCCAGCCACCCACTATGGGTGGGACGGTTGTGGAAACACAACCACCACCCATAGTGGTGGGTTCGGCTATGTTTACATAGCCACGCCCATCACTGTGTGAGTCGGCTGTGATTACATAGCCGACCGCCCCACTAAAACCGCCACCCTCTATGTGATCCGCGCATCCATGAAAAAACGTGACCACCCCAACCCTAAAAGCGCTACGCGGCTCGAAAAATGAGAATGGGGTTTTTTATTTTTTTGAAATCAATAAAATATATTTATAATAATATTTTATTGTTATATCTTATAATATTATAATATTAATATATATTACTATTTAATATTATATTATATAATATTAAAATATTATATATATATATATTTTTTCTATAAATAAATATATGTATATATACAACATATATATATATTGTGTGTATATGTATGTTCAATAATGTTTTGTTGAGGGAATGAATTAAGTTTAATTGAAGAATGAAATAGGGTAATATTGGTTAAGTCATTGTTTTGATTTTAAAATATTATATTTGGTGGGGAAGTAGTTTTGACTTTTTATGATAAGTTTTTTTTTAAGACAAGTTAATTATTTTTAAATGGTTATATTGAAACGAGAAGGCAATAATTATTTTATCTGAATGAATTTTGACTTGTAGAATTAATTGGTTATTTCATCATTATTTAAATGCAAGTAGGAAAGTTAAATAATTAGTGGTAATTTCTCCCTTATCTGAAAAGACGTATGGTAATTCAGTTTATTTAATGCAATAAATTACTGAAGGTTAATGAGGAAATGGATATAGCAAATCTAAAGTAGATTTAATTACTGTCTTCTTTCTCATCTTGATTTTGAAGTGGCTCCATTTTCACTTTGGGGAAATAGGTTTAGTAGGGGTTAATGAGTCTTCCAGATGGGGTTTTAGTATGAGGGTTGTCGTGTCATCTAGTCAACCTATTTGTATCCCTTGAGTAGTGCATGGTACATGTCATTTAGTTACCTGGTTTCCATGAACGGAGATTTTTGGTACCCTCTTAGATTAGGAGTGGATTATGTCATTTATGCCTCCTTGTAAGGAGTGACCTTGTTATGTTTGTTACCTCCAATGTTTGGAGAGGGTTTGAACTTATGTCGCCTCCTGAGAAAGGAGTGGTCATGTTATCTTGTTTGTTTGCACTTTGGTACCCTAGGTGATTGGATGGTATGTGTGTTGTCAAGTAGAAGAGTGGCTTCTGTAGGGGCTAGATCCCAAGGAGGTAACCTAAATAACCTTCAGAGGTGGTTTAATCAAGCGATAACTAAAACAATACTTAGAAGATTAGGTGGTACTTCTCACTAATCAAGATAATTATGCCTCACTCATAGACACAAGGGCTCGTTTAGACTTGGGATGAGTGGGAAGGCCTGGAATGGAAAGGTCATCTATCTTGTCATTACTAAAGGTTTTTGATCCTGCATTAGTAAGTATGAGGGTCAAGGATCAGTTGAGACCACCAGGATAGCCGAAGCCTATGAAGATCCACAATGGGTAACTCATGACGAGCTGTGTGATGACACGCTTTCTAGGACAACAGTTGGTAATTGATTATGTGTGTATGGTTTTCTTAACATACTTGATCTGCTTTATATCTGGAAGCAATGTGACCATGTTGAGTTGTACTTGTGTTGTACTTGTGTGGTACATGTGATTGGTTGTGTCATTTTGGTTCAGTTATGTGTTAGCATATGTCTAGAGGTAGATGGCCTTGGCTAGGATTCCTTGTTACTATCTCCTGGCATGGGGGGTGGGCCTTCGGGTACCACTTGGTTGGGTGGCATGCACCTTACTCCATTGGGTTCTTTCTTCATGTTCGTGTAGATGAGACTTCTAGTTGGAGAGCTCGTGGGATTCAGTTTCAGTTCTTTCTTTATTTTAGTTCAGTTTTTCTTGTAATTTATTACCCCTCTATTGTTATCGAGGTGGAAATTTGTAATTGTAATTATGTTATTGGACTTACCTCATTTGGGGAATGAGAGTTGTAATCGTATTGCTTAATTATGAATAATTGGAATTGAAAGTTACCTCTTATGCTTTGATGTATTTATCTTATTTGGAATGTATGTGTTAATTTATTAAGTAATTAAATGACATGGTTAGATTCATGTTTTTTGTCGAGGTTCTATATAACCTCTGTCTCATAACCTTAGAGGTTTTTGGCATTGGGTAGTGAACTTTCATGTTTATTATACTTTAAAAAAAATAAAATTAGTTCGTTTAAGTAGTTAATTGCAACTTCATCTAGGGTTGCGTGGTGGGGCATTACACCCCCACCCCTCCATGGCCACAGTGGAATCCTTAACTGGGGTTTTTAGGCACCACTCACCCATGGCTCGCCCTCCCTAATAGAGTACAAGCATGAAGAAGACAATATTTTAAACAATCAAATACATTTGCATTTATCATTGATTCTCTTAAGTCAATATCAACATCATTATCATCATGATAATATTAAAGAAATCATTACGCCAATAATCAGACTAGCAATATTTGTTTCTTATATTCAAAATATGATAAATATTATTGCTAAGTGAATACATCACCTAAATTGTTGTATCTCTCCACTTTTTTCTGATTCCTTACTTACTTCCTTCAACCTTATATTGGATTAATCATAGGATGAGGACAATTCACAATCTACTTATTTTTATTTTAAAGTCATCTTTACTTATAAGGCTTAATAATTTCTGCAAGTATAATTATTGTATATTCACAAGTGATTCACCTATCTACTCACCCATATATATATATATATATATATATAAGTTTCCCTAATAAAATATAATTATATATATATATATATATATTACTAATTATATTTTATTTTACTTCCCTAATTATATTCTTGTCAATGATACTTATTCTAATATATGTGTTCCCTCTATTGTAGTTTCCAGATTTCACTAAATGTAGATTTATTTCTTTTTTATCTCTCTCTCTCCTCCCTTTCACAAGTGACGTATGCCCCTTTATATCTCATTTGGGAGAAGAGTCACCTCTTTTTGATTAGTAGCCTTACATTTGTAAGGGACACATCCCTTTAACATAAGTGTTGCTTTCCTTAACTATGTGAATTGATAATAATTGTTGCATTCCTTAATAAATAAATTTTGCCTCCCAAATGATACCATTGCTGCTTCTAATATATTTGATTGCTGCCTTTAATCATTTTATTTGTAATTGTATGTCCTTATTTTTTATTTACATATTGTATATTAATATAATATATATTCACTTATGTTAGTTTTATATATTTTATTTAATATTTATTAGATTATGATGATAATAATAATATTTATTTTTATATTAGTTTTCTTTACATATTTATAATATTTATTATATTATAATAATTTAATATTTATATTCCTAATATTCATTTTATTTATTTATTTGTATTCTAATGTTTGGGTTTTAACCTTTTAGTGTTGCAATTTTGGGGGCATGACAAAAGATCCCTTTGCACACATAGTTTTATATCCATATTCAAGGTCAAGATCTACATCATTTATGTTTCATGTTTTGTGTTGCATGTTTAATGTCCTTATTTCATTATCTCATCATTTGGTTTAATTAACTCAAAGGGGTTTGACCAAGGAAAACCCTCTTTCTCTGACAATCACCAAATTTTTATCTTTCTACATGTGTAATTGCAGATCTAGATTTCTTGGAGCTTGAAGGATCATTGAAGATTAGGTTACAAGCTTGAAGGAAATTTTTGGAGTTATCTTTTCACTTACAAGGTCACAAAAAGACTTTTATAGGTTTAAAATTAGGGTTTCAGATTTGAAAACAAAGTGTGGTAGAAAGAGAATATATTAGAGAGAATAATCAGACCTTAAGCTTCTGAATAAGAACACTGGGATTGATACACCACCTTGGATATATGAGTCCCAATAGAGCCAATTTTCAAGGTTTAAGGAGATTTAGAATCAACATTGTCAGATTCTAGTTTTGGTGCAGAAAACCTAGTTTAGGACTAAATCACCTAGACTAGCATATTATTCCCACACAACATTAAAATCATCATTTCCAACATTTCTAGTCCTCATTCAAGCCTCTATAGGTTTCTAGGGGCACACTTTTGATTTTACATATTTTTGTTTTGATTTATATGGATTTATAGGTCATTTAGTTAAGTCTTGAATATCATTAAGTTTCATAATGAGGTCTTACATTTCATTAGTCTTTCCAAGTCCTAACTTGGTGGTGAACCCCTCTTTTGATCATAAATTAGACCCTAGGAACCCCTATTGTAATATCTATTTCTCCCTTGCATACTTTAGATTGAGATCGCTAGGGTTTCCTTGAATGTGGAGTATATCTAAGATTGTTGTCTTGTGTCCTAAACCATAGCAACGACAATTTTATATCTTACATTGTTTTGATTTGAGTTCATTTCTAGGTCATTTACTTAAGTTTTTCACATAATTTACATTTCTTGTCTTTCCAAGCCCTAGCTTGATGGTGAACCCCCTTTTAGTCTTTAATCACACCCCTAGGAAACCTTATTTTAAATATATTTACTTCATTTCCATCCCTAGATTAAGATCTCCAAGGTTTCCTTGAATGAAACTTGAAATAAATTGGTCATTCTATCCCTAAAACATAAGACAATATTTATGACATTTCATTTTGGTGAACCTAGCCTTTATAGCACCTTATTTTCTAATTTGGAGTGCATCATAGTCCTAGACCTAGCTTTCATTAACTTTTTATTAGGTCTTGCATTGGTTAATTTGCATCTAGGATTTCTAAACTTTGCATTACTGAAAGTGCATATAGGTTTCATTCTTGCCTCTTGCATCCTTGAATTTCACTTAAAATCTACAATTGAATATTTTTAGACATAATTCATACTAGAAAGGATAAAATTCACTTACAATTTGCTGATATTGGTGTAATAACCCTAATTTGGGACTCATGCACACCTCTACATGATTATTCTCAATACAGTTCATATTCCCTAGGTTTTAGGTATTCTGTGGTGACTTCTATTCATTGTTTGAACCTTTGAAAAACCTTGATTGGGAATCATATGCCCCTCTCGGCGATTTAGTCCCATTTCATATCTTAAATTGCATTTTCAGCATTAAAAACTATGTTTCTATGTTTTTGTTTGTTGTTGTTAGATTTATGTTTCAACTTATCGAGTTTGCATTTCATTCATTTCATTGCATCTAGATTAATTCAGTTCATTTCATGCATTGTTGAATTTCAAAATTGAATTTACGAACTTCATTCTAGGTTATTACATTACATTGCATCATGGACATTTTATTTGGTAACCTTTAGATGTCCTTGAAATTATTAGTGGATGTGTCAAGTTGTGTCTTTGGAAATGACCCTAATGAAATTGAACTCACTCATGCTCACTCAAATCCTAATGCATTTCCTCCTCGTGATGTTGGAAATATTGGATAAGATTATGATAACATGAACAACTTTATAAATGATCCCCTTAACAACATTGAGACTAATGTATCATTTTATCCTTCTATGAAGCAACCAACACAACTTGAGATGTTTGGCCTTGAGACACAAACTAAATTTAAGTTCCCTACAATAGGTGAGCCTAGCACCTCTAAGAAAGTAAATATTAAACCATCCTATGTTAACAAAGTGACCAACACTCACATCAACCTAGAAGAGACATATGGAAAAGGATTCATGATCTTAAGTAAACAAGGATGTGATACAACAAGTGAGCATGAAATTCATCAAATTTTAGAGCAAATACCAACTGAAGATACCAAAGGGTTAGGGTATCAATATCCTCCTCCCAACATAAGTGTCATCCTTCCTAAAGAACAACCAATTCCTTGTAGCAATGATAGGGATGATAGGATTGTCTTAAGTCCTCCTCCTCAATATTTAACTCAAGAAATTGATGAATCTAGCGAGTGGCGAAGGCCTTACAAACTAAATTAAATACAATTACCTTGTCCACCATCTACAATTGAAATAAATTTACACATACTTCTAGGTCAAGGACTTATTACATTACCACCCATGTGAGAAAACCAATTTCCAAATCCTAAGAACACAAACACATCACATTGTAAATATCATAGAGTTTTTGGACATAGTACTGATGAATGTTCTTTAAAACAAATATTTATAAAGATTGATATCATAGAAATAATTCCTTAAAGCATGTTCTTCCACTCCTTTTCATTTATTGGTTGTATGATCTTAACATTCTAACTATTGCATACTTTACATTCATTCCAAATCATTTTAAAATACAAGGAGCTCCTTCTCATCACCTATCTCAGATCATTCTTGTCTTGCACTCAATGGGGGAAAGAATTGGATAGCCTTGTCCTAGTAGCACATTTTTCATTGTCCCTTTGGCTAGTTTTCTTCTTTTCATATATGATGAACAAGACTGAGATGCAAAAAACTTTCTAATAGATTGACTCACATGTACCTTGCTAGTTGTTTGCATTATTTTCTTTTGCAAGTTATATGTGTGATTGCATGTGTGTTTTATATGATTCTCCCATGTTGTTATGTTTGATGTAAATCTCTCTTTGTGCATTCCTCTATTTGTATCTAAATTCCTCTATATGTTGTAAACCTTTATCTTTTCTTTGGTCTTGTGTTTTCCTTATTGGGATGATGCAAGGCATCAAGACATTTAGGTCTCTTCCATGTTGACCCAAAATCCTTTTCCTTTATCTTTTCTTTGGTCTTGGGTTTTCCTTTTGGGGATGACACAAGGCTTTGAGACATTTAGGTCTCTTCCATGTTGACCCAAAAGCCTTTTGATTTATCTTTTCTTTGGTCTTATGTTTTCCTTTTGGGGATGACGCAAGGCATTAAGACATTTAGGTCTCTTCCATTTTGACCCAAAAGAATTTTCCTTTATCTTTTCTTTGGTCTTGTGTTTTTCTTTTGGGGATGACACAAGACGTCAAGACATTTAGGTCTCTTCCATGTTGACCCAAAATATTTTCTTTGTTTTTGCTCTTTTTATATAATTCTTCCTATTCGATGAGTATTTGAGGAATGATGACACTTTCGAGCTCTCTAAGAACATTGTAGCAAAGAGAGACTGACCCCAAATCCATGGATCCCTTATTTGATTTTGGGATTTCATTTTGGGGGCAACCCCTCCATTTTCATGACATAGCTTTACTTGGAAACATATGACTTGGAATAGTGCTTACCAAATAATCTCTCATGTATTATTTATTGTCATCATTTATCATTTTCTACTTTAAAGTAATTGTTCACAGCGTGGTGTTTAGCAATTTCTTTAAAGTGGGGGTATACATTGGCATTATTATTTTTCAATTCATGTTTCATTGTGTATTCTTCTTACTTCATGTGATGTACCTTTTCCTTTGTGGTGACATTGGGTGTATTTTCCTTTAAGAGCATGATCTTTCTTAGCATATTATATTCCTCTTGGTGGCTTGATGTGAAACACTACATCCCTTAAGTTGTGAATCTTATATTCTTTGACTAGTCCTCTCTTGGAGACATTAGGAATGATATTGCCTAAGTTAAGACCTTACATGAACTAAGAAAAAATCCTTTGAATGTACCTTACAATATTTTTCATTTACAATATATGTTATATGGCCACTTTGAATAACACACTTTCCTTGCTTGTGGAGCCATCTTGTTTGTTCATGAGTTTCAAGTATACAAATATTTTATTGCCTCATGAAGCTCAAAGTTAATTTTTGTGTGGCACCTTTTCAAAGTTATCTAGAGGTATAGCTTTGGTATGGTTGTATGTATGGGAGCCAAACATAGGCATGACTTTCCCATAGCCACTTTCTTGTTTGTGTGAGTTCATACCAACTGCATGTGTATGTATCTCACTAGGGGCTCACTTATTGGATGACCTAAGGTTTTGTTGGTTATTTTTTAGAACCAAACTTTATCTCACCATTTACCTATGAATTTTCTAGAGAAAAATGACAATAAAAGGCAAGGATTGGCAAATGAATAGGTACTAGCTTGCTAGGATAGACCTCTACTCTTCAGGCTCTATGAAACCCAGGAGGGTGATCCTGATAATGTTCATATGATACTCTCATGCCATTTTATCACTAACATTGAAAACAAAAAGATACATTCTTATTGGACACAAATAGAAAAAAATATTTAAGGATTTGGCTAACCCTTTAACAAATTATACCTACAACCAAGAATGAGTAGTACTTCAAACTACTATACTGCAATTACAAGTGTGTCAAAAATTGTTTGTAAATATTTATGTTCTTTATCAAGTATAGGAGGCTCACAAACATCAAATATGACTAAAAAAATGGACCACTTCCTTATCTGAGGGTGACATATTCACATGCAATGAATTGTAATACACTAGAAAATGGAAACAAGTACTTGTAGACAGTTGTATATTACTTTGTAACACACAACTCGACATGTCCAAAATTAGAAACTTCTTAACAATCCTTGAATTTCACTTTCAAATCTATTATCTCATTTTAAGCACTTACTTAGCTCTTTGAACTAAAGAAAAAGATGAAATCACACATTCAATCAAAGTGATTGAAGATGAATAAATGAACCTTGATCCCTTTATTCATAATTTGAAAAACAAAAATTAAAAAGGAGAGAAATTAATCCAGGAACTTATAGTTATCATTCATATATCTTTTATATTGTATAACAATTAAGCCCATTATAGATCTGAATACATTCTTAAGACTTAACACTAATCTATCTCTTTGTGCTTACAATTATCAAAAATTACTCATACATGAGCTCAAAATTGCTTAACCATCAAAAAAGACCTATGTAATTGGTTGTGAATTCTTATTTATAGACACATGAATGCAACAAGCATCGGGCCAAATTACAATTAGATTCACATTTTCATTTGACATATATTTCAATTTCAATTTCAAGATTCCCCATGAAACTTATATTTCATCATTAAAGGGGGAAAGTGTATAAGATAAAAATCATTCCTATTTGTTGAGGAAGATACACACACCTTCAAAAAGGAATATTTTACTTGCTGTAATAGAACCAAAATATCTTCTTCACAGGCCAAAAGTGTTTTCCATGTGCATGCCCAATCAAAAAAACTCTAAAGTATGAAAAAAATAGAAAAATATAAAACTAACCCATCCAGGTCAACCTTCATGCCACCACTTTCCATGTTGGGGAGAAAAACAATATATCTACAATATTTCAACAAAAGCCTAATCTGCATTATTTTCAGGCTATGCATTGTTTCTCTCCCATCTATTATTTATCATAGTTGTAAGTTACATTCACCACTAAAATAGGTATATTTACCATATTATATGGCACAATATCCCATGAATAACTTGTTGAGGGAGTAAAATCAGCTTGTTTTGGCTCATGTGGGGTAGTAGGAGAATCAACACAAATCTACGTTTGTTCTCTTGAGTGCAGATTTTGCAACTTATCTTTTAATGATGCTACCTCCATTTACAACTACATCTTTTGTTGTTCATTCCTTCCATAGTCAACCAAAGAGTCATTGCACTTTTCTCTAAACTGCTCCTTTTCTACAGGCACTGATTCCATTGTGTCTCTTGTAAATTGAGACATGCAAGTTGACTATTTGTTGCCTCAAGAGCTGATGTCTCTAACACTCTTTTTATTATCAAGCCTCCCATGTAGTTTGGTGCAAGTTCTACAACATCAAGCTTTCTTTTACTTAGAGCTATGGCCCATATAGCCAATGTATCCCACTCCTCACTTAATGTAGATCCTTGCAATACAATTATAGCTTTCTCCTCTGAATTGTAGAGAGGTATATCACACCTTTTTATTGTATCAAAGGCAATGGTAGAGGTTAGATCCCACTCTGGCAATAGAAAAACACCACTATTTCTTACTAATGCTTTGCCTTTTGTTGCATTCATCTTATGAAATTTCACTTTCATTTCCTTTAAGAACTATGCTTGAATAGTTTCCTTAGGAAACTTTGGATGAAGGATTCTTTGCTAAGCCATAGTAGTGACATACTCATCCCTCTTAGCTATGTACAAAAACTTCATGAAAGCTTAGGTTTTTACAAATGAATCATCATCCATAAAACTTGTGCACGCTTTCACCCTAACATCATCAGTACTATTAATTACAATGAGGCCACACTTGCTCATCCTTAAGCTTGATTGTTGTGGCACAACCATTTTTAGTGTAGAAGGCATTCCTTCTTGTATTTTTTGCTCAAATACCCAAATGTCCTCATCATATTCATCATCATAATAGTCCACCAAACCTATTGGTTTGACCTTTTGTTTCTTTAATGGTGGCTCTTTGGGTGGTGAGGCATGTTGTGATGGGGTATCAACATCCACAATCAAAGGCTCAACTGACCTAGGAGGTGATGGTGATGGAATTTTTGGTACTAGGGAAAGAGTTATTTGTTCCTCATGTTGAGAGGAAACAAGATCACCATTATCTTTCTCTGCTTTGTTCTTTATCCTAATGAAGAACTCTATTTTTTGTTCCTTAGGAGGCTAATCTATAGGCCCTTCCCCCATAACTCAGATTTCCCCTCCACCCTCTTCCTCTTCCATGGGGAATTTTCCTTTGTCCTGAATCACTCTTTCACCTTCAAGGGGACCAACGAGTGTATCAAAGTTCTAGAGCACATGTTCCATTCTCTGCATTATATTGGGGATCTCTGCAAGAGCAATGGACTTGTGATTATTGTCCTTTATCTTTCTTTGCATTTTGTTGAAAGCTATCCATTTTTATTTTCTCTTATCTTTCTCCAAAAAATCAAAGATATTCCTTATTACATCCTCAGGAAACTGGAAAACCTGCTCAAATTTGGAGCTCATGTTCCTTATTTTTAACCAGGCCATATAGCCTTTAGGATCATAATAATCCCTTACTCTAGCTCTTCTCATGTGGAAAACCTTGAGTACATCATTTATTTTATTCAAGACTCCCTTTGTCATTAAAAAATCAGAAAAGAATGTGTATGAAGGTAAAAACATTCCTTTTCCCTAATCCAGCAAGTGTTTTCCACACTTCCTAATTGCCATATTCCTTGAAGGAAACCAATTCTCTTTGGCACAGATTCTGGTAGAAGGTGAGGTGAAACAGTGGCACCATCCACTCTCAAAATAGTATATGTAGGGTAGGGAATAACATTCCCCCAATTATGATCAACTCCCAATTAAGGCTTCCTATCCTTAGGTCTCAAGAAATCATGCAAGGCCTTGGGAATTCTTAGCACATTCATAGCTAGAGTTGTTCTCAATTCAAAAGTAAATAGGTTTTCAAATATCACAATCAAATGTTCTACCATTTTTATCTAGAACCATGGTTCAACATAAGACGGGTAATTCCAAATCACCCTTCTTTCTATCTAGTATCATATTTTTCCCAGAGTAAGGTGCTCCTTTAAACAAAAACATGTGCATGAACAATGAATACCAGCTAAAATTCACCCCCACTATACCCTTCTTTATCTTTACCAAACTCTCATGAATTTTCTCTATAAGGAACCCAACATAATCATATGTACAATATTGGGGATGCTAGATGTGAGTTGTCATATACATCCATTCCATGGGAATTCTAGTGACTAGGTCATAGCCAATTATATGACAAGTGGAGTAAAAATTTCTTTGGAAATAAGGGACAAAGTAAATAATGGGAAAGGGATCCTTATCAAATGGTGCCTATTAGGACTGAAAATTTCTCACATTTTCACCAACCTCTTAATACTTTTCTCCTATTCCCCATAGAAAATTTGTTTCACATGAATGTTGTGATCATTACAATTCAGTAAGATTAGTATGAAAAATCCATTCTGCAGTCCCATAAATATGGCCTTTTGCATACAAATATTCCCCTATTCATGACAACGCAAAACCCAAAAGATAATTGACCTATGTGATTTTGAGTTCTTTCTCTAGTTTTATCCATAGTTTTCACTGCCATTTGTCATTTCTTCATTTAGCTCCATTACCATTTCATGCCTAGCTAAAATATAGCAGAGTTACTTCTCATATCATGGATAATTGCCACTTATCGGAGAGATCACACACTTGTCTTCCTGATCAAAAAATCACAGATCCTTCATTTTATATATCGGGGAGATATGAGCTAGGTCATAGAAATCACAAGGCCTAAAGGATAACAAAGATATATAACCAGTAGGATAGATCCAATCATTCTACCGATGTAAGAGAAATAGTCAGAACAAATCTTTTGAAGTCATATCAAGATCAAATGTCACATCGACGAAAAACCCATTGGTGAGAGATGCACATGATACTATCGATGAAATTAAAGGGTCATTGTATTGGAGAGACAAATGTCATCGGTTCAAATTCCTTGGATCTCACCAATCTCATAAGTCATTCTGATGGAGGAAGTATCGAGGAGAGTCTCACCGATTCAGTCAAATTAACAAAGAAAAAAAAATAGATATATCGGGGAGACATATACGATCAAATTGAAAAAATCAAGTCTCTTTGATGAGGAAAGTCACACCGACGAAAGTGATTTCGGGGAAGGTATCACGATCCTTCCTAGTTGATAAAGCAGTAGAAAGAAACACATCAAGGAGAATAATGCACATCAGTAAAGCATCTCATTCTCTTAGTGATGGGTTATGTCAGCACGATGGTAGTAAATGAATGGCATATACTCATTGGAAAAGGCCTCGGGTGATGACTGAAGAAACTACTAGGAAAACCAGACCTTCTATACATCAGTGGAACTTTCCAACTTTCTCCCCGAAGTGATATAAGCTAAAGAAAAATAGAAAGGATTGTTGCATGATGTCAGTAAAAATGTCAAATAGTCCTATCAATCAAGTAAGAGGAACTAAAGTGATATTTTCAATCGAAAAAACATTTAGGTATTTCTTAGCGATCGATCAAAAGTGTATAAACAAAGATGGTGCCAAATATGAAACACAATTCAGCCTAAGGAGAAAGTGGTCTCACTGATGCAATATTTTGTGTCGCTCTGACAATTCAAATTTTGAGAAGATCATTGCATTCAATTTCAGGGGCTGACATTAATGGCCAGACGAATGAACTCCATATGAACATTCATGATCAACAAAAATTAAGAACAAAAGGAATTATTGGGAATTGCAGCAAGCAAGCACATAAGGTTGAGCAGAATTCAAGGAGCACAATGTGATAAAAAATTCACAACTTCACAAACTCCTCTGCAATTAGAAAACTCTAATTCAAATAATTGAAAATAGAAGGCCCTAGTTTTGGAAATACCAAATGTAGATAGCAATAGGGTGAGGGTAGTCAAAGAAAAAGAAAAAAACAAAGGACTGAAATGAGTAATGATCCAAAATCAACTGAGAGGAAGTTCAACCAGGAGCTCATTGATCAATTTCTCAGGTATGGGCTGAGGGCTAGGAGGTTTGCACAATTGAGGGATGATATAGATAAATTTGAGGATAAATGTAAACCTATAGGAGATGCTTGGACTTCTATCAGGGGTTACGAGTTGTTTAGGTTCCATTACCATCGAAGAAGTAGGTTTGAACTAGTGTGCAATCCATGGAACCTTGATTTTGGGAAATTAGCCTTCCCAAATGTATTTATCAATGTGGAATTAATGAGACTATTGGCTTAACATTACAACCCTAATTTGAAATCTACCTATGATTTACAAGGAAAACCATTTATATCTGTGTCCAAGGCTACAATTTCAGAGGATTTTAACCTAAGCGGCCTATGTGATGAACCAAATATGTACGAAGACCTGAAATAGGAATACTAGAGAATGGACACAACATAAAAAGGGTGGATATTTCCATTGCATAGACCCAGGAAAGATGGGAACCTCATTCCACTTGAAGATAATAATGGGCCTCCCTTTCATGTTGATATATTGAAACCTTACTTGAGGTAGACATACCTCTTAGTATGTCAAGTATTAGGGATTGAGGCTCCTGAATTCATGTCGATTGGAAAAATGGTGATTACGGCAGATGTTCAGTGCCACGATGCCAGACCATTTGACTATGCTTCTTACATTTCCAATGAGATTGACTCAGGATTGATGGCTATCAAGAATGAATCGCCCACACTGCATTTCAGAAATTATTCTATTCTTATGCACTTGATATTGTATTATGGTCAGGTGATGATGATATATTATAAAGAAATAAAAATTAAACAATATGATAAGGAGTACCAACCCTTTCCAACACAACTGTGTACTGCTATTTGGGACAACAGGTTTCTAAATTCTAACTATGTTCTTTTTGAGGAGCATTTTGAGAAAAAATTAATTTTTTAATCACCCCTACGAGTATTCCTTAAATGATGAGATCAAAATATTTCTAAGGCCAAGAGATTTTAGTGGACCCATGATTTTTGAACATAATTGGGGTGACTAGTACTATTATATCGATGCTACCATGAAAATAGTATATGGTTTTGAGAATACACCCTTTCTCTTACCAAAAACAATGCCAAATAGAATTGCATACCTGGAAATTGTTAGGTAGATGGACTACTCAAGTGTCATGAATTTAAGCGCCCACAAAAAATAATCATTTATGCCAAGTAATTTATGCTTTGGGGATTTTACTATGCTATCAAAGGAGGGGTATGATTCAATTCTGGATAAACTATCATAGTTCAATTTGAAAAGGGCTACACCTAGAAAAGGATTTGATCCTGAAGGATACATTGATGCTGCTAAAAAGAAAGTAAATTTGGGCAGATATGAACATATACCTTACCCAAAATATGATATAATTAGGAACATGGAGGAAATAGAGGTTGAACTATCCATCAATGAATATAATGGGAGAATTGAGCAACAACTAAAAGAGATAAAAGAGGCAATAATGTTATCCTTTTTAAGTGATGAAGCTACTAGTGAGAAAGAACATCGAGTTCATAATGACAAGATCTCTAAGAACAGAATTGAAAGATATCAACCCTCCAATAGAGAACATGAAGTTGATGAGAACTCTAATGCAGATACCGGGTAGCTTTCCTATAGATCATTTGTTTCTGATAATGAATTTATAAAGTAATCCAAATTCAGTTCATTCCTATACAAGAAAAAGGGGAAAGAATTAAGGGACTCTTTCACAAATATCACACCTAGCAATGAGACTGAATTTTTGAATACTTTGAAGTTGGATGTGAACAATGAGATGAGAAATATTTCCCCAAAAAGGGGAATAAAATTTCTAGAAGAATCTGGTGTGATGGTCTTTCTTGGTTTAGATTTAAATTCAGCTCTTGTCTTTGATAGTTTCCTGCATAATAATAATACTACTCACAAACTCATCCCTAAAGGAGTTATAGAAGTATATACTAGATCTAAGTACAATCCAGATAAGAACTCTCTCATGATTTGGGCTCTGTACCATCCACATAAGAAGTCTATCATCATAGACATAGAAAAGGAATTTGGACATGTGATGACATTGAAGGTGCGTGAAGTTGATCTTGTAGCTACAGGTGATGTTGGCATCAATGTGGCCAAGTTGAATAAAGAACAAATTCAAATGTTGATAAAAGAGAGGGATATGTACATGAACAATAATGAAAGAGTACTAAGAGAAAATTAATTTCTAAAGGACACTAAGTTATTGACATAGGGGGGAAGCTCTCAGTCAGAGGGAAAACAAGAGGAAGCACATGTGGCCAAGGCAAGATATGAGGCACTCTCTACAATACTAGAAAAATGAAATACTAACCTGATGATGTGGATGAATAAATTATGAGGAACTCATTCCCAATGTCATATTGTAGTTCAAGAGCATAAAAGGGTGAGTGACTGAATCTTGGAAAAGATCCAAGAAGCACAAAATAAAGATCCTCCTAACAGTAGGACTATAACAAACGCTGAGAATATTCAGAAGAAGCACAAAGAGTATCATGATGAGCTTCAAGCAGATACAAAGGAACTCATGGATGTTGCAAAAGAGGGAATTCCTATGTTGTTCAAAGAAGGAGGAGAGCAGAAGGACATAGATGGATGGATAGAGGAGTGCAGGTTGATATTGCAAATATCTTTGGAAGTAGCCAAGGATAAGGACTCAACGTTAGGTGATAGTTGTGAGCACCTAGAGAAGATGGTAATCATGGAGATAGCTGCAGAGAATGTTGTAGATGATGTTGATACTCATGGAAGATAGGATTACCTAGATCACATGACAAAATTTCATTTATGGTTAAGTACGGCTTAATCTTTATGTTTAGTTGTTGTTAATCTTAAAAGACTTTTGTGAAGAGGTGTGTGCCCTCAATGATATTGATATTTATGTTGAAAACTTGATGATAGAAGGATCGTCACAATATTTTTAAATTTAAGTAGGGAATAGGGTTAGATAGATAGAAAAAATATTTCATGATGTTTACATTTAAAAAGACTATGTTGCAAGCATATTTTTGAGGAAATCAATGAAAGATCTCTAATTTTGTGGCTTCATAATTGGCATAAATTGTTTGTTGAAAATATACAGTTATTTGGTTGTCTCCAACTTAATATTTCCTTGTTATTTAAATTGGTGTATTTAAGATATATTTAGTTTATCAGAACACATTTCTTATTTTTGTGTGGTGTGATTAATTGGTTTCTTTGAAAGAATTATAAACCTTCTCCTCAATCACAATAATCTGGCTATATTATTTGGATCAGTAACAAGAGGCATATAATTAGGATTGTCATTTTGTCTCCAATTCGGTATCATCTATTGTTTCTGTTTGGTTTATTCAATTAGTTATTTCAAGTAAAGATTAAATCCTTTTGATAAATCGTAAGTAACCTGGTTGTGTCAGTTGGATCTATAAGTAGAGTTTCTCAATCACTTTCTTGCATGTTTATACAAGATATAAACTAATACAAGCATGCTAAATAGTTAGAGTTACAACTAGTACAAGTAATTCACTCTAGGTCTTCATTTGACTCTGTTTACCCAACAAGGCACTGGTCTTATTCATTTACTTATTAAATTTTATCCAATCTATTTTCAAAACCTTACATCTGTTAACTGAACATATTAAATTTCACCTTGATATTGCTTATACAATTTATACCAAATTAGGATCACATCTCTCCACTATCAATTGCCATTATGGATAGATTTATCAAGTAGGAAACACAGATTAATTCTTCTTCATTTGCATAGGTGCACCCACCTAGGTTTGACAGAGCCTGAAGAGAAGAAGGTTAAAATTCACAAATTGTCCTTGTTTGCTAGTCTAAAAAGTGCTAAGAGCTTGTCAACCTCTTGAGGTTTTCCAACCAACATTTTTGAGACCTAACAGATTGGAGACTCTGCTGGGGACAAGCCATACCTGAACCTAAAATCATTTCATCATAGTCATTACCCCAAAATAAATTGAAGACTCTGTTGGGACAAAATACAATCATTTTTCCTACTTATCAAAGTAGGTGGCAACTTTGAAGGATTTATATGACTGATAATATAAGAATTAGATCACAGAGAATAGACAACAAACACTAGAGATGCTTCATTTCATCCAACATGAATGGAAGATCTTTACATCATGAAAGCCCCAAGAAGAATAATGTTAGATGGTTAGATAATCATGAATCTCCTAAAGGGAAAAATAACCAAACAATGGTGAAGTGATGTCTAAGCAACCAAAGGATAATGTGAATACATCAGAGTAACCTTTCAAAACTTTTAATTATCCTTTCCATGCCAATGATGAAAACCCCACTACACCACCTAGAAGAAATGATCTGAGTAACATTGTCCTCAATTTCCAACCAGACTCTCAATAAGAAGAATAATTTAATGCCCGAGCTGAGGAAGAGAGGAAACATAGACAAGAGAAGTATGATAGAGAAAATATGTCATCACTAGGAGGAGAGAACCAAGATGGATTCTTAAATCATAATTTCATGGATTTTGGGGGTATGTCTGACTAGAAAATTAAAGCACAGTTAGAATGGAAAAAATATAAACTTAGAAGGAGGAAACAAATGATACAGGAAAGTTAGGAGTTAGATCGAAAGTTGGCACTAATGGACATCCAAGCACAAAGACCACCAAAATATGTTCCTCCACACAAACAAACTGGTAGTAGTAACTCACAAGGAGCATCCCAGAATGTTGGTACTCTTGGAACTACAGGAGTGCCTCATAATTCAGGTGGTGATTCGAGATAGCATGACCATCATAACATGCCACCACCAAGACCCCAACCTCACAACATTGGTAATGCATCCCAGTACTATCCACTACTAGGCCAAAAATGTGTACCACCTCAAAATATACATCCTCAACCACAATACAATGTGTATCATTAGCCCCATCATGGATACCAACAATATCCTAATCTACCACCCTTGAATATGCCTCCATATAACCCTATAAGAAGATAATTTGACTTAATAGGATATCAGTTATATCCTTGCCCAATGGACAAAAATTGGAGAAATATGGTTCCTAAATTTAGTGGGAATAATGTGGTATCAGCTGAGGAGCATATCAAAAATTTCAATGCTTTTATATAGGATATTGGTATGAACTATGAAGATGTAAATATGATACTATTCATGATGTCATTAATCAAAGAAGCAAGGGATTGGTTCAATAGTCCGCCCAATCTCTCAATTGATTCTATAGCATATTTTCAAAATTAGTTTCTAGAACAATATGGAAATCAATGTGCTCTTGAGTTTGCTTTACATGAATTAACAAGCATTCAAAAATATCCAAATGAATCAGTATATGACTTTAATCAGAGATTCTCCAAATTGTATAATAAGATACCACATGGATCTAAATTGACTAACCCAAAAACTTTGAGTATTTTTCTGAAATCCTTTGACCCAAAAATAGGGTATGAACTCAGGAATAGATGCCCTAGAAGTCTGACAGAGGCACAAAAAAAAGCATTGATATTGAAAACAACAAAAATGTTGCTGGTATGATTGGTAAGAGAGATAACATTAGAGTTCCCCAAAGCCCCAACAATCCTCAGTGGTAGGAAAATACATATCGAAATGAAAGGATGAGACTACATTATATGCCATATAATACAAATTGGAAATATGGAAAGCCCATTGTTTATAGGTCAAAATATAAGGAGACTCTCGATCCCTTGAAGAAGAAAAAACCATACATGGTTGACAACAATCCTTGGTGTCAAGTCTACAAAATGCCTCATTCTCTAGACCACTATGTTGTGGCCTAGTTGATACAAGAAGAAGAGATACTAGTTGATAATAGTGAAGAAGATCATACTATATACTTAACTTCTCATGCTCTCCATGCGGTTGAACAAGAATATTCATCTTCTTCAGAAGAAGGTTATGAGTATGATGTTGACAAGAAAAGATACCATATTCACATGGTTGAACAACAAATCTTTTCTGATCAGGAGAGTGAAATCAGTGATGAAATATAACCTCCTTCTACACCACCCAATTCAAACAAATCAACATGGAGGAGACCAACTAAGGAATAAATCAAAGAGTTGACCAAATAAGTAAAAAGTAATAATGGGCTAAGAAACAGAACAATAAATACAGATGAAGGAACTCCAAGAGGGTTATTTATGAAAGAAAAGGGGATAACTCTGGATAAAACAAAGAAGATAGAAAAAAAAGAAATAAACAAAAATGAGCAAAGACATGTTCCAAAAAAGGAAGAATAAAAAAGAAACATAAACATGGTGAAACAAATAAAAAGGAAAAAGAAGAAAAGAAAGAAGATCCACTAGAACTAAAGAGAATAGCTAAAACTAAGAACTCCTCCTCATTTTATTTCACACAAGCTTTATCTCAGGTGAAGATATATGTGCCATTGTTAGAAATGATGAAGATCAAGGAGTATAGAGATAGTGCCATTCAATTGATATCTAATCAAACCAATAGAAATACAAATTTGGGAGATAAGAATAATAATAGGTAGGGAGATATTAAATTTCCAGAAGTTTGTCTTAGTGATGTATTAGTGAACCCTCCACAGGTAGAACCATTTTTACCCACGTTGCTCATAAACAAAAAAATGGTAGGAAATTGTATGATTGATTCAGGGGCTTCTATTAATATCATTATAGTAGGAGCTATGAAACAAATTGGCCTATGGGTGGACATTACGGGTGGCAAGTGCTATGCCATGGATAGTAGACCTGTCCCAGTAGTGAGAATCATGAAGGATGTAGAAGTGAAATTGGTTTCTTATCCACAAGTGGAATATACTATTGACATAACTATAATTGACACTCCTCCTCATTTTGGGATGATTTTTTTAAGACAATGGACTGCAACAATTAGAGGAAATGTGCAGTTTGATTTATCATATGCCACCATACCACTAAATGGTGAAGAGGTTAAGTTGTATAGAGAGCCAAGGGTGAATCAAATTGTGGATTATGTTTCTTGAAATCAATTGAATTTCTTTTGTGATGTAGATTTAGAAAGTTTCAAAATAGAGCCTTCTCAGCCTGAATTAGTAAATACTTATCCAATTGATAAGCATGTTTCTAGGAATGAAAATGGTGTGTGGTGAATGTATTTTGATGGGGCATGCAGTAAAGAGGGTAATGGAGTAGGAGTGGTATTCATTTCACCTGAAGGAACCACATTCAAATATTCATTCTTTCTGAAATTTGAATGTACCAATAACATAGAAGAGTATGAAGACCTGCTGATTGGGATGAATATGGCCGTCAAGCACAATATCAAATTATTGACAATTTTTGGAGACTTTGAGTTGATCATTTCAAAAATAAGATCAAAATATGCTGCAAAAAATAAGAGGCTTAAATAATACAAGAATGTTGTATGGGATACCATTTAACTATTTGATGCTTTCTCTATTGAATGGTTGGATAGGTCAAAAAACTTAATAGCAGACTTTTTGGGTAATGTAGTTGTGAAGAGAGATGATATCACTTTCGCTAGGATTTTGTAGATCAAATTCAAAACAAGACCGACGATCCCTGAAAAAATTTATAAATGGCAAGTTTTCAATGATGATATTGATCTGATCAAGTTTTTGCAATGCATAGATCAATATGAAGCCTAGGAGATTGATTTTAATGCATTCGTGGAAGAAACATATGGAAAACAGACTATGTTTGGAAAAGAAGTTGTGCAACTCAAAACCAACAAACTTCCAAAAGGGCTTGTGGCGTTAGAGAGGGTATTTGATGGGAATGACAGAGCCCTAATGAAACAAACATTTATAAAATAGGAAGATGTTGAAGAAATAAATCTGGGGATAGAGCTAGCACCAAAAATAGTGTACATTAGAAAGAAGATAAGCCCAACAATTAGAAAAATGATGATTACATGTTTTTGCATGGTCCTATGAGGATCTCAAAGCATATAGAGAAGATATTTTCAACATGAGATTCCATTAAAACTAGATGCCAAACCATTTAGGAAGAAACAAAGACCTATAAACCCTATATTGGAGCCAAAAATGCATGAGGAGATCATAAAGCTAAGGGAAGGAGGTATTATTAAGCCAATTAGATATTCACCTTGGGTCTCTAATTTGGTACCAGTTAGAAAGAAAAATGGGGATATAAGGCTTTTTGTAGACTTTAGAAACCTAAACATGTCTTCTCCCAAAGATAATTACCTGCTTCCAAACATGGAAGTTATGCTACACAGAGTCATAGGCTTTGAATTACTATCCATGATGGATGGATTTTCAAGATACAACCAAGTAAAGGTTAAAGAATCAGAACAATACAAGATAGCCTTTACTACTCCATGGGAGACATATGTGCATGTTAGGATACCATTTGGACTCACAAATGTTGGTGCAACATTTTAGAGGTCTATGGATGTTGCCTTTACTGACCTGATTAATGTGATAATGGTGGTGTACTAGGATGATTTAACTACATATTCTAAAAGGGTAGAGGACCATGTGACTCATCTTGAAAAATATTTCTAAAGGCATTGGAATATGGCATTTCTTTGAATCCCAAGAAGCGTCATTTTGTAGTAACAAAAGGAAAGTTACTTGGGCATATAATTTCCAAGGAAGGGGTGAGGATTGTCCCGAAGAGGGTGGAGGCCATTGATAAGATACCTATACCCAATACAGTTGAAGCTATCCAATTCTTCTTTGGATAAATCAATTTTATAAGAAGATTCATATCAAATTTTGCTAAGATAGTTAAACCAATATCAAAGACGTTGAAGAAAGCTACAAAGATGGAATAGACAACCGAATCCATAGATGAATTTGTATCCATCAAAAGGGCAATCAAGGAGGCCCCAGTGTTGAATTCCCCTGATTTCACTAAACCTTTTCAAATATTTTCTTTTGCATCTTATCACATGGTTGCAGCAATAATGCTCCAAAATAATGATGAAGGGCATGAACAACCAATATCATTTTTCAGAAAATCACTTCAAAATGTAGAGTTAAAATATGATATTATGGAGAAGCAGGCATATGCATTGGTGAAAGCTGTCAAGGCATTTAGACCATACCTGGTAGGAGAAAAAGTGATAGCTTATCTTCCCAACACTATAGTAAAAGATGTATTCATACAAAATGATACAATGGGACATAGATGTAGATGGATAAATAGAGTCTAGGAGTTTGATATTAAATTTAAGATTACCAAACTAGTAAGAGGATAGGGACTAGTCAAATTGATGGTTGAAACAAATATGGAGGCTTCCCAAAAATACAATGTGAATGATGAAGAAAATATAGTCACTAGTATTGAGAATACGCCATGGTACACCGATATTGTGTACTACCTTAAACATTTGAAGTGCCTTGAGGGGTTTAATGACAACAAGAAAAGAACACTCAAATTACAAGCCTCAAAATATGTATTCATGAAGGGTGATCTCTATTGGAAAAATAGGGGTGGTGCTCTATTGTTTTCCTTAGATGATCATCAAGCGAGATATGTTTTGAAGGAAATGCATGAAGGAGTTTTTGGGGGGAATTTCTCAACAAAAATAACTTCCCATAAGATACTAAGGGCAGGGTACTATTGGCCAAGGGTTTCAATGATGCACATGACTACACTAGAAAATTTGAAGCATGTTGAAAGTTTTTCGGGAAGCTAAAATATCAAGGAGCCCTACCTTTGAGACCTATGCAGGTAGAAGCTCCATTTCACTAGTGGGGAATTGAATTCATAGGAGAAATTATAGAAAAATCAAGTGGAGGACACAAATTTATATTAGTAGCCACTGATTATTTCATAAAGTGGGTGGAAGCCATACCCACCAAGCAAGAAACTAGTAAATTTGTGACACATTTCTTATTGGATAACATAATAACAAGATTTCAAACTCTAGAAAGGATTGTAACTGATAATGGAATGTGCTTTAGGTTAGAAGAATTCAAGGGGTTTTTCCAATCATATGGTATAGCAATTTCATACTCTTCACCACACCATCCACAAGCCAATGGATAGGCTGAGTCCAGCAACAAAATTGTTTTGAAGATCATAAGAAGAATGTTGGATAACAACAGAAGGGCTTGGGATTCCAATTTGAGGCTTGCCTTATGGGTAGATAGAATTACTATGAAAAAGGCTATTGGTAAATCACATTTTGAGCTTGTGTATGGTACTCAAGCCAGACTCCCTTTGCATAACTTGATACCAATGTGCAAGTTCATTTTGGAGGAAGATTTGGATGTTCCTAAACCCATGGGGGAGAGAATGGAGGAATTAATGGAGCTTGATGAAATCAAAAACCAAGCTCAGTAGCATAATAGAAATAAACAATTACAAATGAAATACTTGCATGACAAAAAAGCTAAAGACAGGTTGTTTGAAATAGGCGACATAGTGCTCATGTGGAATGCCAAGAGTCAAGACAAGGGAAAGCATGGGAAATTTGAGGCCTTATGGTTAGGACCCTTTGTTATTGTTGGAAAGGGAGGTGAGGATTCATACTATCTCCAAAACATGTCAGGAGAAGAACAAGAATTACCAGTACATGGGTAGTTCCTAAAACATTTATTTTCTTGAAGAGCATAAAGGATTAAGGATTTTTAGTGCATGGAAAATTCTTGAAAAACCTCTTAAAATAAATTATTTCCATACACAATAGAATAGGTGAAGGTCAGGGATTGCCAGTGTATGGACAATTCATAGATAGCCTTCCAGTTTTATTTTTTTCCATGCACAGTAGTATAGGACTTCATATAATTTCCACCACTCTTAAACTTCCCTCATTTCCACTATCATCCCATATCACAAGCCACTTGGTCTTATCTCTCAGTGATTTGAATTCTTGATATACTTGTAGGGAGTATACATCCCCAATCAGAGCCACTGTTAGGACTAAAAATTTCTCACATTTTCACCAACCTCTTAGTACCTTTCTCCTAGTCCCCACAAAAAATTTGTTTCACATGAATGGTGTGATCATTACAAATCAGTAAGATTATTATGACAAATCCATTCCATAGTCCCATAAATATGGCCTTTTGCATACAAATATTCCCCTGATCATGACAAAGCAAAACCCAAAAGAAAATTTATCTATGTGCTTTTGAGTTCTTTCTCCAATTTTATCTATAGTTTCCATTGCCATTTGTAATTTCATCATTCAACCCCATTACCATTTCATGTAGCTAAAATATAATAGAGTTGCTTCTCATATCATGGATAATTGCCCCTTATCGGAGAGATCACACACTTGTTTTCCTGATCAAAACATCACAAATTCTTCATTTGAGATATCAATGGAAAATGAGCTAGGTCACAATGATTAAAAGGCCCAAAGGATGACAAAGTTGTATAATCAATAGGACAAAGCCAATCATTCTACCGATGTAAGTTCATCAGTGTAAGAAAAATAGTGAGAGAAAATATTTTGAATTCATACCGAGATCATATGTCACACCGATGGAAACCCAATCAGTGAGAGACACACATAATCATGTCGATGAAATTAAAGGGTCGTTATATCAGAGAGACATACGCCATCGACTAAAATTCCTTGGATCTCATCAATCTCATAAGTCATTCCAATGGAGGAAGTATCGAGGAGAGTCTCACCGATTCAACCAAATGGACAAAGCAAAAGAAAGAGATATATCGAGGAGACATATATGATCGAATTGAAAACATCTAGTCTCTCCAATGAGGAAAGTCACATTAATGAAAGTGATTTCACGGAAGGTCTCACCGATCCTTCTATTGTGCCTGTTGCACACATGCACCATTCAGAACGGGGACCCTCTCTTCCCTCTTTTTGATTGTCGAGTCCTTTTTGGCTTCACCTCATTTTGCATGTCCATTTTGTGCCCTAATAGGTCAACTCACCCTCCAAAGTCACATATTAAGTTTGACCAAACTTGATCCCTTTAAAAATACCAAATCTAAAGTCAGTTCAGGTTTCCCTTATCAGAATGCCCTTCAGACGTTCGTGGGCCCTTTCAGGTCCGAACCCTCAGGTTTCCCTCTCCGGATTCCCGTTCTGAGTTTGTTGATACTGATGTCCAGTGCCCAACGTCTTTCTGAACCTCAAACCTTGGATCTCGGATTTTCGCATCCGGGATTCCACCTAAACTTCTTCGTTCTTTGTTGCCATGGCTGGATGTCTTTTCGGCCACCGGACTCTAGGTCACCCACCACCTCCTGAGAGATTTGAACTCACCAACCTTTCGAACCACTATACGAAACATTAATTTGCCGTATTAATGGCATTTTTGGCTATTTAAAGTGGATTTTTGGATATCATTTTCACCCGACCGAAGTGATAGAGAAATTTGTAGAGCTCCCCAACATCCGACATTCTCCACCCCTGCGCCCGAGCCGCATGCCTCGTCTTCCTTTTCATCAAATTCTAGGTTAAAATGAAGTAAAATCATAAAAATGGGTAAAAATCTAGTAGATTATTACTCCCACTAAAAAACCCACCTTTTAAAATCCCAAAAACCCACATAAAATCATCGAAATTCAACACCGGAGCTTAACCCTACCGCTGTTGTTCTTCGAAAATAGTCGCTGGTGTCTCTGAGGCCCAAAACTTCCCGTAGACATTTGCGCAAAACACTAGACTTAAATTTCAAAATTGACAGCGGCCAAGCTCGCCCTGGACCCCGGCCTCTGGATTTCCCTTCTTGGGTTTCCATTGTGCCCCTACCATTTAAAACAGCCTCCCTCAAGCGTCTTTCTGACCCTCGAGCCCCAGCTACATGAAATCCGTTTCAAACTTGCAAAAGACCAAAAAATCGGCCAAGGAACAAACTATCCCCGGGATCCGACCCTCGAAATTCCATTCCTGGAACTCCCTATGAACTTTGCCATTGTGAATGGCCAGGTTTGAATTTCCCTCCAGACCTCGGACCCTAGGCTCACAAGGTCCGTTGGAATTTATAAAAAGGAACCAAAATCTGAAGTCTAAGCTAAATCAAGACCTTGAACTCTAGAATTCCTCCTCTAGAATTTTGAGCTACTTTCGCCATTCCAAACGGCTGTCCCGACACGACTTTTCGACTCCCGGACCCTGGTCCCCTTTTTGCTGAGCACAAAATCCAAGTAGAGAACTAAAGACTGAGCTTCTTTCGGACTCCAGATCCTAGAATTCTACCTCTGAAATTCTATTCCATTGCCACCATTTGAAATTGCTGAACTCATTCATCTTTTCGGCCTCCGGGCCCTGATCCGCTATTTCCCGCCATGCTCCCAAAACTCCTAAAATTCATCTCCGGGGATTACCCTCCAGAATTCCACTCCCGAATTGCCACCTACTTTTCACCATTTTGAATGGCTAACCCGTGACTGCTTCCCAATGACGATAGTCTGAGCTCTGGATTTTGGCCTCTAGAGTTCCATCTTCCCTTTTTGTTTCAAGTGGCCTTCCTACAATTGATACTTGAATGCTTAATTGAGGACTCAAATGACCTCCAAATCCAAAGTGAACTTCGACCCACTTGCTAAAACTGGGTCTTCTTTCACGCCAACCCTCAATTGAGCAAATCCAACACCAGGAAACACCTTTGGGAGTTCCATACCTAATTTTCCCTTCTAAACAACATTCTGCCAAGGGAACTCCGGCCCTGGGAACCCAGGTCACCTGCTTTGCTTTCTAATGGTGTGTCATCAAATGTTATATGATTATCGAATATGAACAATGATTGTGGAGCTAACTTTGATGTGTAGGGACTTGTCCGAGGCCATTTTTTCATATTTAATATTACTGATGCATGTCTTTTGTGCAAAAACTTTTGGTGCCTCCAAGGAGAAGGGGAAAGGAATAGCCAAGGCACCCCAAGGCAAGGAGGACAAGGATTAGATGAAGTACAAGTTTCAAGGGGTGCCCTTACAATCTAGAATCACCACTCTTTGGAGAGATGTCATGGATACCAATATCAGTCAGGTTGATGTTGATGAAAATACATAGAGAGTCAGGGTGAATCCCAAGATAGAAAATGCAAGGTTGATAAGGAGCAGTGGAATTGCAAAAGTTGCATGCTTCCAGCCGGCCTTGGTGCCCCTAGAATTGGTAATGGCGTGCGTGAAGGCATATCAACCTTAGACTCGAACTATAGTGGACCGGGATGGGAATATCCTTCTGGATATGTCCCCATCGGGTATAACGACAACTTTCCACATTCCTACCTTTAAGAGCATGGATACCCCCACCATGGAAGAATGCAAGGAATTATGGGAGCAGGATCTGCTAAATGTAAGAAGCTAATCAATCAGTATTGGTTGAAGGACAAGCGAGGTAGTGCCGAAAAGCTCCCTCATGAGTTTATTCACAGTGATTTCTTTGAGGATTACCACGATCTCATGACTTGCTAAGTTGGGTGATGGGTCTTCTTCCTGCGGCCTTTTTTTGGGAATGGATGTTCTACTTTGTGGAGCAGATTCTCTACGGTGATGACACTAACTTTTATTGGGGGGGATAATCAGTGATTGCTTCCATGAATAGTTTACAAGTGTGAAGAAGACCTCCAAGTTCTACATGACATCCTACTTGGTATACTCCCTCGCAGATCAACAATACTATCATGGATTAACTATAGTACCCAGTGAGGCATCGGGGGAAGAGCTCAAGCCTTATGATAAATACCCTTAGCTATAGTACCAAAACTTCAAGAAGGATTATTGCAGGGTTAATGATGCATTCATCACCTACATCATTTGATCTCTAGGAGGTGATTTTCAGAGAAGAGTTTCCCATAGTGCCAGAGCCCTCCTCAGGCAATACGCCTTCCTATACATACAATTTCCAAGGTTCACTTACATCCATGCCTAGGGATTCATAGAAAGACCGAACAAGTTGCCCTGGTACCCCAATGACTGGATTATACTATTGGAGCTAACTTGGTAGTTGCACCACATTCATAATAGCTTGAGGAGCAAGCATCTGGTGGGTGATCCTTACCATATTGGGTGTAGCCAAGGGATGTACAAGATCCATACCTCCCAGTGTGTGGGGTACTCAGAGTGGGAGTTGGCCGAATACCACTTCTGGCAATATACAGCTCGGCCCCGAATGGACCCATATAGACATATCAGAAAGGCATTGGGATGGGATTATGCCCACCTCCACAATGTTGAAGATTTATGGGCTAATTGCAAAGATGATCTTGAAGTGTGGCTACTGCACTACATGCGCATGACTTCCCTTTATGTGCGGGGAATAAATTTGTGCCCAGTTGTTGACTAGCTTGAGGACACGGTGATCAATCTGAGATATGATTCCATTGCCAATTTTCCACTGCCTATGATTGATTGGAATGAGCGAGAGGTTGATGACCTCGACGTACTCACTAAACCCGTTGAGATCTCAACAAAGGCATGGATTGACCAACAAGTAGCCCGATTGAAACAACAAGAAGTCACCTTAACGTTTAAGGGACTAGAAAGTGAACCGAGTGGCTTCGATGGTGGAGTAGTTGCCGCTACAACTGGGGAAACATCCAAAAACCCACCATCAATCAAAACCAAAGAGAGTAAAGAAGCTAGTGAGCATCTGCCCAAATCGAAGGTTTATGCTCAAAAGGCATAAGAGGGTGAGCCACCAAAGAAACAAAGAAAAACAACTGGGGTTGTGGAGATGACTGTGATACCCAGAGGTTCGCTCCTTGGGGAAGAAGGAGAAGGATTTGACCCACCGAGGTCTCCATCCACTGTAATTATTGTTGCTATTGCCACTATTCCCAATGCTTCACTTGCCATTTCCATTTCCTCCCCACCTACAGTGGACATCTCTATCCACCTTACTTCCACCTCTCCAATCATGCAGATTATTCCCGTGGATTCATCCTCTACCATGACCTTGCTGGTCTCCTCTTCCTCTATGTCTCCTTCCCTTCTCTCTCTTTTTGCTGCTATGATGCCTACCCTTAGCCTCCTAGAATCCTTTGTGAAGTACATGCAGAACATGACATCTGAGCTTTCGGGGATGCTTACTAACACAATAGTTCAAGCTGCAATAACTTAGGCTATGGGCCATGCTCCAACTCTCCCTCCCCCTACCAAACCACCAAGAATGAAGGCAACAATGCAGATATCTGATGAGCTTGAGCGATTGTAGCGAGAGGCTGCAAAGAGGCCAAAAGATGAATAATTTGAATACCACGAGCATCCACTTTTCGAACGTCGAGAGATAGATGAGGTGGCCTATGAATCCTCTAGTGAGAGCAACGAGGAGCTAGACGTTGAACTAATCAAGCAAACAAATGATCCCAAGCTCAATGGAGAGTGGTGCAAGTAGCTTAAGGAGATTGAAGATAAAGAAGCAGAGGATCAGCTTACACGTGAAGAGGAAATTGCTGCTCCAGCGACTAAAGGCAGTAGGTCTCCAACTGAAGGGCATGGCCAAACACTAGAACATGATGAGGAAGCATCCCTCTATGAAGATGAGCAAGATGAGAAACTCGAGGAACATGAACACAACCAAAATGAAGAAGAAAAGGGTGCTGGAAGGGAGGATCCCTCCAATGAGTAGTTCCACATCGAGTCTCCCACTAAACATGAAACACTCAGACATGACTTCGATGAGGAGAAAGAAGAAGCAGGAACTGAGAAGAGGGCTCTTGTTATTAGAGTTGTTGAGCTTGAGAAGGAGGACAACGGTAATCAAAGTGCACCACCCAAGGAAGATCCCTAAATACCTGATTGGTTGGAGAGGTAGTTGAAGCAAAAGACTCCCACCCCAAAAGATCTTAGGGCAAGGCTGGAAGCCATACTCGCCAAAGCACAGATAAGCACCAAGAAAGAGAAAAATCCAAAGATCAGATCAAAGGTGACCATGGATGCCTCAAGATCTAGGGTGGTACAAATAGCGATGCCGATGGTTGGAGAACAAGGAATAACTTATAACATCTCCACCATCGACTTGGGAGTGGCCACAAGGGAGCAAAAGGTTGACCACCTCCAGGAATCGGTTGCCATAGTGGTGCATCTTATCCAACATGATAAGGTTTCTAAGGAGGATCTCAAAGCACAAGTGGCTGATATGATGGCCTATATTCAGCAGTGGTCATTCCTGTATGAGCAGCCCACTATGTCATCAGCCCTGCCTCAGTTGCTATCTCAAGAGCAGAGCAATAAATTGGAGAAGAGAAGGAACTTGGATAAGACTAGGGAAAACTGGTTCTGGTAGGTCTTAGACATGGGAACCAAAGGTATCAACTTGGCTGTCAAGATAGAAAATAAGTTCTTAGAAGTACATAAAACTCTTAAGGGTACAAGGCAGGTCTGCAAAAAGTTCCCAAGGAAATACAAAGCAGCCTACCCAAAAATTGAGGCTATACTCGCATTGCCAAGTGAGGTTTGGGAGAAGGACCTTGCCCTCAAAGATGATGACCACTAGTTAGTGGATGTATGGAAGCGAGATTTTTATCATTGGAGGAATAGGCTAGAGAAGATCTTGGAATGTATAGCGTCAGATATCGAATGGGCCAAGGAGTCTAGAGAGGATTGTGCTTGGTACCTCAAGCTAATGACGGGGTATGAGCTACCCGCTGTTGAAATAAATCCTCAGAGCATAAATCCCCACTTCTTAAAGAATATGGAAGATGGGATGTCAGTTGAGGTTACCACAGATTTCTTGGGATTTTGTGTTTGAGCCTTCACCCAGTGAGAGCTTCTAAGAAGCAACTCTGCTAAGTATGATGATGATTGGAAGAAGCTTGTCAACAATTCCTAGGAATGGAGCTACTAGGTGCTGCGATCAGATATCATGGAGTTGGAGAAGTTCCAGCCATTGATCTTGAGTTTCATGGAGTATGCAGCTTCGAAGAAGTGCGAAGAAAACCTTTTCATCAATGAAGAATTCCTCAAAGAATAGCTATAGCATAGGGCAAACAACAAAAGGAGGAAATTGCTACAGTGCCACCACTAGATGACAAAATAGGGAAAAGACAAGAAATGTTTTATAAATGTAATATATTTGGGGGTAGGTGAAACCCTATTGTAAAGTGAATCCTGGCCACACAATAGAATCGAATCTTGGCCACTCATTTTGCTTTTTGAAAACTATAAATAGGGCTCTCCTCCTCTCATTTGAAGAGAGTTGAGTTGTTGTAAAGGCATGCTGTAGAAAGTATAATACAAAATACAGTCATTTTCTGGTGTATTTTTGGGTTTCTCTACATGTTTCATGATTCTTCTCCCTTTAATTAAAACTTTACTTCAAGTTACTTTGCTGTTCTGGTATCCTTTAGTTAGCTTTGGTGGATTTAGTATGTTGTCTTTGGTTATGAAGTTTTCTACTATGTGTATGCTTTCCTTGTCCATACTTTTTGTCATTTGCTACTGGTAGGTGACTGTGTAAAATTCGCCTGGACTATAATTTCATAGCTTCTCATTAAAAATTTTCTTTGTTCACATTTACACGGTGAATGAATGATGAATATCTGCAGTCCTTAGAAGATAGCATAGATTTCACAACATTGTGAGAATTCAGATTAAGTGAAATACTATTTAAGGAAACTGTCCATAGCAGGAACCTCCATGATCACTGTTCATCGATAGTTGCAGGTCTAGGAACCATCCTTCTTCCCTGCCCCTTTTTATTATTTTTTTAAGAAACAACCTGTGCTAAGGTTCATTGCACATTGTAAAGCCAAATCTGACGAAACAATAGAGTCCAAGACTACTATTTGAACGTATGGCAAAAGAAAAATATTTTCATATCCGAAGAACTCCATACATTGACCCAATTCTCCTACAGCTTTAAACCACATAAGATTGCCTTTTGATTCTAGAAAATCACATCAAACAACTGATATATTCCAAGCATCATCAAGACCTGACATCCGAGAGACCTTCCGATAGTGTTTTGCAATTTGTTTGTGGAAGATTGTCTTTCAAGAGAGGTAATGCACCTACGTATTACCTGTGTTGTGAAGTGCATAAAAACACCCTCAATAGAACTGACACTAGAAGGAGGGCCAAAAGGTAAAGCTGGATCGAATTGGGTCATTCTCCCCTGAGAGATTCCACTGAGTCTTGAGGTCTACACCGAACAAGGGAGAGTTTCAGGAATTACAGCCCCCTGTCTGAGCTACAAGAGCTAAATGAGGGGGACCATCTATCATCAATTCACTAGAGAAGCTCATTTTTCTTTCACCTCCGTCACCTTCATCTTCACTAGTAGCACCACCTTCTTCTCATCTGATCCATACAGCCTTCCAGGTTGCCCTTCCATTGGGGTTGAACACTGCCTTTCAGCCAAACACAGTCACCAACCTTGCTGCTACCTCATCAGTTGCTGCCACCCTATCAGAGTTATAGACCAATCTAGCATAGCCACCTCCACTGCCCTTCCAAATGGCATGGCTAGGAGATAACCCATCCCCTCTCACCTTGAACCTTTACCATGATATGCCAAACAATCCTAAGAATTTTTGCATGAAGTTCAACTCTCGGGACCCATAGAGGACAGCTAAGGAGCATGTCAAGATTTTTGAAATTGCCCTAAAGACTATGCAGATCATATAGGAAGATGTGTCTTGCAGGCTCTTTCCCTACTCCTTAGGGGAGGAGGCATTCTACTGGTACGTCAATTTACTGGCCAAAACTATCAACATATGGGATCTTCTGGAGAATGCATTTCCATAGAAGTTCAAGATCCCAGTCTGCCCTGTAGATTCATATCGACACTTCATGTCAGTTCAAAGGGAAATCAATGAACCGATCAGCTCATTCAATGATGAATTTCACAGAGTGTACACTTGACTATAGGCCCCATACATTTTCAATGATATTGTTGTCCTACCTATTTACTATGCAACCTTGGACAATCTCACTTCAGCCCTAGTGAAAATAATGAGACCGCCACGAGCTAGGTTGGTCGATGCATACGTTGAAGCCATTATCACCAGCACAGATTTGGGACAGAACATATCCGGTTCATTGCCTTCTCTTGGGAAAACCACGTATCCAACATAGATTCAAGGACTCACACAAGCCCTATAGCATCAAAGACCCTTGCTGAATCTAGTGCCACAACTACCTCTGGTTCCACATCCTAGGCAACCAATGAACCGGGCATATCTAGTACCTCACTACCTGCTACCCTAATAGCAACAATCCTAGGTGCCTATGTCCTTCAAGCACCAGAATTTTGACTTGCTCGTTAGAATCAGTTGGTGGCACAGCCCATGTTCCTTCAGAATGCTGCACTGCAACCAAACAACACCAAAAAGGATAGAATCGATGAGCTCACATAAATGATCAAGAAATTGTCAACCAAAATGACACACTTAAGGAATCAAAACAACTAGCTGCAGGCATCGTAAAAGAGCATCCAGACCAACCTTAATAGTGAAAACTGAGATCAGCATGAGAATCAGGACAATCAGGATGCTAGCACGTTGTCAGAGCAGAATTATGATAGAAATCAGAATTCGGGTTAGAACTTTGACATAAAACCCTTCCAGAGGGAAAACCGGACATGGAATACATGCCCCAACAATGGTGGCATTCCCACACCTCTTGATCAGTCTAGCAATAATGAGAACCCCATAGGTGGAGTTTACTTGGAAGAGGCTACACTATCTGGTTGGTGTCGCATTCACAAGATGAGTCGCCATTCCAAATTGGATTGTCCGAAATTCCAAACTACCGTTGAGATTTTCCAGGTAGAAGTTCAGAATGTGGTGGACAATTCTGGGTGCAGGGATATCCTCTCGTCTGACCCATATGATTCCTCAGTGGTTGTGCTAAACTAGGCTCCTTTCCCAATGCTGGAATGTAACACACCTAAACTAGAGGGTGCTGATCTGAACAACAATGATAAGGTGAAAGAGGTAAGTTTTGAAAGTCCTTTAGCTCAGCTTTTCAATTCGGTAGATAGTGGTCCCAAAGATGATGAAGAAGAGCCTAGGGAGGATGAAGTCCAAATGTTTCACTAGTAGACTACCCCTTACAACCTCAAAAATAGACAAGCTAGAGGTCATGCTGGAGGTCTATTTATGACCTCCACCACACCAAATAATTTCAGCACCCCCCCGATCTGATCCGAATGCAAATAATAACCTAGGTTTTCCCCATACACCCATGTGGTACCTCAGTATAAATAAATAGAAAAGCAACGGCCAAAGCCAAGCCACTACCTCCTCCCAAAATGTTTCCCATGATTAAGAAGTTGAGCAGATGGGTGAGTATATTGTTGAAGAATTCAAAAGGGTGAAGGTAAGCGTGTTGGTATTCAAACTTCTAAAGGTGTCTGCCGTCAGGAATGATTTTTTCAGAATGATAAATGGGACTCCGCCACAGGGGTCAACTTAGGAAGCTCCAATAAAGAAGGTTTCTTTTGGTAATCAGCAAAATGAGCCAGTCGTCAGGCAGATTTTTAATGGCAAGGCTGACCCACCACCCGGTTAGCAAGCAAATAAGTAGCCCGACAGGGTCGCTAATCAGGTACAAACCCAAGGCAAGGGCAACGAGAAAGATAAGGGCCAAGTCACTTAGGTAGATGTTTCCAGAGGATTGTTTCAAGGGAAATTCAGAACTCCTCCCTTTCTAACCACCATCCACATGTTCGGGAAGAACCTCCATAATTGCTTGCTCGATTTAAGAGCCTCGGCCAATGTTATTCCCTTGAGCATGTGCAAAGCACTCGGAATAATGCCAACCCCTTCTCAGTGGAAGGTGACACAACTTGACAAGACCAAAATCAACATAGTGGGGGAAATTAATAGAATACCT
Source organism: Sequoiadendron giganteum (assembly GCA_007115665.2). NCBI lineage: Eukaryota > Viridiplantae > Streptophyta > Pinopsida > Cupressales > Cupressaceae > Sequoiadendron > Sequoiadendron giganteum. The sequence goes on from CM021102.1 coordinate 193,061,748, forward strand.
ATGTAAGTTGCTGTTGATCCCCAGATCCAGTAGACCATTGACATTCAGGTGGCCGCTATCCCGAATATATATGGTATAATCCTAGGAAGGGATTTCATGAGGGCATTGAACAAATATGCCACGACTGAATACTTGCATATGTGGCTGCCATGAAAAGGAATGCCAAATCAGATTCAGATTGATTGAGAACCATAGATGAGATTTATGATCACTGAGTACAACAACATAATTGAGGTGTTGTATGCCAAAATAGGTTTGGGAAATTATTCTCGAGTATTGGTTCAGAATGAATAGGAATACCTTGAAGAAGAAGGAACAAGCAAGGTTTTCCTCATGATATGTAGCCCACCTACTAATTTGACCAATGTATCTTAGAGCACCAAAGTGCTAGTAGAATCTGATGATGAAGAGTCCGGAGAGGATAACAGTCTTGGACTGCTCGATGGTTTCGAAGATTTTATGGAAAAATGTGTTTAGGACCAGCTCAATTCGGGAACTCGAATGAGCTTTCAAGAACTCTTGCTCCCTAACTGGTGTCGGGTACACAATACTGCTCACTCGAAATTTGACTGCTTCTTGTGTCAAACAACAATTGAACATGTCAAAAAACAAGCTACTCCAAAGGAGAAAATAGGATCAACACTACACGAACAAACATGTTCCATCCCCACACCTCCTAAAGCAGTTACTAAAATGAAAGCTACTCCGAAGGTGAAAGCCAGATCGGTCAGCCCTATGCCCAAGGACTCTCCTAGATTTTGGATGTTGCGCTTTGACGGCTCCAAATCCAAGCACGAATCTGGGGTAGGTTTCGAACTGATCAGTCCCAGAGGTAAATCACATTTCACTGATCATAGATTGTAGTTTTATTGTACTAACAACGTAGAAGAGTACAAAACTTTGGTCTTGGGCCTCTTAATGGCATTGAGAAAGGATGTCAAAATGCTCCAAGTGTATGGAGATTTTGAGTTAGTTGTAAAATAGGTCAAGAAGCTTTATTCCTACTATGATCAGAGACTCACTAACTATCGACACCGTGTATGGGATATGTTGGAAGGGCTAGATGCCTTCAACATTCAAGTGATCCCATGTGCTCTGAATCATACTGCCAATGCCTTGGCATAGGTGACAAGTACACTACAACCATTATCCCTATTCAGCCTCAAAAGATTCACGGTGGAGCTCATCTCCATCCCGTCAGTGCTAGATAATGTAGCTAGTTTCTAGGTATTCAACAATGACAAACATATCTTGGATTTTATCACCAGTTCGGATGTGTTTGCCACATAGATAATTGATGAGACTGAACCTCAAGAGGTGGATCTGGATATAGAAGGATTCATTAATCTGAAGACTAATACCATCCCTAGGGGAATGGTTCAATTAGAACAAATCTTTGACCTTGATCAGATTAGAGACCAGGACCAGCAACCTAAGAAAGATACCATCAACAGCCAATGCAACATTTACTATCTAGGGACAACTGGAAATGCTAAGAACGTATTCATTGGCAAGGTGTGCACTCCTGAAGAAAGAGCAGGGATAATTGAAGCTCTACAAAAGTATCATGACATCATCACCTGGAGCTATAGCGATCTCAAGACATATGACACGTCAATTATCACACACACTATCCCTCTCAGACTAGATGCAAAGCCATTCTGACAGTGGCAGTGCCTTGTCAATGCTTTATTGGAACCAATAATATATAAGGAAGTACAAAAGTTTCTATTAACCAGGATCACCTTTCTGATTAGACACTCTACATGGGTAGCCAATTTGGTTCCTATCAGAAAGAAAAATGGGGAAATCAGATTGTACGTGGACTTTTGCAATCTGAACCGGGCCTCAAAGAAAGAAAAATATCTTGTACCCTCATTGGATGAGGTGTTACAGGTAGTAAATGGCTCCTAGATGATGTCCTTCTTGGATGGATATTCAGGATATAACCAGGTTATGGTGCAGTATGAAGATCGACACAAGACAACATTCACCACCAAGTGGGGAACTTTCACATATAGAAGAATGTCATTTGGGCTAATCAACGCTGGTGCCACTTTCTAGTGCGCCATGGATATTGCATTCAAGGACCTGATAGGCAAGTGCATAATCATCTACATGGATGATTTAAAAGTGTTTTCAAAATAGCGGGGTAATCATGTTGCTCACTTATGCAAGCTCTTTGAAAGGTGTTGCACATTTGGTGTTTCCCTTAACCCGAAGAAGTGCATCTTTGGGGTCACTAAGGGAAAGCTCCTTGGACATGTCTTGTCAGAGCGGGGAATTTCTATTGACCCCAAATGTATCCAATCCATCATGAAAATCCAACTGCTGGGCAGCAAGAAGGAATTAAAATCTTTTTTTGGAAAGATTAACTTTGTCTGCAAGTTCATCACTGGCTTCGTGGAAATAGTCAAACCACTCAATGCCATGCTAAAATAGGATGCTAAGGTCGAGTGGACTCCTGAAGCAAAGCAGGCTTTTGGGGAAATCAAGAAAAAAATCATTGACGCCCCTGTGCTAGTTAGCCCCAATTACCTCAAGCCCTTATACATATACTCCTTTGCTTCGGATCATTCCTATGCTAGTATCTTGATGCAAAAGGATGACGAGGGGAGTGAACATCTGATCACATTCATGAGCACACCCCTGAAGGATGCTAAACTATGCTATCATAACATTGAAAAAAGCCATATGCCCTTGTTAAGGGAGTCAAGAAGTTCTAGCATTATATCTTACGCAACAAGGTGTTCGCTATAGTTCCTGACCTTGCAGTGAAGACATTGCTTATGCAGAATGAATTAGGGGAGCGAAGGGAAAAGTGGATTGCATTGCTATAGGAATATGATATGGAAATCTAGCCGATGAAGCTGGTACGAGGGTAGGCACTTGCCAGAATGATTGCAAAGGTAGTTATTGATGTTGGACCTGAACTCATGGTACAATAGTACCAGCTAGAGGATGTCTCCCCAGGGGAATGGTACGATGACATAGTTTATTACCTACTAAATCATAAGTGTCCACCTCATTTGCCGAGAGTCCAAAGATGAGCCCTTAGACTGAAAAGCGGAAGCTATATGTTACAAGGTGAGTTATTGTACAAAAAGAATCATGAAGGTATCTATTTGAGATGCCTTGGTAGGGAGGAAGTTGATCACATCCTTAAGGAATTCCATGATAAATTCGGGACTGGTCATGGTTTTGGTTTATAAACTACACACCAAATATTGAGAGCTGGGTATTATTAGCCCACCATTTTCAAGGATGCTCATGGTCATGTTCGTACCTTCCACATGTGCTAGACAGCTGTCGCCTGGGAAACGAATGTTTTCGTCATGTTGCAGCCTGTTCTAGAGGTAAGACTGTTCGTGCAATGGGGTCTCGAAGTTATTGGTCTGGTAAGCTCTCCATCATCTGTGGGACACAGGTACATTCTAACCACTTCTGATTATTGCACTAGATGGACAGAGACAATAATTTGTAGGAAATGTACAACTGAAGTTGTAACCAATTTCTTAGAAAGTTTCATTTTAAATTGTTTTGGTTGCCCATATGCTCTAGTATGCAATAATGGCCCTACGTTTGCTTCATTAAAATTCATGAGTTGGGCCTTTGACTATGGCATTGCCCTCAAATTTTCATCTAATTATTACCCTCAAGGCAACGGCCTTGCTGAGCCCACCAACAAGAACTTGATCACGATGATCAAGAAGCTTCTAGATAGGAATCCCAAGGATTGGCATACGAAACTTCATTTCGCCCTGTGGGCGGATCGCACCCATCACAAGGCTTCCCTCGGAGATTCCCCATATCATCTCGTCTATGGCTTAGAGCCCGTCTTTCCCATACATTTTAAAATCCCCACCCTCTAGTTTGTCAACGATTTTTATGAAGGAGGAGACTGCAGAGAAGCTCACCTTGAAGAAGTATGAGACCATGCAATAGAAAATTTTGCCAAACATAAGGGCATAGTCAAAAGATGGTTCGACTGCTGAGCTAAAGTTAAGGCCTTCCACATTTTTGATCTAGTCCTTTATTGGGACAAGGCCCATGAAAAGAAAGGGGGACACATAAAATTTGACAAGCTTTGGCTTGGCCCCTTTCAGATTGCTGAAATCCTTAGAGATAATGCCTTCTGCCTAAAGACTCTCACTAGTGAAGATGTCTCATTGCCTGTCAACTGGTAGCACCTTAAGCATTACTTCCAAGCCTGAGCTCTTTTGGAGCTGTCTGTGTAAATACCTGTATATAGGTTAGAATAGGTTTCCTACTTTGTCCTTTGGTTTTTCTCATTGTCCCGGCTATTTTGGTCTTGATCTTGGAAGAGTCTTCTTGTTCTACTATGGTGATCATGATTGACTCGATAGGTGGTTTGCCCTACTACCCGCTCTTGCACCATTTTCTAGATAAACCTTCATTGCCTACTGCTAACCTCTGAAAAACCCCTAAGCATCGATTTTCAACTTTCGAACACCGAACTAACCTAGGATGGCTATCTGCTTGAATCCCCTGCATTTATCGTGGAACACACAGAAACACACTTTAAAATTTCCAAAAAATGGTATAGTGATTACTGGGAGGAAGGGAATAGTGAAAAATCTTGTGCTATTTTCTAGATAAACCTTCATTGCCTACTGCTAACCTCTTAAAACCCCTAAGCATCAGTTTTCAACTTTTGAACTCTGAACTAACCTAGGATGGCTATCCACTTGAATCCCCTGCATTTATCGTGGAACACACAGAAACACACTTTAACATTTCAAAAAAATGGTATAGTGATTACTAAGAGGAAGGGAACAATGAAAAATCTAAAGTCTGCTCCAGTGACCACTGTGATTCCCAAGCCCATAGGGAGCTTCATTGCTCACACAGTTGAACAGAAAGAGAAAGAGAGAAAAAATACTGCAAAGAATATCAAATAAAAGGAATAGATAAAGTAAAATAACAACTGTATGGGTGTGCGAATATCTCTATCAGGGCTATGGATGCTTGGCTAGTAGTAGAGCTATGTTCGTGGGGTTACAGCGACAACTCTGTCAAGGCTATGGACGTCTAACTAGCAGTGGAGCAATGTCAAGGTTACTTTTGGGGTTAGGCGAACTACGTAGCTTATCTCTCCCAACCAGTAGTTGCTCTTGCTATCTCCGAGGAAAGGAAATGAACTCACCATACACACACCTCCATGATGATGTCATAGTTTGATTCAACCTCACCCTCCTTAACCTATTCTTAGTTTAGCTTTAAAAATTGGCTCTGGTCTGTGAAACCAGAGATCATGGGTTTAGAATGAATATTTATCTCTAGAACACTAGGAGCATTCTCCCAATGGAGTTACCATTTGTTGTGCCTATTGTGCACAAGCCCCATTCAGAACGGGGACCCACTCTTCCCTCTTTTTGATTATTGGGTCCTTTTTGGCTTAGCCTCATTTTGCATGTCCATTTTTGTGCCCTAATAGGTCAACTCACCCTCCAAAGTCACATATTAAGTATGACCAAACTTGACCCCTTTAAAAATGCTAAATCTGAAGTCAGTTTAGGTTTCCCTTGTCAGAATGCCCTTCGGACATCTGTGGCCCCTTTCGGGTCCGGACCCTCATGTTTCCCTCTTTGAATTCCCGTTCTAAGTTTGCTAATGTCGGCGTCCAATGCCCAACATCTTTCCAAACCCCGGATCTCAGATTTTCGCATCCGGGATTGCACCTGAACTTCGTCATTCTTCATGGACATAGCTGGATGTCTTTCTGGCCACCGAACTCGAGGTCACCCACCACCACTTGAGAGATTTGAACTCACCAACCTTTCAGACCATTGTACGAAGCATTAATTTGCTGTATTAATGGCATTTTTGGCTATTTAAAGTGGATTTTTGGCTATCATTTTCACTCGACCGAAGTGATAGAGAAATTTGCAGAGCTCCTCAGCATCTGACATTCTCCACCCCCACGCTCAAGGTCTCATCTGACCATTTTTTCGCGCATTCAACACCACCCTCTTCGAGATTTTGAGGTACGTCTGCCATTCGCACGCCTCACCTTCCTTTTCATCAAATTTTGGTTTAAAATGAAGTAAAATAATAAAAATGGGTAAAAATTTGGTAGATTAGTATTCCCACTAAAAAACCCAGCTTTTAAAATCTCGAAAAACCACATAAAATCATTGAAATTCAATGTCGGAGGTTAACCTTGTTCTTGTTGTTCTTCAGAAATAGTCGTTGGCATCTCCCAAGCCCGGACCTTCTCGCGGTCGTCCGTGCAAAATGCTAAACTTAAATTTCCAAATTGATGATGGCCAAGCTCACCCTAGACAATGGCCTCTAGATTTCTCTTTGCAGGTTTCCGTTGCGCCCCTGCCATTTAAAATGGCCTCCCTCGAGTGTCTTTCCGACCCTCGGGCCTCGGCCGCATGAAATGCATTTCAAACTTGCAAAAAACCAAAAAATCGGCCAAGGAACAAACTGTCCTCGAGATCCGACCCTCAAAATTTCGTTCCCAGAATTCCCTGTGAACTTCGCTGTTGTGAACGACCAGGTTTGAACGTCCCTCTGGACCTCAGACCCCAGGCTCACAAGGTCCATTGGAATTTATAAAAAGGAACCAAAATTTGAAGTCTAAGCTAAATCCGGACCCCATACTCCAGAATTCCTTTTTTGGAATTCTGTGTTACTTTTTCCATTCCAAACGACTGTCCCAGGATGACTTTTCAACTCCCAGACCCCAGTCCCCTTTTTGCCGAGCACAAAATCTAAGTAGAGAACTGAAGACCGGGCTTCTTTCAGACTCCGGATCTTCGAATTCCACCTCTGAAATTCTGTTCCACTGCCACTGTTTCAAAGGGATGAACCCATCTATCTTACTGGCCTCTGGACCTCGATCCTCTATTTGCTACCATGCTCCCAAAACTCCTAAAATTCATCTCTGGGGATTACCCTCCAGAATTCCACTCCAGGATTGCCACCTACTTTTCACCATTATGAATGGCTAACCCATGACTGCTTCCCGATGATGATGGTCTAAGCTCCAGATTCTGGTGCCTCGAGTTCTATCTTCCCTATGCCGTTTCAGGTGGCCTTCCTATAGCTAATAATCGAATGCTTAATTAAGGACTCAAATGACCTCCAAATCCAAAATGAACTTTGACCCATTTGCTAAAATTGGGTCTTCTTTCACACCAACCCTCAATTGAGCAAATCCAAAATTGGGAAACACCTTTGGGAGTTCCATACCTAATTTTCCCTTCCAAACGGCATTCTACCAAGGGAACTCTGGCCCTGGGAACCCAGGTCACCTGCCTTGCTTTCTAATGGTGTGTCATCAAATGTTATATGATTATCGAATATGAAAAATTATTGTGGAGCTAACCTTGATGTGGAGGGACTTTTCTGAGGCCATTTTTCCATATTTAATTACTGATTCATGTCTTTTGTGCAGGATTTATGTAATCCTACATAGAAACTTCTAGTGCCTCCAAGCAAAAGAGGAAAGGAATAGCCAAGGCACCCTGAGGCAAGGAGGATAAGGATTAGATGAAGTACAAGTTTCAAGGGGTTCCCTTACAATCCAGAATCAACACTTTTTGGAGAGATGTCATGGATACCAATATCGATCAGGTCGATATTGATGAATTTACATAGAGAGTCAGGGTGAATCCTAAGATAGAAAATGCAAGGTTGATAAGGAGTAGTGGAATTGTAGAAGATGCAGGCTTCCCATCAGCCTTGGTGGCCCCAAAATTGGTAATGGTGTGTATGGATGCATATCAACCAGAGACCTGAACTATAGTGGACCGAGATGGAATATCCTTACGGATATGTCCCCATTGGGTATAACGACAACTTTCCACATTCCTGCCTTTAAGAGCATGGAGACCCCCACCATGGAAGAATGCAAGGAATTATGGGAGCAGGATCCACTGAAATGTAAGAAGCTAATCAATCAATATTGGTTGAAGGACAAGTGGGGTAGTGCCGACAAGCTCCCTCATGAGCTTTTTCGCAATGATTTCTTTGAAGATTACGACGACCTCATGACCTTGATAAGCCGAGTGATTGGTCTTCCTACTATGGCCTTCTTCCAAGAATGGATGTTCTACTTTGTCAAGCAGATTCTCCTCGGTGATGACACTGCCTTTTATTGGGGGGAGATAATCAGTGATTGCTTCCACAAACAGTTTAAAAGTGTGAAGAAGACCTCCAAGTTCTACAAGACATCCTACTTGGTATACTCCCTCATGGACCGGTGACACTATCATGGATTAACTGTAGTACCTAGTGAGGCATCAGGGGTAGAGCTCAAGCCTTATGATAAATACCCTCAACTGCACTACCAAAACTTCAAAAAGGATTATTACAGGGTGGATGATGCATTCATCACCTACATCATTCGATCTCTAGGAGGTGAATTTTAGATAAGAGTTTCCTATAGTGCTAGAGCTCTCCTCAGGTAATACGCCTTCCTATACTTACAATTTCCAAGGTTCACTTACATCCGTGCCCAAGGATTCATAGAAAGACCAAATAAGCTACCCCGGTACACTAATGACTAGATTATACTATTGGAGCTAACTTGGCAGTTGCGACACATTCATAATATCTTGAGCAACAAGCATCTAGTGGGTACACCTTACCCCAATGGGCTCGGCCAAGGGATGTACAAGATTCATACCTCCTAGTGTGCAGGGCACTCAAAAAGGGAGTTGGTCGAATACCACTTCTGGAAATATACAGCTCAGCCTTGAATTGACCCATATGGACATATAAAAAAGGCATTAGGATGGGAGTATTCCCACCTCCACAACGTTGAAGATTTCTGGGCTAATTGTGAAGATGATCTTGAAGTGCGGATGCGGGACTACATGCGCATGACTGGCCTTTATGTGCGGAGAATAAATTTGTACCCGATTCCTGACCAGCTTGAGGAGGATGAGGAAACAATGATTGATCTAGGATATGATGTCATCACCAATTTGCCACTGCCTATGATTGATTGGAATGAGCGAGAGGTTGATGACCTCGATGTACTAACTAAACCCATCGAGATCCAAACAAAGGTGTGGATTGACCAACAGGTAGGCGAATTGAAAGATCAAGGAGTTGCATTAATGTTTAAGGGACTAGAAACTGAACCGAGTGGTTCCGATGGTGGAGTGGTTTCCGCTACAACTGGGGAAACATCCAAAACCCCACCATCAGTCAAAACCAAAAAGAGAAAAGAATCCAGTGAGCAACTTCCTAAACCGAAGGTTTATGCTTGAAAGGCATCAGAGGGAGAGCTGCCAAAGAAAGAAAGAAAAACAATTGGGGTAGCAGACATGACTCTGATACCCAAAGGTTTGCTCCTCGGGGAAGGAGGAGAAGGATTTGACCCGCTGAGGTCTCCATCCGCTGCAATTGCTACTGCTGTTGCCACCATCCTACATGCTTTGCTTGTCGTTTCTGCTTCCTCCCCACCTACGGTGGACATCTCTATCCACCTTGCTTCCACGTCTCCAATCATGCAGATTGTTCCCATGGATTCATCCTCTTCCATGACCTCACCAGTCTCCTCTTCCTCTATGTCTCCTTCCCTTCCCTCTATTTTCACTACTACGATGTCTGCCCTTAGCCTCTTGGAATACTTTGTGAAGTACATGCAAAACGTGTCATCCAACCTTTCAGGGATGCTTACTAACCCAATGGTTCAAGCTGCAATAGCTCAGGCTATGGCCCACACTCCAACTCTCCCTCCCCCTACCAAACCACCAAGAATGGAGGCGACAATGCAGATATCCAATTAGCTTGAGCGACGGTAGCTAGAGGCTGCAAACAAGCTAGAAGATGAAGAATTTGAATACCATGAGCATCCACTTTTCAAACGTCGGGAAATAGATGAGGTGGCCTACGACTCCTCCAGTGAGAGTAGCGAGGAGCTAGACGCTGAACTAATCAGGGAAACAAATGACCCCGAGCTCAATGCAGAGTGGGGCAAGATGCTTAAGGAGATTGATGATAAGGAAGCCGAGGATCAGCTTGCATGTGAAGAGGAAATTGCTACTCCAGTTACTGAAGGCAGTAGGTCTCCAACTGAAGGGCATGGCCAAACCATAGAACACGATGAGGAAGCATCCCTCCATGAAGATGAGCAAGAAGAGAAACCCAAGGAACATGAACATGCCCAAAATGAAGAAGAAAAGGGTGTTGGAAAGGAGGATCCCTCCAATGAGCAGTTGCACACTGAGTCTCCCACTAAACATGAAACGCTTGGGTAGGACTCTGATGAGGAGAAAGAAGATGTGAGAATTGAGAAGAGGGCTCTTGTTGTTAGAGCCATTGAGCTTGAGAAGGAGGACAATGGGAATCAAAGTGGACTATCGAGGGAAGAGTCCCAAATACCCGATTGGCTAGAGAGGTAGTTGAAGCAAAAGACTCCCACCCCAAAAGATCCTAGGGCAAGGCTGGAAGCCATATTGGCTAGAGCACAGACAAGCACCAAGAAAGAGAAAAAGCCAAAGAGGTGACCATGGATACCTCCAGATCTAGGGCAGTACAAATAGCGATGTCGGTGGTTGGAGAACAAGGAATAACTTATAATGTCTCCACCATCGACTTGGGAGTGGCTACAAGGGAGAAAAAGGTTGACCATCTCTAGGAATTAGTCGCCAGGGTGTTGCATCTTATCCAATAGGATAAGGTTTCTAAGGAGGAAGTCAAAGCACAAGTGGTTGATTTGATGGCCTATATTCAGCAGTGGTCATCCCCGAATGAGTGGCCCACTACATCATCAACCCCGTCTCAGTTGCTATCTCAAGAGAAGATCAATAAATTGGAGAAGAGAAGGAACTTGGATAAGACTATGGAAAACTGGTTCCAGCAGGTCTTAAACATGGGAAACACAGGTATCAACTTGGTTGTTTAGACAACAAATAAGTTCTTAGAAGTATAGAGAACTCTTGAGGGTACAAGGCAGGTCTACGAAGAGTTCCCGAGGAAATACAGAGCAGCCTACCCAAAAATTGAGGCCATACTCGCATTGCCAAGTGAGGTCTGGGAGAAGGACATCACCCTCAAAGATGATGACCACTGGTTAGTGGATGTATGGAAGCAAGATTTTGATCACCGGAGGAAAAGGTTGGAGCAAATCCTTGAACATATAGCACCAGATATCGAATGGGCCAAGGAGTCTAGAGAGGATTACACTCGTTACCTCAAGCTAATGACGGGGTACAAGCTACTTGCTGTTGAAATAAATCTAGAGAGCATAAAGCCCCACTTCTTAAAGAACATGGAAGATGGGATGTCGACTGAGGTTACCATAGATTTCTTGGGTTTTTCCGCTCGAGGCTTTGCCCAGTCAGAGATTTTTAGAAGCAACATTGCTAAGTATGATGATGATTGGAAGAAGCTTGTCAACAATTCCTAAGAATGGAGCTACCAGGTGGTGCGATCAGATATCGTGGAGTATGCAACTTCGAAGAAGCATGAAGGAAACCTTGTCATCAATGAAGAATTCCTTGTACATTGTTCTTTTCTTTTTTAAGAAACAACCTATGCTAAGGTTCATTGCACATTGTAAAGCCAAATATGACGAAACAATGGAGTCCAAGACTATTGTCTAAACCTACAGTAAAAGCATAGTAATTTCATATCCGAAGAACTCCATTCGTTGACCCAATTCTCCTACAACTTTAAACCATGTAAGACCGCCTTGTGATTCCAGCAAATCACATCAAACAACTGATATATTCCAAGCATCGTCAAGACCTGACATCCGAGAGACCTTGGGATAGTGTTTTGTAATCTGATTGTGGAAGATTTTCTTTCAAGAGAGGTAATGCACCTACATATTACCTGAGTTGTGAAGTGCATAAAAACACCATCAACACCTTCCTAGTTGATAAAGAGGTAGAAAGAAACAAATCGGGGAGACTAATGCACATTGATGAAGCATCTCATTCTCTTAGCGATGGATTATGTTAGCCCGATGGTAGTAAATGAATGGAATATACTCATCAGAAAAGGCCTTGGGTGATGACCAAAGAAACTACTAAACAAACCAGACCTTCTATACATTTGTGGAACTTTCCAAATTTCTCCTCAAAGTGATATAAGCTAAAGAAAAATAGAAAGGATTGTTGCACGACATTTGTGAAAATGTCAAATAGTCCTGTCAATCAAGTAAGAGGAACTAAAGGGATATTTATGATCGAAGAGACATTCAGCTATGTCTTAGCGATCGATCAAAAGTGTATAAACAAATATGGCACCAAATACGAAACACAATTTGGCCTAAGGAGAAAGGGGTATCACCGATGCAATCTTTTGTGTCACTCTGACAAATTGAATTTCAAGAAGACCATTGCATTCAATTGCAGGTGCTGACATTAATGGCCACATGAATGAACTCCATATGAACATTAATGATCAATAGAAATTAAGAATGAAAGGACTTAACAGGAATTGCAGCAAGCAAGCACAAAAGGCTGAGCAGAATTCAAGGAGCATAGTGTGATCGACAATTCACAACTAAGTTCATGAACTCCTCTACAATTAGAAAATTATAATTCAAAGAATTGAAAATGGAAGGCCCTAGTTTTAGAAATACCAAAGGTAGAAAGCAACATGGTGAGGATAGTCAAAGCAAAAGAAAAGAAAAAAGGACTCAAATGAGCGATGATCCAAAATCAACTGAGAGGAAGTTCAGCTAGGACCTCATTGATCAATTACCCACGTATGGGATGAGGGCTAGGAGGTTTGCACAATTGAGGGCCGATATAGAAAAATTTGAGGACAAATGTAAACATATAGGAGATGCTTGGAATTCTATCAAGGAATATGAGTTGTTTATGTTCCATTACCATCAAAGAAGTAGGTTCGAACCAGTGCGCAATCCATGGAACCTTGATTTGGGGAAATTAGCCATCCCAAATGTATTTGTGAATGTGGAATTAATGAGACTATTGGCTAAACATCACAAATTTGAGGACAAATGTAAACATATAGGAGATGCTTGGACTTCTATCAATGAATATGAGATGTTTATGTTCCATTACCATCAAAGAAGTAGGTTTGAACCAATGTGCAATCCATGGAAACTTGATTTGGCTAAACATCACAAACCTGATTTGAAAGCTATCTATGATTTACAAGGAAAATCATTTATATCTATGTCCAAGACTTCAATTTCAGAGGTTTTTAACCTAAGTGGCCTATGTGATGAACCAATTATGTACGAAGACCTGGAAAAGGAATACTGGAAAATGGAAAAAACATATAGAGGGTGGAGATTGTTATTGCATAGACCCAATAAATATGGGAACCTCATCCCACTTGAAGATAATGATGGGCCTCCCTTTCATGTTGATATATTTGAACCTTACTTGAGGTACACATACCTCTCAATATGTCAAGTATTAGGGATTGAGGCTCCTGAATTCATGTCAATTGGACCAATGGTGATTGCGGTAGATGTTTAGTGTCATAATACCAGACCATTTGACTATTCCTCCTATATTTCCAAAGAGATTGACCTAGGATTGATGGCTATCAAGATTGAATCACCCACACTACATTTCAGACATTATACCATTCTAATGCACTTGATATTTTATTATGGTCAGGAGATGATGATATGGCCTAAAGAATTGAAAATTACACAATATGATAAGGAGGGCTAACCCTTGCCAATACAACTATGGAATGTTATTTGGGGACAACAAAGTTCAAAATTATAACTATGTTCTTTTTGAGGATCATTTTGTGAAACCATTGTATAAATTTTTTAATCACCCCTATGAGTATTCCTTAACTGATGAGATCAACATATTTCTGCAGCCAAGAGATTTTAGTGGACCCATGACTATTGAGCATAATTGGGGTTAAAAGTACTGTTATATCGATGCTACCATAATCAGAGTATATGGTTTTGAGGATACACCCTTTATCTTACCAAAAATAGTGCCAAATATAATTGCATATCCAAAAATTGTTAGGAAGATGGACTACTCAAGAGTTATGAATTTAAGTTCCTATGAAAAACAATCATTTATGCCAAGTACTTTATGCTTTAATGATTTTAGGGTGCTATCAAAGGAGGGGAATGATTGGATTCTAGATAAAATATCATAGTTAAATTGGAAAAGGGCTACACATAGAAAAGGATTTGATCCTGAAGGATGCATTGATGCTGCTAAAAAGAAAGTAAATTTAGGTGGATATGAACATATACCTTACCCAAAAGATGATATAATTAGGAACGTGGAGGAAATGGAGGTTGAACTAGCCATCAATGAATATAATGGGAGAATTGAGCAACAAATAAAAGAGATAAAAGAGGAAAAAATGTTATCCTCCAGAAGTGAAGAAGGTACTGGTGAGAAAGAACATCAAGGTCATATTGACAAGATCTCTAAGACTAGAATTGAAAGATATCAACCCTCCAATAGAGAACACGAAGTTGATGAGAACTCTAATGCAGATACAAGGAAACTTTCCTATAGATCATTTGTTTCTGATAATGAATTTATAAAGTCATCTGAATTTAGGTCATTCTTATACAAGAAAACGGGGAATGAAATAAGGGAGTCTGTCACAAATATCACAGCTAGCAATGAGACTAAATTGTTGAATACTTTGAAGTTCAATGTGGACAATGAGATGAGAAATATGGCCCCAAAAAGGGGAAGAAAATTACTAGAAGAATCTGGTGTGATGATCTTTCCTGGTTTAGATTTAAATTCAGCTATTGTCTTTGACAATTTCCTGCATAATAATAATACTACTCACAAACTTAGCCTTGAAGGAGCTACAAAAGTATATACTAGATCTAAGTACAATCCAGATGAGAACTCTCTTAGGATTTGACCTTTGTACCCTCCACATAAGAATCTGTGATCATAGACATAGAAAAGGCATTTGGACATGTGATGACACTGAAGGTGGGTGAAGTTGATCCTATAGCTATAGCTGACATTGGCATCAATGTGGCCAAGTTGAATAAAGCATAAATTCAAATGTTGATAAAAGAAAGGGATACGTACAAGACCAGTAATGAAAGAGTACTGAGAGAAAAATGAATTTCTAAAGGACACTAAGTTATTGACACAAGGGGAAAGATCTCATTCAAAGTACAAACAAGAGGAAGAACATGTGGCCAAGACAAGATATGAGGTAGTCTCTATAGTACTACAAAAAAGGCACACTAACTTGATGATGTGGATGAACAAATTATGGGGAACTCATTCCCAAAGTCATACTACAGTTCAAGAGCATAAAAGGGTGAGTGACCGAATCTAGGAAAAGATCCAAGAAGCACAAAATAAAGATCCTCCTGATAGGACTATAATAGCCGCTGAGGATATTCAGAAGAATTAGAAAGAGTATCATGATGAGCTTCAAGTAGATACAAAGGAACTCATTGATGTTGCAAAAGAGGGAATTCTTGCACTATTCAAAGAAGGAGGAGAGTAGAAGGATATAGATGGATGGATAGAGGAGTGCAGGTTGATATTGCAAAAATATTTGGAAGCAGCCAAGGATAAGGACTCAGTGTTAGGTGATACTTTTGAGCACCTAGAGAAGATGGTAATCATGGAGATAACTGCAAGGAACCCTGTAGAAGATGTTGATACTCATGGATGATAGGATTACCTAGATCACATGACCAAAGTTCATTTATGGTTAAGTAGGGATTAATATTTGTGTTTAGTTGTTGTTAATCTCAAAAGACTTTTGTGAAGAGGCATGTCCCCTCAATGATATTGATATTTATGTTCAACTCTTGATGATTGAAGGATCATCACAATATTTTAAATTTAACTAGGGAATAGGGATAGATAGATAGCAAAAAGCTTCCATGATGTGTACATTTCAAAAGGCTATGTTGCAACCATATTTTTGAGGTTATCAATGAAATATCTATGATTTTATGACTTCATAATTGGAATCAATTATTTGTTGAAAATATATATTTATTTGGTTGTCTCCAACTTAATATTTCCTTGTTATTTAAATTGGTGTATTGAAGATACATTCAGTTTATCAGAACACATTTGTTTTTTTTGTGTGGTGTGATTAATTGGTTTATTTGAAAGAATTAAAACCCTTCTAGTCAATCTCAATAATCTAGATATATTATTTGGATGAGTAAGAAGAGCCATATAATTAGGATTTCCATTTTGTCTCCAATTTGGTACCATCTATTGTTTCTATGTGGTTTATTCAATTGGTTCTTTCAAGTATAGATTAAATCCTTTTGATAAATCATAAGTAACCTGGTTGTGTCAGTTGGATCTATAAGTAGAGTTTTTCAATCAATTTATTGCACATTTATATGAGATATAAACTAATACAAGTGTGCCAAATAGTTAGAGTTACAACCAATACAAGTCAATCACTCTAGGTCTTCATTTGACTCTGTTTACCCAACGAGGCACTGGTCTTATTCATTTACTCATTAAAGTTTATCCAATCTATTTTTAAAACCTTACATTTGTTAATTGAACATATTAAATTTCACCTTGATATTGCTTGTATAATTTATACCAAATTAGGATCACATCTCTCCACTATCAATTGGCATTGTGGATAGATTTCTCAAGTAGGAAATACATAGTTTAAGTCTGCTTCATTTGCATAGGTGCACGCACCTAGGTTTAGTAGAGCTTGAAGAGAAGAAGGTTCAAATTCACCAATTGGCCTTGTTCGTTCGCCTAAAATGTACGAAGAGCTTGGCAACCTTATGAGGTTTTCCAACTAGCATTTTTGAGACCTAAAAGTCCCAATGTAAACCTTTTAGCCTTTAATCTTTGCTAAGTACTTAGGAAATATATGGACCTTACAAGAATGCTTAGTTTTCTCATATTCCTCCCTAAGAGCCTTTTCATTGATCTGAACCAGATATTCACTCCATTCAATGAGTTTGAAAACATGGGAAATCTCTTCCTTAGTGACCTTTACCATGTTAATTCCATCAAAGTACCTCACAGTCCTGGTGAATGGGTCATAATTGATAGAAATTTCCTTTAATATATCAATATCTAAGTATACATTCGACACAAGTTTTCACAAGTCCTGATTCCAAGGGTTATTGATTGGGATACCATAATTCCTATTTCCAAACCAGCCATAGAATAATTCCCATCATGTGCAAGGTAATGCAACATCCCTAATAGAACTATTCTTGTCAATTAAGCCCTCTACTACTTGTGAACCCTAGGGAAGCAATTGACCCTTACGTTTTTCACTAGTCGAAGGTGGTAGCTGGTTAGCTAGGTCTTTACTCAAAGGTCTTCTGGAAATAGAAGACTCACCCTTTGATGAAGATGCTCTCACTTTAGGAGCCATGGCTCTAGGGGTTTTACAAAATAGGCTTTTTGGTTTCGAAAGATAAACCCTATGGCTCGAAATAGGGTTTGACACGAATTATAGAAATAAAAAGGCCAAATAATCATTCAAAATGAGCGTCAAACCTTAAAAGAAATACAAAATAAAGAAAACCCCAATGACAGAATGATAGAGAGAGTATAATTGAGTAAGTTTTTGAAAATTTCAAAGGCAGGATAGTATACAAACTTACTGGCTTGGTGCTAACTAAAAATACTAACACCAACATTGAACGGGCTTGAAAATTATAGCACGAGATCCTTGGATACATATATAGCTTTTATCAATCTCTAATTATGTTTTAAAACATGTTTTAAAGATCTTACAACTTTTAATTTGGTAGCTAAACATCCTATCCACCATTATAGATCACTCATGTGAACCAGAATGGCTCACTTTCCCTCAATCTCAACTTTGAATACCGTCTATTGATCTTGCAAAAAAATGAAATGATCACCAGTTTAGATTGAGTTAGCCTATTTTGAATAAGCTGACTGTGCGCAACCATTTCCTTCATTAAATCCAAATGATCCATGTGGAACCACTTGCTAGTGATTTGTGGCCCCCTCCATCTCTTCGTCACTGAAGCAAGAGATCATGTGTCACTCTCCCCTGTCCCTCGTGCATCTTAACCCATGTGCAACTTTTATCAATGAGGAGACAGGGAAAGGCTAAGATTAAATTTCCCATCTTCAATACACATGCATCTTAACATAATCTCACATTCTTATGCACATAATCTTCAAGTACAATCGATGACCAAGATTAGAAGATTCCTTGGTTATTGAAACACGTTCCTTTGAAAATCCTTTAGTAACCCAAACATTAACCCCTTCTATTTGTGGTGAAATTTTTCCTTAATATTTCCAAGTTCCCTAATGTTTCCCAAGTGGCTCAAATGATAGCACAGGGAAATATCCCACTTTCCCATTGATAGGTGAGAGGCAGAGGTGGGTCCCCCATAAGATAGTGGTGAGTGGTTAGGATTGACCCATGCCACCCCTCCTTGGTCGTCAATATTATTTAATGGAGAGATTTCCTTATGTACATACAATTGGATCCCATGGATTGATGTCCTCCATCCGTTTCCCCATGAAAAATTTTAAATTCAAAAGGAAAATGAATGGGTAGGTGGGGAATGATCTTGATGCAACCGCATTACATCACCACCATCATTGATATGCTCCACCGCTTCACCCTCTAAATTTTTAACAATATTGGACCCCTATGTGTAGATGATATGTTTCACTCACTTGCTAGCCCATGACAATATTTTAATGTGAAACAAAATAAAATGGGGAACGTGGAACAATAGCGATGTGTTCTCATCAATCAAATGGTCGATCAAACGGTCTTCAAAAAACAAACAATCTACACATGTCAATTTTTTAGTTCTTAAAAATGGATCTTGACTAGGCAAATGATGGGCGAGGACATGAAAATTTAGGATAAAACCCTAGATCTAACAAATATTTTACTAACTTATTTCCTGCATAAGGTAAGGGCAATATTTTTAATGCAACAACAGGTAACGACATGATTTGTAGAGCTTAGGTTTGGTCAACACATGATTCAAAAGAAACAAGTCACAACTTAAATGATTTGGAACTAGTAACAAGAGGTCAATGATGAATTAGAACCATAGAAAAGGGTGCACACTTAAGGTTGTTTAGAGAGGGTTTAAACAACATAAACCCTAGGACATGGATACAAGAGATGACCCTAAGCTTAGAGACACAAAATAGGCCAAATTTTGTTAAACATTTAGGTAGAACACAAAGCATTTTACAAGGGTTCCACCAGGTTCCACTAGCCCTTATGAGCATGTGTTTGGTTTGCATAGTGGACATCATGTTCCACTTGCAAACTTTCTTGGAAAAATAGGTTAGATCTGATCCATAGTGTGTGGGACAAACGGTTGAAGCTTCATCCACCCCCCTTTTTGTTTTTCTTTTCTTTTCTCTCTATGTCCTTACCAATGTATTCTTGTGCCTTGTTCTTTCTCTTATATTATTTACATGTGTGTTCCTTTCTGCCTATGTTGGTTTTCCTTAGGATTTTGATCTTAGGGGCTTGATCATCCCTCTTGATCATTTTCATCCTATCTTACTAGTATTGGTACATTTGAACCCCTCTTGATGTGAGTTTGTCTACTTTAGTGTAAGTTTAAAGCAATTTCATCCTCTCACTAAAGTGGGGGCTAAATTTAGTGTAAAAAAATGTATTACTTTAAATTTTCACACTTGCTTGGGCCCTCCCTGCTAAAATTAGGCTTCTTTATGCATTGTTTGGTCCTATTTTTCATCCACAAGACTTAATTAATGCATCTTTTTGAGGACAATCCTGACATATATCAATTGACCAATCATAATTTAGTGATTTAGGTTTGTATGGAAAAACTTTAGTGATATAGGACATATAAACCACCTTGGGCATATGGGTCTCGCCTAGGTTTCAAGGCCTAAACTTGAATTTGACATAAAATTAAACCTTTCTTGAAAATGTGTGCCAAGCTTAGCCGAATGGGACTCATATGCCCCAACTGGAATATGAGTCTTCCTTAGATTAGACCTAATTTAAATTTAAATTCTTTGTAGTATTTTATTCTCCTAGATCTAATTTCAGCTTGTACTGTTGTAATTTCAAGAAATTTGGCATAAATAAGTATAAATACAAGCTTGTATCACTCATTTTAATCTTATAAAATTCATGAGAGCATTATTATAGAAATTGTATGATTACAAGATCATTCAAGAGAATTCAAGAGTTGATCATCAAGCATTTTGGAGCATTATTCAAAATTCAAGCATCATGTCAAAGTCATCATGCATAATGTTTTTTTTGAGCTAACATTTTTTATGTAGGTTCTTATGATTCAAGAAATCATTCAATTCAATATCCATAGAATTCAAGAAAAGATTCAAGATCTATATTTAGGCTATCCATTGCATACAAGATTGCATCCTTAGTTCCAAGGGTTTGGCGAGTTGCAACATAACATACTTGTTCATTCATCATTCCTTCTTTCTATTTGATTTCATTTCAAGGTTTAATCACCAAAACAGGGTTTGACCTAGGAAAACCCCTATCCAATAACAAAAAAAAAATCCCTCTATTTGATGCATTATTGCAGATCTAGGTGATTAAGATTGAAGATCCATTGAAGAGAAAGATTGCAGAAAAGTTTTTAAGTTGTCAAAGTTGTCATCTACATTGCAAGATCACGAAAAGTCGCATACAGATTGCAATTTAGTGTTTCAAACTCATAAATTTGACAAGAGAGAAGCTACAAGAGAATCTAAGAGGATATCAGAGTTTCAGATCAACCCTATTACTATGAATAAATCACCACTTGTAGCATATGAGTCTGAGTATACCTCATTTCAGACATTCCCAACAGACCTTGAGTTACTAGTTCCAGATTCCAGTTTCTATCATAAACCCTAATCTAGTACTAAATCTCGCCTACTCGCATATGAGTTGTAGTGTGCATTAAATATTAGTATTTCTAAGATTTCAAACCCTCCTTCAACCCTCATCAGTTTCTAGGTGCACCTCTATACTTTCTTAGTTTACTATTATGATTTGAGTTCATTTCTAGATCATTTACTTAAGTTTTGCATATCATTTACATTTCTTCTCTTTCCAAGCCCTAGCTTGCTGGTGAACTCCCTTTTAGTCTTTAATCACACCCCTAGGAAACATTATTGTAGATCTCTTTCCCTCATTTCCTTCCCTAGATTGAGATCTCTAAGTTTCCTTGAATGAAACTTGAATAAAATTGGTCATTTTATCCCTAAAACATAAGAGCAATATTTTTTTAATTTTTAGATATATAAGGAGGACTCATCATGACCTACCAGGCAGTAATTAGAGCACAATATACAATAGATTTTTCCCCCCATAGAAGAGAAAAGAGAATATATATGAGACCTCCCCAAAATGTGAGAAGGAGAGAACTCCATGTAAGCATATTCAACTTCCCAAAATTGAGATTATATGATAAACCATGCAACCTCCCCTCAAAGTGATCTATGTAGTTTTGGTAGATGCTAAACATTATCCATGAATTTTGAACAAAAATTATCCCATTAGGAAGAAATAACACCACAAATGTGTGTAAAATGGCTTCCCATTATGAATAGAAATAAGTAGGAAGAAGAATGAAGGTGTTTGAAATCTACACATGATCCAAAGATGATGATGATACTCATGATGTCTTCAAATGATGATCAATAATCTCCAAGACAATGCTAAACTATGATAAATGTTAATAAGATGGATTAGGTACTATTGTAAGATTACAGAATATGAACCATGGATGTATGGTGACAACTGGACCAATGGGAGTCTAATAATACTAAAAAGTATGTCAAAATAGATTATGAATGAGTTAGATATGTCAACTCATGAATATATATATAAATTTCCACTATAGTAGTTGATGTAGGCAAGTCAAGAGATATATTCAAAAAAGCAAAATTTGATGCACCTTTTGAGGGGTAGTTAGAGTTTCAATCCTACCTTCTCACCTCCTCTTCCTTTCCTATATATTCAAGGCTTATATGTACATTTTACACTCTTCACTTATATGATATATGTACTATTATGTAAAATATAAATTGAATCCTTACTTATATAGAAAAGAATGAGGAGGTGAGAAGTTAGATTCAAATTTTGACTACCCCTCCAAAGCTGCAACACATGCAAGCTCGCTTGACAAGTTTTTCAACAAGTGGAAAGTATTAATGTAATAGGTGTCTCAAATGATTAGTACACATGTCTCAACCACATGAGGTGACACAAAAATATAAAAAATATTAAGTAAAATTAAAATAAGTGTGAATAGGTCAATCCTAGAAAGGAGATATATCCAATCTATTTATATAAAAAACTATTTACATGAAAAATATTAGCCAAGATTTGGTCATATATACATGTTTATTCCCTCATACTAACCCTCACATGGCCATAAAATAAATTTCTAGTCAATAAAAATAGCTTTTAGAGTATAGTGATTCCCGTTTGGAAAAGAAGGATGTTTTTTAGCCAATTTAGTTTGGATGATCATTATTTAAACTTGATAAGATATGAGGAGAAGAAAAGTTATCAATATTAAGTTATGAGAAAGGTATCCTGAACAATCACACTTTTACATCACCATTTCAATGACCATGTGACTAAAATTGACTAGGTATAGTAGTCAAATTCATCTAATTTGTTGGACGAAAAGTTGATGATGACCCAAAGAATGAAATAAAATTTGAAGCAACAAGGAATTACTTCAATTTAATCTAATAATATTTTTAAACTAATTATTCAAATAAAAATTCAAAAAATGGATGATTGGTATAGTCTATTGTTTTAAGATGACTATTCACATAAGAACTATAGCAATCCAAAAAGTGATCAAATACCAGGATAATTGAGCACATTGATGAAGAATAAGTTAATATTTTTCTTTAATTGGAAGATTATTATAACATATATTTTGAGAATATATGAGAAGGTTTATAAGACCACACTACTACTATTCAACATAATACACCAGTTCAGCATCAACCACAAGATGAATGAAAATAAAAGAGGTTTACTCATGCATTAGATTAAGTTGATTGATTTGATTTGACTAATTTAATTAACATAATAGATTCATGGATATAATTTATCAATTCCATTAATATTTCTATTGTTTCTAATGATGAATATTCTCACTCGATTACTATTGATATGAAAGTAAGAAATAATGGAAAATGATTCATATTTGAAGAAGAGTCTCAATCAATTATGTAAAGCATCAATAAAGAGGGTTTATGATGCTCCTCACTCAAAGAAACCAATATCATGACTAACCTGGTGTTGGAAATTGAAAGTTTGTCATTGATGTCAATGATGGAATTCAGAAGAGTGTCATTGATTTACATTACTTGTATAGTCTAGTAGTTGTTCTGGTAATGGAAGACTATTGATTCAGTATTTTGCTCCAGATTTCCTTATTTTGTAAGATTTTCTCAGAAGCTAATAATATTTTTTATCTCGATATCACTTGCATCCACTAACAATATTTTAGTTCACTTAGTTATATGGTTAGAAATATATTATTACCAGTAGTTTGGAGAACTGTGTTTTGCTTATATACTAGTACAATACAATTGGTTTTTGTTCTGGATTCCACATCAAAGAACAATATCTCTACAAGAATTTGTACATAGATTTGTGACTACAAGATTCATCTTACATGAAATTTTTGTGTTGGTATCGAACAAATTCAGAAGATGTGGGTAACAACGTTCTACTCTAAGATCTACAGTAAGTTTCTACACAGTACATTGATGAGGGAGATTTTTCATTTTCTCATGATTAATTATTTTGTCTTGTGGAGTTGAAGATAATTTATTCAGTTTCATCTAAAGGAGAATTCAATGTGTTAACAATTTTTTTTGTTACATGTTCGATGAATTTCATATACATTTGAGGTTTTGATGTTTTAGGTCTAACTCTGGGCGACCTAATTATGAATTGGAGTTAAGGAGTTTTGATATGGGCTACAAATGTTATATGTATCTATCTTATGTCCATGCCGACTAATACCATGTAGTACATGCAAAGATGAATATGTTTTTTAGGATAATGTCGAGAGAGTTGGTTTTGATTTAAAATAGGGTTTCTCTAATTAGGCCAACCTAATTAGTGAATACGAATGTATCTGATATAATTTTTTGTGGTGTGAAAGAAGAGAGTGTGTGCATGAGATATTCTATGTGATATGAGAGAACATAATATTAAGAGAGTGCAAATATGTGAGATTGTATGCATGAATAGACAAGAGCAATTGGGTATATTGTTCAAAGAATATTTTTGTATCTAGTACTTCACCAAAACTGAACTCTAGCGCAAGGAAGGCGCATTCTTGCTTAGTTCATCTCTTGGTAGTGAGCCTTACTCTCATTCGTAAAATATTTTAGGTTCTGAGACTTCAAGGATAGTATATCTTGGTAGTGTGCCATTGTAATATTCCATATCTAGATATATTATATTGTGAGCTAACCCTCATTGTGGTTTTTCCCTTTTTGGGTTTTCCACATAAAAATCCTAGCATTCATGTGTATTGTCATCTAGTCTTGATTCCATGCTTTCACTTATTATTACAATAAGAATTATTCTATTAATTGGATGGATATCAAGTATATGGTTTAATGGAATATTGATCCACCCCACCTCTTAGTATTATGGGCATTCAAAAATTGGTATCAGAGCTTGGTTCCTTTGAAGAAGTCTTATAGCTTGAGAAAGATAAAGGAATTTGAAATCATGGGACATAAGAGATTTCCTATTCCTGTGAAAGAGATTCTTGTGGAAAACATTGAATAAGATTGTATCCTAGATAATGATAGTGAACTTTAAATTTCTCTTGAAGATCTTGACAAAACAAAAGAAGAAAATAAGGACTTGAAGGAAATCCCGAAAGAAGCAAATAAGTACATTAAGAAACTGACAGAACAAATTAAGAGATTCAAGGAAATATATAGAGAATTCAGCGATCAATTGAAGAAAGTGGATGAGGACATCACTAGACTAAAAGAACAAGTGGAAGAAAAGAGGAGAATTGAAGAATGCCAAAAATATGAAATTCAAAGAAACATGGATGAATGTGCAAAGCTTAAACAAGAAGTAGTAACTCTGAAATTAAATCTAGAAAAGGAAAGAATACATGAAGATAAATTCATGACAAGTTATACAATGCTGAATGAACTGACTATAGATAAGAGACCCTCTAAGGACAAAAGTGGCTTGGGATTTGAAGAAGGATAAAGTTCAAAAGAAAATCAATCTCCTAACAAAGTTGAAAATCAAAGAAAGACTCAAAGAAATGATAGATGATTCAAGAATCAAAGAAGAAATACCAAAATGAATCTTATCAAACAATCTAATGCTCAAAGGTACTCATACTTTAATTATGTTTTTTATTCATGCGATAAGTTTGGACATAGAGTAAAATATTGTGGAAATAAAATAAAACAAAATGTTGGAATGAATCAAAATTATTTATCATTCACCGATCAATATTTTAAATGCAAAAGAATTGGACATAAAGCTATAGAATGTAGAAGTCAAATGTTGAACAAGATGATCTATTCCTTTAAGGGATACTATTATCACTACAATCTATTTGGACACAAGGATAATGAGTGTAGATATAGATTAAATAAAGGACAATTTGGATAGAAGAATATGGCTTGTTATAATTGCAGCAAACCAAGACACTTTGCCAGAGACTGTAGAAGTAGAAATATGAGAAGAGATTATTTGGCAAAGAGAAATGAACCAATCATTAAGATTGATTTGATAGAATTTAAGAAGGAAATAGAAAGGACTTGGAGAAAGTAAGGAGAATCTAAAAAGAATGGAGAATCAAAAGTATCAATTTCATTTGTGTTGTTCTCTGATACATATAATCCCATCAAAATTTAAATTAGGAAGTGGCTAAGGAGGAGCAATAATTAGAGAGATTAATACCCCCCTTTCAATACATGATGTCATATCGTGACTGTGTGTGTAAATATGTGGAAGCAACTAATAAGTTAAATAAACACACCAATTAGACATTGTATCAAAGAATCTAATTTAAAGATAAACAAAATTTAAACTCAGTAGATTCTTCAAAGTCGTCCCATTTTTCTCTATCTCCAAGGATTCATTTTAAGTTGTGTTCTCTTAGATTGTGTAAGAAGAAGCTCAACAAAATGGCAACCTAGATAATGCAATGATATGCAAAGTGCATTCCTATGCTAAATGATATGAGATAATTAAACTAAGATAATGAAACTAAGAACAAATTATGCAAGCTATTATACCATGATTGCTTATGCTAAAATGATAAAGCTAAGATGCTATGCTATGCTCAAGAAATCTAGGATATTAAGATTGCTAAATTCTTGATAATGCAACTATAATTCTCATGCTATGCAACTAGATGATTTTCAAAGCACAAAGAGGTTTTATTTATAGACTTTTGGAGGCAAAAGCCTAGTTGGCAAATATCAACGGTTGAAATCAAGCCTGGTAGGATGAACGGTGGAAGATCAAGAAGTTGGAGAGAAATATGGAAGCTAGAGAAGAAGAGGGAAGATGTTTCCTCCTACAAAACCTTCTCCATTCAAAAATGAAGGACAGTAGCCATTTATCATTTTTAGTTATGAGAAGTTAGTTGATAGTTGAGGATAATTTCATAATTAAATAATTAAACTATATGTGACATATGGATTTACAAGCTCCCATAATTAAATATTAAAATATTTAATTATGTGTTAAATATGGATAAAAAGTGTTTAATTAAATATTTAAAATATTTAATTATATGTGAAATGGGAATGACAATGGTTTATGGATTTTGAAGAACTTTTAATTTATTTGAATTAAATATTCAAATTTAAAGTAATAGGATAATTAATTTAAATAAATTATAAAATTCATTTAATTAATTAAGAAAAATGATAATAATTAAATAAACTTATTTATTTAATAGAAGAATTAGAAAATGAACAATATAAATAAATAATTAAATTTATTTATATGTAGATGGAATTAGAAGATTAATTAAACAACTCGTATTTAATTAATTACTAGACTCAATATGATGTGACCATTTTTAGATGTATACATTTTTCCCCTCTTTGAAGTGATGTGTTTTACGTATTGCTTCAAAGAAAAATTCAGATAAAGAAAATTTTCCCCCGACTTTCAAAAAAAAATTAATTCGATGATGCTATATGCCCCTTCAGGAGAGAACTCGCGTGTTTGTGGAATTTTTGAAGATTTTGATGACTTTTTGATTTGATATAGGTTCATTGATTTATCTCCTAATGAAATAGTTGTCAGCTTTTTGAAAAATAAAAATAACCCCCCCCCCCCTAATTACCCCCTTAAAAGGTGTAAAAGGTAAAAAGTCATTGTAATTTTTACTATTGCATTTTGGTGATTGGAGAGCTCTTTTAGACTATTCCAAAAGTTTTTATTGACATTAGAGATCAGCTACGTATGGACCCTCGGTAAGATTTTTAAATCGCTCTTGTGAATTTTTCCATGAATTTCGTATGCAATTTGAAATTTTCAAAATGAGCTTCCAAAGGTCTTATCATGTTACCTATGAGAGTGGGAATTGTTGTAAAGAACATTTTCTGCCAAGTTTTGGATCAAGACCTTTCTTACAACATACTTTTGGGAAAATTTTCAAAATTTTCCCATCACTAGACTAAAAGAACAAGTGTTCTGGGAGAGTGTCAAGTTTCTCATCCTTCAATGCCTTTGAAAGGTTTTCACCATTAGATACACTCTTTCTTTTTCATTTTTCATGATCCAACACTGTCATTTTTTGGTTTTCACTATTAGATCGATCTTTTATATTATTAATTTTGCAGCTAAGAAACTTGGCACTCTCCCGATTGAAATCTTGATCATGAGATTCACTAGTGGAACCTGTTTCCAGATTGGAAGAATAAAGAAAATTTACAATGGTCTCATTATCTTGGAATATAGGGATATCAATCGATTTAGTTTGATCCCAATCAATAAGCTCGTGATAGACTAAAGGAAAATAATCATCAGGTTGAGTGAGGTCAAGGGTTGTTAAGGTCATGACATGGACATGGTTACCATTCTCGCTATAAGGAAGGTCTATTATGGTATCCTCCTATCGATTATAAATCTTGTTTTGGACCGAATCATCCTCACTTGATTCATGCTCATCTTGAAGTACATAGTCAAGTGGTTGAGTCCTTAAACTTTATCCTTTTGTAGGCATGGGTGTATATTTTTGTATGACATCAACCTTTTTATCTCTCCAAAATTCATCATCATAAATTTTATCCCATTCATATTCATTTGAATCGGTGTTAGCTTTATCTTGCAAGCTAAGAACTGTCAAAGCTATCTCCTCATGAGATTTCTTTTGGACTAATTCTTCGTGGGTTTTCTTTAAAGTGGCTCCTTTTGTATCTTCACCATACCCAAGTCCTATTTTATCCTTGGGATGTGTGACTATAGGTTGAATGGGTTCTACAATTCCTTCCTTTCTTTTACCTATGGGACCAATCCCTTCATAGCCCATCCTTTGCATTATAGCATAGGCTTTACCATATTGTTTTGTAGGCAATTTGATATGGTGAACAAATTCATCTTCATCTTTATATAACCAATTGAGAATAGCTCTATCTTCATCTTCATCTTCTTGAGTGTTAGCCTTGATAAATTGTTCACCAAACATGGTGATGGGAACTGAAGATTGTGCTCCTCATGTGGAAGCTACTGCAACTTATTGTTTGGATATTATGGGCTAACCATGTGACCATGGAGAGATAGGTAAGTTAGAGAGACATAATGAATATTCTCCCACCCCTTTGTCCTTAAATTTTAATTTTTTTCCGAAGCTCTTTATCAATTCCTTTGATTGGTCATTATGATTTGAAGGGGAAACAACAAGAGCCTCTCTATTATGCGGTACAAAAGTGTCCTAGGTCGCTCTGAGATTAGAACAAATTTGACTACTATTATGATCTGTTGGTATGGTTATCTCTTGTCTGTCATAAGGAAATTTTAGACATTAATGGTACGTTGATGGTACCACTTGCATTTCATGGATCCAAGGATGACCCAAAATTATGTTGTAAGAAAGGTCTCCATCCAAAACTTGGAAAAAAGTGTTCTTTACAACAAGTCCCACTCTGATATGTAACATGACAAGACCTTTGGAAGCTCTCTCTTCATCATCATATGCTTTAATTGTTATCTTTCTTCTTGGATCAATAAATTCTTTAGAAAACCCTAAGGCAAGGACCAATTTTAAAGTAAAAATATTTAGACCGGCTCCTCCATCTATTAAGATACGCCTAATTCGAGTTTTATGGACCATGACTTCTAGATAAAGTAAGGAGTCATTGAGATGAGTCATGGAGGAATCATCTTTCTCAAAATATTATAGGCACCTGGGTGAGTACAAGTTTCCCACCATGGCTTGAAACTTATTAATATCCAAATCAATGGATACAATTGTGTCAAGGAGAGCCTTCTCCAAAATGTTCTTATTTGTTGGGGATATCTTGAGAAGCTCTAGGATAGAGATTTGAGCCAATGTTTTCTACAATTGATCGACTAAATTATAGTGCCTTAGAGGAGGGATAGTTGATTTGGATGAGCTTCCTTTTAAGACAATTTTAGCCTATCCCCTCGTTGTCACGTTGACTTATTGATACTCCTATTTTTCTTTGACCTTGGTGACGTTAACTTGTTGGTCATCCATGTAGATGTGATTGATTGTGGTATCATCAACGTAATTTACATTTTTTCCTTTGTCACCTGAAGATTCCCCTTTTTGATAATTTGGAAGAGGGTCCTTAAACACTTGATGGTCTTCATTGGGATGATGTCCCTCAACTGTAATGGTGCAATTTTCTATCAAATACTGGACTAAATTTTTCAATCCTTGGAAATTATTTGTTCTATGCCCCTTGCATCTGTGGTAGTCACAATAATATGATTCATTCCACAATGGTGGTTTGACTCGTAGCTCATAATCTCTTTGAGGTGGAAAATTAATGGCATTTGTATCCATAATCTCTTTGAGAACTAACGCAAGAGATTAGCCCAAAGGATTAAAACTCTGTCGATTTGAAAAAAAATGTGATTTGGTTGGATTTTAATTTTGAGTGCTGCTAAGATTATTGTTGGAACTACCATGATTATTGGCCAGGTTTCCTTAATTTTTATTTCCTGTATTAGTTGAATTTCTAGGATTGGTGTTATTGTGTTGGGTACCTGATAGATTGAGGATGGATGATTTTTCTTTCACATTTTTTGCATCTACCACATCGTCATTGACAACATCCTTGTTTCTAGTCCAAAATCTTGATTTGTCATTATTGTTGTTATGATTATACAAATTTGGACTATCTTTGTCAAGTTTTATCACTCCTCTCTTGCCTAAGGCTCCTTCAATAGTGATTCCATTCTCAATCAACTTCTCAAATGATGGAGTACAATGAACGTTAAGCCTATAACTCATTTCTTGATTAAGACTGTCAATAAAGTTATCCATCTTTTCCTTTTCAGGAACCAAATGAGAATATCATGCAAATAATCTTCTCCATCTTTGCAGGAATGTGATGAAGGGTTCTCCAGTCTTTTTCTTTTCTTTGCATAAATCAAACATAGCTATTTGATGTTGAATGTTGTAGGAGTATTGGGATATGAATTTTTTGATCAACTCCTCAAATGTCTTGATGGGTGGAGTAAATTTAGAAAGCCATTCCATGGATTTCCCACCTAAGTTTCATGGGAAAAATCTCATCAAGTACTTGTCCTAGTGCAAAAATTCTAAGCTCATATTTTGAAACTCCCTCGTGTGGTCAATAGGATTTGTTTTCCCATTGTATCTATCAATTTTTGGAATTTCACAATGCTTTGGGAATGGAATCATGTTGAGATTTCTATCAAACAGGTATGGAAAAATATTCTCCAAAGCATACTTCTTAGTTGTACCCTCTTGTATTTCCTTGATTTTCCCTTGCAGTGCTCTTATTTTTTGGGTAAGGGTACTAAGATCGTTTAAAGAAGTATCATTCTTTTCAGGATCTTCCTTGATGTTCTCTATGTCATAGTCAGAGGGAGATTTGGCACCTTGGTTTTCCAGTAAAAGAAAGTATCTTTCTATATTTCGATCTAAGATCTTGTCCATAGCTATGTGAAAATGTGGATCTTGTTAAACTTCTTTAAGCATTTCCTCAGTTATTTCTTCATTTGAATTATTTCCATTTGGATGAAGCCTATGAAAATGATTTTCTTCCCTATCACCCATGTTGCAAAGTGGGTTCTCTCTTTCATCTTCTTCTCTTTTTTTTTGGGACCTTGTAAAAATAGGCATATGCTTCTATTAGATTTTTACTAACTTTGATCAAAAAATGGGAGTGCAATTTTTTGGATGCCTTAGCTGAATAGGGTGATGGACCCTATTGATATGACTAAGGAATTTCTAATTTTCAGATTGTGATTCCCTGGATGAAGGATGATAGATCCTGATATGGGAATTAAACTAAAAATCAGAAATTGATGTGAAATTGATGCACTTTACGATATTTTGATCTTAGTTTGAAAAATGAGGATTTTGAAAAATTCTAATGTTTCCAAGTTTCCCTATTGCAACAACTAATTCAGACAGTTGGAATATTTAATTTCTAGTTGCATAATATAAGAACAACGAATGGTATGACTATGATTATGCCTTTGCAAAAGAGCTCTTCATTGATAATAAGCTTGTGAAGATAAAGGCTCTAAAGCAAAATCATTAGTAAATCCCCTACAAAATTCATGATATCTATGGATGAAAGTTCAATGCTCAAGCAATACTTTCCTACTTTGGTATAAAAAGTGTCTCCTTTTCAAGAGCTTCTTGTAGCTAAGCTTCCTCTTTGGTTTCTTGATTCTTTTCCCAAGGGATTTCTTGACAAATATTATAGATTTCCAGTCCCTAAGCATAGAAAAGATCAATTTTGGAGATGCTCAAAGGGTTGCTAGTGGAAGATTGCATCAAAAAATTATTTTAGTTCAAAATTACAAATGTGCTACTCTATGCCAAGGATGCGCTAAACTATTGCATGGATGTGCTATACTATTGCATGGATGCACTAGACTGTTGCATGGATGTGCTAGACTGTTGCATGAATGCGTTGAAAGATCAAGTCAGTGCGTTGAACAAATATTTTTTTGACAATATACTAAATTGAATGATCTTTATCTGAATTATTGTTTGAAAAACATAGCATGCAGTAAAACAAATAGTTGTTTTAAATTCCTAGAATCTAAACAATGAGTGTATGTTCTCTAAAATTTCCATGGGTATTTGAACAAAAAAAAACCTCAAGTAAACTCACTCTTAATAATCAAAAAGGTCATTATAATCATCACAACCCACATCTTAAAATTATGTCAACTCACACAACCATGTCACCCCCTAAAGGGCGCATGTGTTTTTGTCTTTTCTAGGTGTGTACTCAAAGTTAGATTTCTCGATTGCTTACTACTATATTTGACTACAATTTCCAATGAAAGCTTTTTGGAATATCGACAATCTATTGTTGGAATACCGACAAATAACTGAAATAATTTTTGTCATTTTCTTGACTAGCTTTAAAACATCAAAATCACTACTCAAGTTCGTCGAAATATCGATGGAAATTTCATCGATCTAGTGAAGAATAGTAGCTAGAACAAAAGTTGCATGCCTTTTCCAAAGTGTCAGACCAAAAATAGAAGTTTGTCATAATTACGACAAAAGTTTGAACGTATTGCAAATATCGGTGAGAGATCAAGACTGTTATAGTGATCAAAATTTCCTGAGAAGATATATCAGGAGGACTGGCCTGTGGTGTCAGTGATGAAGTTTCATCGATGAGATACTCATCTTTTCTCATCGATGAAGCATGAGGGAAGCATATTGGCAAGACATATACCATCGAAGTAAGTTTTGAATGTCTTCTTGACTTGCTATGTCACACCGATAAGATTACATCGGTAGGAGTCTTGGTGAAATACTTGAGATCGAAAGAACAATGATAATATCTTGTCAAAATTATGACAAAATAGGCAAGTCATTACGAAGAAATTTTTGTCGAATGTATTGCAAATTCGTTGGACGCTTTTGGAGGTTCATCAAAAATTCGACGAAACAATGCAATTTTTTTTTTAAAAACTATTTGTTCAAATGTAGGCATATCAGTGAAAGATCAAGATTATTACAGTGATCAAAATTGCCTTAGAAGATATATCGGGAAGACTAGCCTGTAGTCTCAATGATGAATTTTGATCGGTGAGATACTCATCTTGTCTCATTGATAAAGCATGATGGAAGCATATCGTCAAGACATATACCATCAGAGTAAGTTCTAAATGTCTACCCAACCCACTATGTCATGCCGATAAAATTACATTGGTAGGAGTCTTAGCGACATACTTGAGATTGAAAGAATAGTCATCGGGGAGACTCACCACGTCAGGGAAACTGCAGAATAGGCTAGCGATACATGATCTCTTGTCGATGAAGATACAAATGGATCGAAATAATTATCGAGTGACTTTGGGCAATATTTAAAAGTAGTAGGAGGCTGCAAACTGCGTCCATAGGGATAATGATAGGACATAAGGATAGGTCAATCAAAGAGAGAAGGTTGATGTGCCAAGACCATGAGCATTTAAAAGGGGTAGTAAAAGACAAGATGGATTGTCATCAATGCTCAAATATAAAGGACAGATTGGAAGACTTAATTATGAAAATTTAGATCAGAATATGCTTAACCCTTTCTTGACAAATGCAATGACATTAGTGTCAAGAGTTAAGAGGCCATTCAACTATGCATTTCAATAAATTACTGTATGCATTGAGTAAGTGTTTACAAGGTAGAAAAATGAAAGTCATATGACTATTTAAAATATCAAACAACATATCAATTGTTGTGTTTAATTAGGCTTATAGAGGTAGGAATTTATCATTTTTTGCATACATCTACAGTCCAAGCTCTAGGTCCACATTATTTGGTTACTATGTATGAGAAATGAGCAATGAATAATTGTAGAATATGGAGGCTATGGATGATATTATGATGGACACATTTGATGTTTATGATCAACAATTGGAGAAAAATATAAAACCTATGATGAGTCATGAGATCAAGGGGACTATCATGGATAGTGAATGATGAATCATAGATGTTAAGACAAAAAAATATTCACCATAGAACACATGAAGAATAGACTTTATGATGCTATAGGAAGGTTTACTATCATAAATAATGTATTCTCAAATTTTAAAAGATAGTCATACCAATGTGTAAGGACAATCACTTCAGCAATGAAAGATATAAGGACATGTGCTAGAGGAATGATAGCTAAATAGTGGATTGAGCATAGAGATGGTATACCTTAAAAGTATAATGTTGTGTTGACATCAAAGAAAGAGAAGAAGGTTACTATCAAGTGAAGTACATTCCATGGCTGCCATCAAGAGTATAATCAGATCCATTAGTGATAGTGAAATTTTTTTGACAGTAGTCTTGATGAATATCGCATTTCCCTTTACTTCATATCAAAATGACAGACTATACTAAGGTAGTGGTATGAATTTTTTTTGAAGATAATAAAATACGATGAAGAGGGAAATCAATATATAATGATGGTCTAAGCACTATGATAGACAAGTCTGGAGGCCAAATTCAAGCCAAATGAACAATCTTAAATAAGCTCTGAAGACAAATTTTGATAATGGAAAGTAGAAAGCACGGTATTCAGAGGACAATATAGGACTCAAAGCTGGATAGATAGTATAAGTTTGTGAGAGTTCCTTCAAGAGTGTAATGGTGATGAGGTATTGAATGCTAAAGTTGTTGCAAATGTACACATATTTACTAAATGGAATCTCAATTGATTTGTTTCCCATTCTCATGGTCAAGGAAGTGTTGACATAGTAGCACATAGTTCATCATGGGAATTACAAAGAGGTTGAAGACACTATTGCAAAAAATCAGAGGTATGATAGAATAGTGAAGTAACATAAAGTTGTGAAAGAGAATATTGAGGCATTCATATGAAGGACAACCATAAAACAAAGGTTTTAATCAAGACATAGTCATCCTTTGATAAGTTGAAAGAAAGTCACGAATATAAGAGGATAGTTTGCAAGATAGTCATATACATTGTAAAGGAAAATGAATAAGGTTTTAAATTATTACTCAAAGAGAAACTAGTAACCTAATCCTAATATTTGAACTCCATTACATAAAATTTTATTGAAAAAGAAAAGTACTATGCAGCTGAATACAAAAAATTCATCTTACAAATTTGCACAACAAGCACAACCTACGAACTAGATTCTAATTTTGCTAAAAAAGAAAAAATCAAACTAGTGAATATTAAACTACACACTAGAATCTAATTTTGTGGAGAATGAGCAATTTGGTGAGAAAAAGTACTTGTAGTGCATCTTGGATACTTAGCTAGTGTACTAAAAAATAGGATTGCAAACCCAAAATTATTCACTTTGGAAATTCAACAGAAAAATACATAATGTTATCCTGGATACTTAGCTCTTAGACAATCAATAAAACAATACAAGCATGATTATGAATGGTTTTACCTAGTGCCACTCTTGATATCCATGTTTCAAAGCCTTCTCTTTAAGACCCCATGAATCCACTTTGATCCATTACTGCCAAAAGAGATATTAATGTGTAAACAAGGAGCCACATTTAGACAGACTAGTTGTTGATTTCTTCTAAGAAATTTAGAGACTACAAAAATAAGATCCCTAATGGGGATCATGTGGGATTCCTTGAGAAAGCACTGCAATATGGCCTCGAGCAGTAATGAAAAACTTTGTATTAGCTTCACAGTAAATCCTAACAGCATGACATTGAGGCTCCTCTTCATTAAGTTGATGGTATGAAGAACCAGATCCATATCCTTCTTGAGATACATATCATATTGAATAGAAAAACACAGTGACACAAGCAATCTGAATTGTGAGATAAAGCCTCCAAACCCTCTATGGAGACATTAATTTTACTAGATAATCAAAATTTTAAATTTAAGTAATACCCAAGAAAAATAATTCCATACAATGCAGCTACACACAAAACTTACAGATGGGATTGATCTTCCACTTCTTACTCTCCTTCTGATTCCATTTGAAGAGGACAACCTCTACCACTTGATTCAGCTATGTAAGTTTAGCATTAACAAATAAAAATATTTTTACCAAAAGAAACAATCCTTGCCCGTCTAAACAAGCACCTGTAAGACAAGCCCAAAAATCTAAGTTTATCACAATCAAGTAAAGATTAAATCCTTATAATCAATCACAGTAATTGGAAAGTATTAATTGGATCAGTAAGAAGAATCAAATAATTAGGGTCGGGCATTATATAAACCACTACTATCACAACTATTGAAACATGCTCAGGTACTGGGTCCTCTCCACTAGATTAAATTAAGGAAAACATTATTGTAAACACAATATGTATAGAAGAATATGAATGTAAAGGAAAATGGATATTAGCAAAAGATAAATGTAAATAAAAGTTGTGTGAGCAGAAAATGAATCTTAATTGGTCTTGAACAAATAAAATCATACCCAATTAGCATTAAGTTATACTAACCTTGTACTCATTACCATTTTCAATCTTGAAGGCTACTTTGATGCCTTCTATAGAAACTCTCTGGCCATGAGGCAAGAGAAGCTAGGAAAAACAAGTGTATATTGATGACTTCCTGACAATAAAAAAGAAACAAGCAACTAGTCAACCCTATTAGAAAAAAATAATCTTATGAATTGATTTTATTTGTTTTAATAGCTAATGGATAGTGGACCTAGTTCTCTTGAATTGAGATACTACTATGATGTGTTTACTGATGATTTTAGAGTACCGATATTCTACTTCAATCTCTATAAGTTACTTTTGTCTTAAATATATTCAAGATAATTCTACAAAAAAATTCTCTGATCTCTTAGAAATTATGCAGATTATTTTGTTAATACTTCTCCATTTTGATATTTTCTTTCAAAAATTCATAAAAAGATATGTAATGCCATATTTTAATTTTACTAGTTCTGTAATTATAGGATATGATTCCAACAATTGTGAAATGCATTGGCAATATGCTAGATGAATGAAGTAAACTATGCAATTCGTAGGTGTAAAGCCAAATTCCTTAAACCTTTCCAACATCCTGCTTTCCTATTCTAAAACATTTGATTTGGAATAGGGCATGGAAATCCATCAAAGTATAATGAAAAGAAGATTTTTGTCAGATATTATATTATAGTAAGTTGAATGAATGTAAGTAGAGAAATTTTTGCATACCTACAGATGGTACAAAATTTCATGGTTAAGTGGAAGCCTCCTATCAACAACAAGATTCAAACATTCGTGTATCTATCTTAATCGAGCATCTAAACCCTTCAGAGCTGTGAAATTTTCCACTAACCTATTATGCACAAAAGTCAAATTTTAGAGACCACTAAAAACAAAAGAAATAGAGATTTGAAACCAAATCCACACACAACACAATGTTCATAGTGAAAATTTAGCGCTTTCTTTCATCTTTGCATATTGGTTTGATGCTTCAAACAATGCATTTCTTATATTAAAAAGTGCATTACCTTATTGAGCTTCTCTTTGTTTCAAGAATAGTTTAATATTCTCTACTTAATAGGGCCAACTACGTGAAGGTCAAAGCTCATTTGGCCCCTCTCCCCTCCTACCCCCTGCACATCAATCTCAATTCCCCATAGCTGATCATATAACATTAATCATTCATTCATCCATTAATAACATATAACATTCATTCATTCATCCTGTATTAATAACATATAACATTCATTCATTAACATATTCACATTCATTCATTCATCCATTAATAACATATAGCATTCATTCATTAACATATAACATTCATTTTTTTAGTTTTTACTTATTATCAAAAATATGGTTGTCATAATATGATTACAATCACTTTTTTTTTTTTTTTTTGTACCTAAAAAAAGTGTGGAGTATCATTTTCTAAATCATTTGTCCCCCCTTCAGTTGTTCTAAGCTCTGCTCATGATCTTAATGTATGCCTAGTCATGTACTCACAATGTGGATGCCATTGCAAAGGGGGGTCTGCTGCAATAGCAAAGAAATGTTATATTGATATGTTTTATTATTATTGTTACAAGTATTTCATTAATTAAAAGAACATTAGAATGGTGCTCTTTACATGATGGGGCCACATCATGTTCCCGATCTTGTCTTATAGCCTCATGCTCAACATGCAACACCCTCTAAATCCTGATTTGGAGTTGAAACACGAAAGGTTACATTAATTAATACACCAATTAAAATTAAATATGTTTAAAAGAACATTAGAGTGGTCCTCTTTACCTGATGGGGCCACATCATGTTCCTGATCTTGTCTATCCTGATCATGCTCAACATGTTGATCATGCTCTACATGCTCTAAAGTTGAAACACAAAAGGTTACATTAATGAATACACCAAATGAAATTAAAGATGTTTAATTGTATTAAACCATATTGTGTTTTGTAAGAACATGAATACATCCAGTACCAGGATGCACACCATGGCCTTCATCTGCAGGTTGTGCTCCACCATCACAAGGCTGGATTCCAATGTCATGTGAAGTATTATCATTGCTTGTCTATTTAAAAATAATAGGCACATTATTACTTTATGGTGGAAATTAATATTGAATAGATTGCACAAGTATTCAATTTTAAATAAACTTTATTGAGTTTATTTACCTGTGTATTGGATGCGATGGAAGACTATGTTTGCCTAGTCAAGACTCTTAGGTGTTTAGCCAGGGCTCCATAGCCTTGTTGGAAGGAAATCTTTAGGTCCTCTTCTATGGGCACTCTATTGAATTCAGAGCCCTGCATTTTTGCATAAGATCATGAATTTTTCTTCTATGGTGTGATAAAACCAAAATTATTTGCAATTTATTATTTGGATGCAATATTTCATTTATTGATAATTACAATTCGTGCAGCTAATTTCATATAACCACCAAAGCTAGGTTTGTATTTCCCATGTTTTTCTAGTCTTGCCTTTGTTTCCTTCGATGTGTCGGGAAACCTATGAAAAAATTGAAATACGTTAGATTATATAAAAAGAAAGTGTAATCAGTAGATAATTACATTGTTGATAGTATCACATACCTTCCTTGGCCTGGTGGTGTTTTTCCTTTTTTTGTTTTTAGCCTTCTCCTTTCCATCTGACACTAGGTCCTTCCAATCCCTCTTTGAAATCATGGGGGGATGCTCGAACTTTCTGTTCTTCTCTAAATGTCACCTATATTGGTCCCTCACATACTTTAGATAGGT
This sequence comes from Sequoiadendron giganteum, assembly GCA_007115665.2. Taxonomy (NCBI): domain Eukaryota; kingdom Viridiplantae; phylum Streptophyta; class Pinopsida; order Cupressales; family Cupressaceae; genus Sequoiadendron; species Sequoiadendron giganteum. The sequence goes on from CM021102.1 coordinate 193,101,028, forward strand.
ACCAGATTTCTTAATGACCTTGGTTCAGTTGAATGTTTTATCACCAAACAACACAACTAAATGGTTAATGAGTTCATCTTTTAAATATTGATTTTGGGCATTCCACCATGTACGTATGGTGGGCCCAAAGAGCTCCAATGTAATATCACTTAGATGTTTATAAAAAATATCATTTCCTACAAAATGATCATGGGATTATTAGTCTATAAAGAGTGATCAATATGTAAATTCCAATTGGATTATATATAATAATAATTAAAACATTTTAAAGTACCTGAGACTTTCTCTATCTTTATGGGAACGAAATCTTCAGTCACCACAAATGTGACCAAATTTTTTCTCGTACTAGCAATACGGGAGGATCCAAGAAATGCTGCTAAAAAATCACCAATACTAGTGGCCTTTGCATCCCCAGGTACATGTCCTAACACATGTTCTGGCATGTGTTCACTGCCAAAGGATGCACTACTGGATGCCTACATGGTATGTGTTGTTGACATTTCAGTCAACAATATAGGCATGGATGATGGGATTAGATGATGTGATGTATGTGTAGGAAGATTAGGATTGACACTTGTACCAAGCCCTACTCCTCAGGCAACACTTGCAGTACGTTGATCATGGCCAACAACATCATAAGGAGGAAAATAATCCTGTAAAAACAACACATATTTTAGTTCATGACATAAAAGAGTACAAAATATAAAACCATGAATGAACTTATGTTATAATTAAAGATCTCATGACAACTTACTTGCAAGTTTTGTGCTCTCTCAGTCAATATTTTAACCCTTTCTCTTATCTCATTTTTTTGAGGTGCTTTGAATACCAACTTAAGGATTTCTTCGTTGCATTGTTTCTGGGCCTTCCTCATCATATCCATAGGGTTTGTGGAAAATGTGATGTCATCATTGTTGATGGTGTTTTCATGCACTTCACAATACAGGTAATACGTAGGTGCATCACCTCTCTTGAAAGACAATCTTCCACAATCAAATTGCAGAACACTATCCCAAGGTCTCTCGAATGTCAGGTCTTGACAGTGCTTGGAATATTTTAGTTGTTTATATGATTTGCTGGAATCACAAGGTGGACTTACGGATGAGTTACAAAGCAAGGAAGTTAGATCTGCAAATGGAGTTCTTAAGATGGAAAAGTTGTTGAGTGTTTGCTATAGGTTCAAACAGTAGTCTGGAACTCCATTTCAACATTAGATTTAGCTCTACAATGTGCAATGAACCTTGCCTAAGGTTACTTATTAAAGAAAAAAAAGAAAAAAGGTAGGGAAGAGAAAAGGTTCCTGGATCTGAAACTATGAATGAACAGTGATTATGGAGGCTGCTATAGTAGACAAACTCCCTAAACTAGATTTTGCTTGGCCAAGAGGATCCTACAGTTACACAAAACTAGTGCAATCTTCTAAGGACTATAGATTTTCAGTTTGCATACACACATCATGAGCATGCAAATGAACTAAGTTGCAGTAATCAAATAAATGAGCCCAGGCTAACTTTGCACAGCATCTTGCCATCAACAAGTGCCAAAAGTATGGGTTGTAAATTCATCAAATACTATAACAGCAAACACCATCATCACTTCCATTCAAGAAACTACAACTAAAACTAACTTGGAAGGTAGAACCATGCACACATAATGAGCAAACTCAAGAGTAACACCCATAGATCATGCAATGCTGCTTTCTACTACTTCAGAATGTTTTTACAACAGCTCTCCAACACTTACAAATGAGGGGGAGACCCCTATTTATAGTTTTCAAAGCCCAAATGAATGGCTAGGATTGATTTACATTTTTTGGATTAGATTCAATTACGTTATGGCTTCACCTACCCCACAATATTCAGTAATTTAAAATACATTTTTGTCTTTTCCCTATTTTGTCCTATAGTGGTCAATCACTATAGCAGTTTTGTCTCCTAGTTAATTTCCCTTTTACCGTAGTTGAAACTGCATGAAAGCTACCTTCTTCCCAATGTACTTGTAGCATTCTTCATTGCATCAAATGGTTCTATCAATGGACCCATGGTAGGCTTCTTGAAACCAAAAATGAGAGGCCGAAATGCTGTTCTGGAAATGCTGTTTTGAAATGGCCAATGGAGCACAGAACTCCAGATGGTATTTCCTGACTGCAATTTTGGAATTTCAAAAGTCAAGAGAGGATAAGACCCCATTTTATCATCTGGTTCAAAGTCCATTTTCAAATCGGAGGTGTGCTTGAATGTTCTGAAGATTGGATCCCGGAATGTCGTTTTAGAAATTCTGTTTTGAAAACGGTCGTGAGAGCATGGATCTCCGGATGGTATCTCCTCACTCCAAATTTGAAATTTGAAAGGTTAGGGGAGGATAAGATCCATTTGTACCATCTGGATTGAAGTCTATTTTCAAATCAGAGGTGCGCTTGGACGTTCAGAAGATTGGATCCCAGAATGCCATTTTGGAAATTATGTTTTGAAAATGGTTGCGAGAGCACAAAACTCTAGATGGTACCTCCTAGCTGAAAATTTGAAAGGTCAAAGGAGGATAAGATCCATTTCTACCATCTGGGTCAAAGTCCGTTTTCAAATCGGAGGTGTTCTTGGATGTTCCAGAGATTGGATCCCGGAATGTCATTTTGGAAATTTTGTTTTGAAAACGGCCACGAGAGCACGGAACTCCAGATGGTATCTTCTGGCTGCAAATTTAAAATTTGAAAAGTCAGGGGAGGATAAGATTCATTTTTACCATTTGGGTCAAAGTCCATTTTCAAATCGGAGGTGTGCTTGGATGTTCCGGAGATTGGATCCCGGAATGCTGTTCTGGAAATTCTGTTTCGAAAATGGCTGCGAGAGCATGGAACTCTGGATGGTATCTCCCAGCTGCAAATTTGAAAAGTTAGAGGAGGATAAGATTCATTTTTACCATCTGGGTTGAAGTCCATTTTCAAATCGGAGGTGCGCTTGGATGTTCTGGAGATTGGATCCTGGAATGCTATTTTGGAAATTCTATTTTGAAAACGACTGCGAGAGCATGGAACTCCGGATGGTATCTCTCAGTTGCAAATTTGAAATTTGAAAGGTCAGGGGAGGATAAGATCCATTTTTACCATCTGGGTCGAAGTTCGTTTCTAATTTGGAGGTGCGCTTGTATGTTCTGGAAACATGAGACTGGAATGCTACTGTAGGAATGCTATTCCAAAATGGTCGGTAGAGCACAGAACTTCGGATGGTGTTTCCCAGCTACAGGAATGCCGCTGCAGGAAAGCTATTATAGGGAAGCCACTGCAAGAAAGCCATTGCAGGGAAGCCGCTACAGGAAAGCCACTACAAGAAAGTCGTTGAAGGGAAGCCGCTGTAGGGAAGCCAATGCAGGAAAGCCGTTTTGGAATTTTCAAAACTTCTTGAAACGTAACGAAACCTTGTCAGTTCACTTAGGCACCATAAAAACATCCAAAATCTATAAGAAATCTATCCCCAAAGTCAAATAATGAAGGAAAAAGTGAATCAAGCGAGCGAGGGGGGGCGAAGCCCGAAAAACCTAAGACTTAGCAATTTTTTATTTTAGGGGCAAAATATGGTTAGCCAAAAATGAGACTTTGAAGGGCACATTGACCAACTAGGATAGAAAAATGAGGGGCATGAAAAATGAGATGGGAGCAAAGAAGCCCGCCGAGAGCAAAAACAAAGGGTCCCTACCAATGGTGGGGCATGTGTGCAAAATATGCACAACAAATGGCGACTCACTGGGGGAAATGCTCTAGAGCATTTCGATGACAAACTGGAATCACAAACCCAGAATCTCTGGTTCTGACCTTCATGCTAGGGAAAACAAGCTAGACACTCAACAAAAGGATCAAAACAACTAGTTAACCCAACCTTCAGTATACTGAAAATCCAAGTGTGTGCAATTGCGTTAATTTCCATCCTTCAGTTGTTGTAAGAACCCAAGCTCCATCAAGTTAAGCTACGTAGTTTATTCTAACAACGAAAGCATCCAGGACATTGCCTCGCTGCTAGTCAGGCATCCATAGCCCCGACGAGGTTGTCGCTATGATTCTCCTGAACATTGCTCTACTGTTGGCTGGGCCTCCATAGCCCCGGTAGAGTTATTCGTATACCCTTGAAAAGTTGAATTTCTCTTCTTTTGATTTTCAATATTTTTCTTTTTATCTTTTGTTTCTTTTTCTCTTTTCAGTTCTTTTATTTCAACCCGCAAGCATGAAGCTCATGCTCAGGGCTGAGAATCATAGTGGCACTGGAGCAGAATTTTAGATTTTTCACTTAACTAGACTTCACAAAGGGCCTACAGTGACCGCCAGATTCTTAAAATTTGTGAGAGATATAAGATTTCATAGTACTTCAGAATCAGACCAACCAATGATTTATCCACTTTGAATCAAACATATAGATCACTTGATACTAACAGAAGATCCTCACCATCCACTCTGAAAACTTAATTAGAGTTTGACAAAGAAATACATAGAACAAGCCTAGGAAACAAGAATGGTTGTTGTGTGCACAGATGCACCCAGCCAAAAGCAGAGGGACCCCAAGCAAAGCAGTAGTAAAGTGAGAGCAAATGAAAGCAAATGAAAAACAAACACCAAAATGAGACAGTGAAAGAAAACAACGAAAGAAAACACCCCAAAGCAAGCAACCTACAACAAACCAACTAACCTAAGGAAAGCAGGAAATTGGAGTATTTACCGAAAACCTACACTACTCAAAATGAGTTATGTACAAAGATATTTACAAAGAACTACATTTAGGTAAGGTGAGCTGACACTCATGCTCATTGGATTTTGCAATGCATATACAAGCAAACGGGCAGTCGTTATAGTTCTCAACCATGCAGATTTATCCTTATCTTTAGAGAAAATAAATTCAATATTGCAACATTCAAATTCAGTCACCTAGCTAGGGAAAATCAGCAATTGGGGAGGCTCGCTAAACCCATGGTTAATCCATAAACATGTTCATTTTTTCTCATCTCCATAATCAAAATGATAAGTGCAACTATGAAAATCAATAGGAGCAAGGAAGGATAAAACCTAGATTTCATCACATGGAGGTGGCAGCATTTGACAATCAAGAGCAAGCACTACATCATTAGTTTTTGCATCAACAACCTCAGATGGGCATGGTGGAGGATGCAGTACTTCGGGCATCAAGTCTGCATAAGGTAGGGAGAATGAGGCAGCAAACACTTCTTCCAGGTCTTATGTGGGATCAACAATCCCCCTTGGCAGTTCTTCAAAAATAAGTACTTCATCTCATTGATCTTCTGCAAATCAAGCGTCCACATGATTGATGTCCTCAAAAGGAAACACGTTGTCCCATCTCCTTTCCCAAGTGTCGACCTTATCTTCATGATGCTCAGTGTCATGGGATGGTGACATGTGCAAATCTATCCTATTGCAACCATCTAAATATGGAGGATCAATAACAATCATGGTGGAAGGACTCCAAGTTGCATCTTGTAGTCGACTAAGTGCTTCATCTTTGTTGGCAGCTATCTCATCACCCCCACCTTTGTCTTCTTCTCTTTCTTGTTCATGCATTTCATCATGATGCTCACTCATTTCCCCTTGTTCACTATCATTATAAATAGAGAAGGAACCCCTCTCCCAATCTAGAAACTCTAGTGCATCAACATTCGGAGGCTCATGGAGTATGTCTCCATTGCTACTATCTTCTGGGATGTGCTCTTCCTCGGCATGAGAATACCTCCACAACACATCTCCCAATGGAAAGAAGTCATCAATTGATGGAACCTCATCAAGGGGACTAAAATTCATTATGCAATCTCCCTCCAAGGACTCGCCATGAAGCCCATTGTCCATAGTGCATAAATGTTCTTCAAGAGGAATAAATTCTTGATGACTGGTGGACCGCATTCCTGTTTGATCTACTTCATCACTTGGAAGCTCAAGACTATATTGTTGTCCTCCCTCTATTTATGTTCCAACATCCTCTTGAGGATTGCCTTCAACTGAGTCATTACTTGGCTCAGGCTCTTGATCTTCACGTTCCATCTAGGCAGCAAGTAGAGGATGTGGTGTACTCAGTTGCCTCGATTGTTCTCTAACTTGCTTCATGGCTTCTTGGCATAGTCCGCACGTGAACTCAGAGTGGGATGAATCATGGAGCCTGCACCAATTTGGTAGCAGCAATACCTCCAAATCCACCTAACATTTTAGCTTTGACCAATCCTTTGTTAATCTAGAGACGAGTTGGTCATATATTTCCACTACTGGGTCCTCATCATCACTTTCTATTGTCCCAAGGCTGTCAACCTCTTCCTCTTGCTGATTTTCAGCATCTTCATTGGCTGCCCTAGCATACACTGCTGCAAACTTGATTGTCTCATCCTCAACTACCAATGGCTCCTCTTCTTGAGTGGAGGACTACCCCTTACTAGCAAAGGAGAGGCTTTCCAACTCCATTCTTAGTAAACCTTCACCAAAGCTTTTTTCTGTCCCTAGAAAATCAACTTCTTCCTTTTCATTTTCTGCTTCAACGTTTGTTGTCTCAACATCTGTTTCTATGGAGCTTCTTGGTCTATCTACAATATATTGTCCTCCAGATGCTGATAGCTTTTCTGCCTCATGGGATGACCCATTCTCCTTGACAGTTGGCTACTCCAATTTCTTCAAATTTGTATTTGACTTGGGTGATGATGCTTGCACATGATGAACAAGTAAATTCAGAATGTGGTGCATTGTGAAATCTGCACCAACTTAACATTAGTGCTTCCTCCAATATTGGTCTATCTTTACTGCCCAAACACTCTTGGATTAGCTCTTCAAATGCCTTGGCTACCAAGGTTGTCAATTCCTCCTCTGGGTCTGCAAGAGCTAAAGGCTGATATATTTCCCGAAAGGGAATCTCTCCTTGCAAGACTCTTTCAATTCTGCTAAAAAAGGTTAGACACTCCAATTCATTTTGCCTGCAAGTGCAATGTATCCTACACTTATCTACCAATGCAAATTGTTGCAATGGTCTCTTCAATCTCCTATTTAAATTTGCATGTAGCTGAGCAATGCTAATTTGCACATGCTGCTCCATTTCAACTCAACTTCTTTTTGTCTTCAAATTTTTTTGATTTTATGCTTTAGCATTAAAAAAGATCTCTCTATCTCAGATTTCCTCTTTGAAAATACTCTTATCAACATCGAACATTCAACTTTGGAGCCTCAACATGTCATGCTACCCTCCTTCTAGCGCCAATTCTGTTGATGATGTTTTTATGCACTTCTCAACACAGGTAATGCATAGGTGCATTACCTCTTTTGAAAGACAATTTTCCACAATTGCAGAACACTATCCCAAGGTCTCTCAGATGTTAGGTCTTAACAATGCTTGGAATATATCAATTGATTTATGTGATTTTTTGGAATCACAAGGTGGATTTACGGATGAGTTACAAAGTGGAAAAGTTGGATCAGCAAATGGAGTTTTTAAGATGGGAGAGTTGCTATGCATTTGCTGCAGGTTCAAACAACAGTCTTGAACTCCATTTTATCATTGGATTTAGCTTTACAATGTGCAATGAACCTTGCTTAAGGTTACTTATTAAAAAAAAAGAAAAAAGGCAGGGAAGAGAAAAGGTTCCTGGATCTGAAACTACGAATGAACAGTGATCATGGAGGCTGCTACAGTAGACAAACTCCCTAAACTAGGTTTTGCTTGGCCAAGAGAAACCTACAGTTACACAAAACTAGTGCAATCTTCTAAGGACTGCAGATTTTCAATTTGCATACACACATCATGAACATGCAAATGAACTAAGTTAGAGAAATCAAATAAATAAGCCCAGACTAACTTTACATAGTAGCTTGCCATCAACAAGTGCCAAAAGTATGGGCTGGAAATTCATCAAATACTATAACAACAATCACCATTACCACTTCCATTCAAGAAACTACAACTAAAACTAACTAGGAAGGTAGAACCATGCACACATAATGAGAAAACTCAAAAGTAACACCCATAGATCATGCAATACTGCTTTCTATTACTGCAAAATGTTTTTACAACAGCTCTCCAACAATTACAAATGAGGGGAAGACCCCTATTTATAGTTTTCAAAGCCCAAATGAATGGCTAGGATTGAGTTACATTGTGTGGCCCAGATTCAATTTACATTAGGGCTTCACCTACCCCACAATATTCAACAATTTAAAATACATCTTTGTCTTTTTCCTATTCTGTGTTGTAGTGGTCAATCACTATAGCAGTTTTGTCTCCTAGCTAATTTCCCTTTTACTGTAGTTGAAACTGTCTGAAAGCTGCCTTCTTCCCAATGGACTTCTAGCATTCTTCATTACATCAAATGGTTCTATCGACGGACCCATGGTAGGCTTCTTGAAACTGGAAATGAGAGGCCGAAATGCTGTTTTGAAATGGCCAACAGAGCATGGAACTCCGGATGGTATTTCTCAGCTGCAATTTTGGAATTTGAAAGTTCAAGGGAGGATAAGACCCCATTTTACCATCTGGGTCAAAGTCCATTTTCAAATTAGAGGTGCGCTTGGACATTCCAGAGATTGGATCCCGAAATTCCGTTTTGGAAATTCTGTTTTGAAAATGACCGCGAGAGCATGGAACTCCGGATGGTATCTCCCGGCTACAAATTTCAAATTTGAAAGGTCAAAGGAGGATAAGATCCATTTCTACCATCTGGGTCAAAGTCCATTTTCAAATTGGAGGTGCGCTTGGACATTCTAGAGATTGGATCCCGGAATGCCATTTTGGAAATTCTGTTTTGAAAACGGCCGCGAGAGCATGGAACTCCAGATGGTACTTCCCAGCAGCCATTTTCAAAATAGAATTTCCAGAACGACATTCCAGGATCCAATCTCTAAAATGTCCAAGCGCACCTCTTATTTAAAAATGGACTTCAACCCAGATGGTAGAAATGGATCTTATCCTACCCTGACCTTTCAAATTTCAAATTTGCAGCCAGGAGATACCATCCGAAGTTTTGAGCTCTTGCGGCCATTTTCAAAACAGAATTTCCAAAACAGCATTCCGAGATCCAATCTCCGGAATGTCCAAGCGCACCTCTGATTTGAAAATGGACTTTGACCTAGATGGTAAAATGGGGTCTTATCCTCCCCTAACCTTTCAAATTCCAAAATTGCAGCTGGGAAATACCATTCAGAGTTCCATGCTCTATCGGCTATTTCAAAACAGCATTTTCGCCTCTCATTTTTGGTTTCAAGAAGCCTACCATGGGTCTGTCGATAGAACCATTTGATGCAATGAAGAATGCTAGAAGTCCATTGGGAAGAAGGCAGCTTTCAAGCAATTTCAACTACAGTAAAAGGGAAATTAGCTAGGAGACAAAACTGCTACAGTGACTGGCCACTACAAGACACAATAGGAAAAAGACAAAGATGTATTTTAAATTGTTGAATATTGTGGGGTAGGTGAAGCCCTAACATAAATTGAATTTGGGCCACACAATGTAACTCAATCCTAGCCATTCATTTGGGCTTTGAAAACTATAAATAGGGGTCTTCCCCTCATTTGTAATTGTTGGATAGCTATTGTAAAAACATTCTAGAGTAATAGAAAGCAGCATTGCATGATCTATGGGTGTTACTTTTGATTTTTCTCACTATGTGTGCATGGTTCTACCTTCCTAATTAGTTTTAGTTGTAGTTTCTTGAATGGAAGTGGTAATGGTGATTGTTGTTACAGTATTTGATGAATTTCCAGCCCATACTTTTGGCACTTGTTGATGGCAAGCTATTGTGTAAAGTTAGTATGGGCTTATTTATTTGGTTGCTGCAACTTAGTTCATTTGCATGTTCATGATGTGTGTATACAAATTGAAAATCTGCAATCCTTAGAAGATTGCACTAGTTTTGTGTAACTGTAGGTTTCTCTTGGCCAAACAAAACCCAGTTTAGGGAGTTTGTCTACTGTAGCAGCCTCCATGATCACTGTTCATTCATAGTTTCAGATCCAGGAACCTTTTCTCTTCCCTACCCTTTTTCCTTTTTTTTAATAAGTAACCTTAGGCAAAGTTCATTACACATTGTAAAACTAAATCCAATGACAAAATGGAGTTCAAGATTGCTATTTGAACCTGCAACAAACGCATAGCAACTCTCCCATCTTAAAAAATCCATTTGCTGATCCAATTTTCCCACTTTGTAACTCATCCGTAAGTCCACCTTGTGATTCCAAAAAATCACATAAATCAACTGATATATTCCAAGCATCGTTAAGACCTGACATCCGAGAGACCTTGGGATAGTGTTCTGCAATTGTGAAAAATTATCTTTCAAGAGAGGTAATGCACCTATGCATTACCTGTGTTGAGAAGTGCATAAAAACACCATCAACAATCATCACATAATAGAGACTGCACCTCCATATGGATGCTCTCCTCTACTGCTGGTGCCATTCCCCAATCAGTCGACTACAACAAGAATATTTAAAACATTATCGAAATTAACCCAATAAACTCATGAAAAAAATATAAGAATAAAAGATTTTTCTCGTATCTAATTTGTACAATTACAATGAGGTAAACCTGTCAGATAGTAGCACCTGAAGGTGGATCACGATCTGTGCTCTGGGATGGAGCCTTCCTCGTATGATCAATGTCCCACTGTGACAAAAATTAAATATAAAAAAACATTATCGAAATGAAACCAATAGACTTACGTAAAAAAATATAATAATAAAATGGTATATTGGAGTCATTAATTGGAGGTTGGGTAAAATAGTATATAGTAAATACCACCCCCATAGTAACTTTTTTTATATCTAAGCAATTCAAATTGTAATCGATTAGCAACTCTTCCCCTATAGTCATTGATTTTATCACACATACAAATACATGGTTTCCCTCTTGTGCCTCGAATATGCAATTGGTTGCTTATTTGTTGACCTAGGTCATGTACTATTTATAAACCCTACAATATTCCCTATTGCTTTTTGCATTCTGTCAATGTACCTAGCCACTCCTTTATTTTGATCCTTATCTTTTAGCTATATATAATTTTCTGAAAGTGCATACCTATGCATACTTCGAAATATATTGAACCATCTGCATCCAATCTTTGTAACTATAATAGGGTCCAACATACTCCATCAATTTAGTAACTTTTTCATAATAGACCTTTATGTCATCCATGAAAAATAGGCCCAAACCATGTAATGGCGATGGTGCTATGCGATATATCCTCTCGTTGACACAAAATTAGTGTTTATTGGAAGAAGTTTCTTGGGTACCCATTGTTTCTATAGATGTTTTTACCTCAAGGGCACCTCAAGGTCACCTATTCTCTCATCATCATAAGAACATGACCCCCCTTCAGCAAGAAAAAATTCCATGCGTTTATGGAATTTTATTCTAATCTTTTGACCTCTAGTTGATCTCCCTCTTTTAGACCTACTACATGTCTCTCTTTACTCTTCTCTTCCTAAATTTCCCTCGCTTGAGGAAGACAAATCTGATAAATACCTATTTTGTGGTATCTGCACTCATAGGGATGTTGGATGAAGTTCTTTCATGGTGATGTGTTCCCAAGGTGATATTATGATTAATCTATCATTTCATCACTAGAATCTGACAGGTTATAAGGTAATCAAGTCTTGATAGAGTTCAAGTTATTGTTACTACCATCCAAATGTGTCCATCACAAATCAAATCTTCTTAACGTTTTAACTCCAAAAATTTGTAACAAGTGTTAAATGTGACTATGGTCCACTAGTTACAAAACCAAGGCCTCAAATGTATTCTCTAATTGTAATCAAAGGACTTTTTCTCTTCATTCAAGTAAATAAACTTTAAGGGAAACACCACCAAGTGGTTTATTGGACACCTACATGACTAAAAATAGCAGCAAATTTACATTTAATTTCCATATGTCTAAGTGGTTAATGGGGAGGGAGTATGTACTAGGCCTGGTAAAGTCATCATAAGTTTATGCTTTGGCGATAAAAAATGTTTAAGTCATCTTAAATCTTCCTATGTCTAATTGCTATGAGACTTTTGGCATGTTTTAAGGTAGGATGAGTGGTCGCATCAATGTTTTAGTTCTCTATGACAAGGTTTCAACATCTTCAAATACTGAAAGTTAGTGATCATAGTCATTTGAAACAACAACATTTTGATTATGTATGATGGTAGGATTTGATAGCTTAAAAGAAATGGCTACCCAACAAACTTAAAGTTAAAAGAAACTTTTTCAGTTTAAGGGGTTAGCACTTCCTTTCATCTTTACATATTGGTTTGATTCTTCAAATGATGAATTTATTATCCCACTTCTATCATATTGTATTCCCATCCCATTTCAATTGTTGGAGGAGTTGATACCAAAATTTCATATCAAATACCACGTTCTTGAAGCAATTTTCTATGTTTTTACTATTTTTTTTAAGTTCTTTTGTGTTGTATGGATCTATACAAGCTTGGAATGCTTTGAGATCATTGGTGTAGATAAATATATGTGTTCCCTTTCATTTTCATTTGTTTTGAAGTGCACAATCACTATTTTGTGGGAGAAAACAATCAAAGGGACTGCACTGTTTTACCTATGTAAGGGTTTGAGGGATAAATAGAAATGGCATCCACCAATCCACCCACTATATTGGAACTGTAACTCAGTGGATTGGTGTGCATCATGGTATGATAGAGGTTCATTTCATTTAGCGGTTCGTTAAAGCAAGAAACTTGGCATTGAATTGATGCCTTAGGGCTGATAAGGGCAATTTTCTTGTGAATTTGTTGTTGTTAAGTTAGGGTTTATCATTTTGATGGATATCTTGGTAGAGTCATGGTGACACTATTTGATGGTCCAATCTCTACTTCGAAACAAAAATATCTCTAACAACTCTAAGAGCTATAATGGGATGGAATTAAAGGAACCTTAATATGAAGGATCTTCTAATGAAGGACCTTTGAATTAAGGTCTTCATTTGAAGGTCCTTCATGCAAAGGTTCCTTTTATAAAACATTTTGCACATGAAATATTTAAAATAAAAAATACTTTCATTTTAAAGTCTTGACATGGGATCATTTTTTAATGAAGGTTCTTCATTCAAAGGTCATGACGACATCACCTTCAAATGAAGGTTCTTCATTCAATTGGTATTTTGTAATTTTGAATGTGTGATAATAATTTAGAGTTAAAAATAAATCTATTTGATCATTTTATAAATGAAAGGACATTTCATGCAATCATATTCCTTGTCAAATTTTTAACTTAATAATAAGGGCATCATGAGTAGTTTGTTAGGCCCATTCAACAATCTTCGATGTAAGGATTGAAATGTTTAGAATGTATCTACTATCAAGAAAGCCAATTTTTTTTACCTGTATGACTATATCTCAAGCAATAGGTTTAATTGTGATGGAAATGATATTGAAAAATATTTTGTAATTTAGGTGTTGAGAAGCATAATTGGCCACCATTCCAGGAAAGATTCTTCGTTCTCACTTTTAGGTGTTAAAATTTAACAATACCTTGATTGATGAAAGAGCCCAAAGAGCCTTTCTCCATGGTATCCAAGTACACATAGCAACTATCTTCTCTTGTATGGTTGGACATGATTTAAAGAACTTAGCTAGGAATTATTCATTTAACCTAAGGTTTTCTCATAATTTCATCATTGGAAAAGTATGATCAAATTCTTCTATTATGAAGAATTGGTCTATGTGCCTCTAGTAATCACTATAAATGTCTGTAAGAATAAAATGACTAATTGCGTCAAGTAGGAGAGAATCAAATTTGAGTTCTTCAAAGATTATATTCCTCTATTCATAATTTTTAAGGGTTGTGTGGAGGATATTATCACTACCAAGAAGGGAGGAGACCTTTCCTTACATATTTTTGTGGTGGAGGTATTAAAGAAGAATTGTATGCCTCTATTTTCATTCTGTAGATCTAGCTTAGACTAGCATATACTTGGGCTCCTTTTCCCCTATAAACTTCCATTTGTTTTAGTTTATGTTATGTAAGCATAATTCCATGCTATGTTGAAATATAAGAGGTGGAGGAGGCCAAAAGGAAATAACCCCTTTTTAGTTGTACCTTCAAATTTTTTCTTAGCAACTTTGTGGACATAAGATTTGAGGTAGGTCATAAAACAAAGAATAACATGTTCCCACCAACAACCAAGATGTGGGTAGATTATGGGATGTTTTCCAGGACCTGAGGCTGGACGATAAAAATGTGAAAGACTAAGCTATTTTATTTTTTTTGTCTTATATTATACCATTTTATGAGAATGGGGGTGCCAATGTACGAGAAGATCTTTGGAAACTAGGCATGAAAAATGGAGGTTAAAGAGAATGGGGTTGCCAAACTTACAGTACTCCTTGTCCCTTGGTCGTTGATTTTCCTTGAGTGCCCTCAACCTCATCCTTGATGCTGGTATTGACCTTGTTTTCACTCCTCCATACTCTTCCTCGACACTGGTATTGACCTTGTTTTCACTCCTCCAAACTCTTCGTCGGCACTGGTATTGACATTGTTTTAACTCCAAAATCTTCCTCGGTGCTAGTATTGACCTTGTTTTCACTCCTCCAAAATCTTCCTTAGCGCTGGTATTGACCTTTCACTTCTCCAATTTGACGAGCTACAACCTAGTTTCATTAGGTTTTAGAGTATGTTAATTAAATTTAAAATTATAGTGCCATTTAGAGTAGTGAATATAAAGCAAGCCAAGCCTATTATAGTCATGAGGGAAATAATAAAAATCCTAGGATACTTTGTGAAACCATTTTCCTTGGTTAAAGGGAGGTCATAAAATATACCTTTGGATTTTTTCAATCTTCAAATATGAGGATTTGCAAGGTTCTTAGCAAGATGAGTAATGGAAATGTGTGCAACAAGAATTTTTGAACACACATGGAATCTCTTTGCCAAAGAAAGGGGCTTCATAATTTAATATGATAATTTTTCTCAGCTCTATAAATGATATGTTTCCTTAAAGAGGAAGGAGAAACCTAAAAGGAAAAAGAGATGCTTAGGAATCTCAACACTTCCTTATGATCAACCCCCTTCTATCCATAGGAATTGAACCAATTGGGCTTGGCTAAGAAGGATTTCCTATAACATTGAGTTTTATGCCACTATATATATGACCTTAAAGCTTTCCAGAAAATATCTAGGCATTGAATATCCTAAATAATGTCATGTTTGTCCTCCAAGCGAGTGAGAAAGGAGTCATTAAAAAATGACCATTGAATAGTTGGGCTATAGAGTTAGGAAAAGTAGCACCTTTAATAAGGTTCCATGAAATACTATTAACCAAAAGATATCTAAAGGCTTCCATAAAAAACACATATAAAGTAGGAGCTAAGGGGAAAACATGAAAAATTGAATGAAACACCCAAAATCCTCAAATTTATGTCCATTCATGGTAATACAAGTATAACCATCATAATTTTTTGTTTGAAAAAAGTAGAAAAAAATTGAGGAACAAATCCTAGATGGCATAACTAGTCCAATTCAACACCAGAGGTAGCAAGAGATTAATGAAATTAAAACAAGTTTTAAGTAGAAGTAAACTTCCATTTTCAAGTACTAATGCTAGTATGAAATTGTGACTAGCTAAATGGAAAGAGAATTAGAAAATTGTAACCAACATTTAAGTTTAAATAATTAAAAGTAACCACACTTTTTGCATGGTTGAATCAATTTATAAATTCAGCCAAAGGTGATAGTAAGAAAATTAAAATGCACCTATATGAAATATTTAGTCTGAGAGCCAAATTTGGATGGCAAAGTTAGTAAGAATTAGTGTTGAAAGTGGAAAATTAATCATGAAATCATGGCTAATAGAGAATAAAAAATATATTGGAAAAGTCAAGAGAACTTATATCTGCACATGAAAACACTCAAAATAATAATTATATCATACAGTTCATTTGGGAATATATTACAATATGGCTTTTACAAAGCCTTTCAAATATACCTTCCCATTTGAACTACTATCTTACAATAATATAACTAATTATTTAATAACAAAAAAAAACAAGTTAGTAAGGTGAATTTATTAATGTTAATCTTAATATTCCAACACCCTCCCTTAAGTTTTACATTCCACACAACAAAACATGCTGATTGAAACAAACAAATATATATAGGCTAAGCAAACATCATTTTATTTTTCTTTAAGTTCTCCCTCAAGAACATCATTGGCTCGAGCTATACAAGTGCACACAGTGTGATCCTTTTTCTTACAATAATAACATTCATTTTTTTTTTATTATTATTATTACCTCATGAGTATAATACATTCTCATGTTGAGAATCAACTTTTAAATCTTTTCCATCGTTCTTTTTTCTTCTCCTAATAGGGCCAAAATCACATCTTCTTGTGTTTGAGAAGTTATTGGACTAAGCATAGAAATAAAATTGTTGTATTTTCAAACTATTTAACAAAATATCCTTAGCATATTCATCATCTAATAGAGCCTTGACTTCTACCAATTATCTAATGAGAGATCTCAAATTTCTTATGTGATTAGACATAGTGATTATATCTCTCATTTTGAATATAAATAGTTGAAGTTTTAGGAAAAACTTCACATTAACTATTTTTGCTCCAAATATTTTATTGAAATTATCCAAAATTTCCTATGATGATTTATCTAAATATATATAATAAAATTTAATGTCAGAAAGGGAAAGACCAATAATATATTTGACTTTATCATATTTTTTATGTCATTCCAATAATTTATTTGCATTTGTAGGTGGTGTTTTGTTCACATGCATGATTCTCTATTATTCATTTATTGCATTTGCATTTTTGTTTTTCAAGTATGAAATTTAAAACATTTTTTTTTGTTTAAAAGAATCTTTATCTTAAAAAAATGAACTAAAAATATTTCAAAAGTTTAATGTCAACCTTATCAATCTAAAAAGTACAAATTAAAAATCCCTTTCAAACTCTGTAACTAGTTTTGAACCGCTCTCCAATTAATTTTTCCTCATCACAAACATTGACACCATTTTACTATTCTAAACAACTTATTGAATCCTCTTATGCATCAAAATTATTTAATTGTTTCAAAGAAAACAAAAAAATAAATTTGAAAATATGACTTTTCAAACTTCACACTTCCTTCTTATTACTACCAAATGCCATTATTTTAAATGAAAAACACATGAATGTTATAAATGCATTATTTCTATAGGGAAACAAACCATATATCTCTTTTTAATGACCAACTTAAAGTAGATTGTAAATAGAAACTTGTTCGTTGTATAGAACATTGAAAAACTGATAACAAAGAATTAAAAAAACTACTACAAAGACCTAGGATAGGCTAGAGGCCCACTATAGAACATTCATCACAAAGAAACTAGCCTTTACAGTGATTTTTCACTCGTTGACTCCCTAAAGAAAACCTTATCTTGAGTATAATCCATCATAGTCACATATGATCACATCATTCTTGACCATTTGATATCATGAAAAACCTCCAAAATCTAGTGTTCAAATAACCCAGATCATCGGCAAGACAAGTTCCATCGAGGGGAAATGAAAAGGGCATATTGAGCATATAGGTCTCACTGATGAAGTTCCATTGGAAAGAAACCTATCTTTTCTCAATGATCAAAGCACAAGGAGTTGTATCAGCCAGACCAATACCATCGGAGTAAGATCCCCAAGTCAGCCCGAGTGCATTTGTCTCACCGATGAAATATCATCACTAAAACACTCATCTTGTCTTGACAATAAAACAAAGAAACATACTATCACGAAGAAAAATGCTATCAGAATGAGTTTAAAATGTCCTCTCGACCCACCATGTTGCCGATAAGATTACATCAGCAGGAGTCTTGGCGACATACTTGAGATCGAAGGAATAATCATCGAGGAGACTTATAACATCGACAAAATTACTGAATGTCTTAGCGACACACCATGTCTTTCCTATGAAGACACAAATAGGTCAAGATAGTCATCAGGGTGACTCTTGGAAAAATTTATATGAATCATATGGATAGATTATGTGATATCAGCGTAATGTCTCCCCAACAAAAAGAATGTTTAATGAATGTTAGTCAAGCCTGAATAAAAGGATTGCCCAAAGTTTAAATTGTCTTGCCGATAGAACATTTGATGTGACAATGGGTAAATTCAAAGATCAGCTATGCTCGTGTTCAAAGCTATGAAATTAATGGTAGTATTACTACCAAATGTGTCAATAATTTCCTGAATTGAGAAAAGTAATTGAAGGCGAATTTTACAAAGTTAGCAGCAGAGGAACAGACGAAGGGCCAAAGGATCTTGCAGTCAAAGAATTCTAAATAAAATTATAAGTTCCTTACAATTAAATTTCTTGTTTTGTGATTCATAAAATGGAAAGCACTAGCTCAGGAAAAGAAAAAGGTAGGAAATAGAGTGAGAGTAATAACCCTAGAGGAAAAAAGAAAAAAATTGAAGCAGAGAAGGAACCAAGGGTAGATGAGAGGAAGTTAAACCATGACTTAATTGATCAATTTCCTGACTTAGGACCTAAGGCCAGGCGATCTGCACAACTTAGGGAAGAAGTGGAAAAGTTAGAGGATAAATGCAAGCATATACGAGACATATGGACCCCAATTAGGGGATACGAGTTGTTTATTTTTCATTAGGAACCGATAGGAACTAATGTGCAATCCTTGGAAGTTAAACCTAGGGAAATTATTCTACCCCAATGTATTTGTAAATGTAGAATTGGTGAAGATGCTAGCTGCCTATTATAATCCAAAATGTAAATCTATTTGTGATCCATTAGGAAACCATTTATACATGTATCTGAAGCTGCCATCTGTGAGGTTTTTAACCTAGAGGGAGTGTGTGGTAGAAAAATTGTACCTAAACAATTGGAAAAGGAATTCTAGAGGATGGATACTTTGTATAAGGGTTGGAGGTTGCCGCTACATAGGTCTAAGAAAGATTGTGTTTTAGTTCCAATGAATAATAGTGATGGTCCCTCATTCCATGTTGATTTGTTTGAACCCTACATGAGGTACACATATTTTTTAGTGTGTCAAGTGATGGGAATGGAGACCCCTGAACACATGTCAATTGTACCCATGGTAATTACAGTGGACATCCAATGTCACAATTCAAGGTTTTTTATTATGCTTCACACATCTTTCAAGTACTTGATTCGAGACTGATGACATTAAAAAGTGGAGCTCCTATCCTTCACTTGGATGCTTATTCAATCCTAATGCATATGATACTTTATTATGGACAAGAATTGTAGATGTGGCCTGAAAAATTGAGGGTTGTACAATTTGATAAGGAAGTAAGGTTATTACTAGTACAAATCTAGACTACCACCTGGGATTGCAGATTTGCTAATTCTTGTTATCTACATTTTGAAGTGTTTTTTGTGAAACCACTATACATATGTTACAATCATCATTGTGAATACTCATTGTTCGATGAAATAAAAAGGCTTTTAAGGCTTGAGGATTTGAATGGACCTATCAACCACAATTAGGGAGACTAGTACTATCTAGAAGATGTGACCATGATAAGAGTATATGTATTTGAAGATGGACCCTTCATTTTTCCCAAGACGGTGCCTGATAGGATTGCATATTTGGAGATTGCTAGGCAGTTGGACTTTTTAGATGTTATTAATCTGAGTTCTTTCAGAAAGTAGGCATTTATGCCTAGTACATTATGCTTCGATGATTTCACTATATTAGAAAGGGAAGGATATGACATGGTTCTCAACAAATTGTTACAATACAACATGAAGAAGGGTCCACCGTCAAAAGGATTTGATCCAGAAGGGTATATTGATTTTTCCAAAAATAAAATGAACTTGGGAGGATACAATCACATATCTTATTTGTATGATGACTTGATCAAGAATTTGGAAGCAGAAAAATTTGTTGATAAGTATAACAGGGTATTGCAAGATACAAAACTATTATCTTCTGATGAAGAGGCATCTGGTGATGGTAGGCCTAGCAGTACAATTAATAAAATTTCCAGATTGAGAACTCAAGACTACAAGTATGTTCCCAGGGAACAAGATGTTGAAGAGAGTGTAGATACTGACACAAGGTAGATAGCATATAAATCATTTATGGCTGATGATGAATTCATTAAAACCTCAAAATTTAAAACCTTTTTGTACAAATCAAAACAAAAATCAATAAGGGAATCAGTGGAGAATATTACACCAAGTAATGAGGAACAACTATTGAATAACTTAAAATCAAGTGTGGAAGAAGAATAGAAGAGCATGACCCATGAGAAAGGAAGGAAATTATTAGAAGATGCAAGTGTTATGATCTTTCCTAGGTTGGATTTAAACTCTGCTTTGGTTTTTGATAGTTTTTTGAAGAATAGTAACGCCACACATAAACTCACTCCTGAGGGGGTAACAAAGATTTATGTAGGATCTAAGTATAACCCAGATGAGGGATCACTTATGATATGGGCCATGTATCCTCCACACAAGAAATCTATTGCAATTGATACTGAAAAAGGCTTTTGGACATGTAATGATGTTAAAATTTGGTGAGGTTGATCTAATAGCTAGAGTAGAAATTGGCATTAATGTGGCCAAATTAAATAAATCCCAAATCCAAAAGCTAATCAAGGAAAAAGAAATGTATAAGATCAATAACGAGAGACTAATTAGACAAAATGATCACTTGAAGGACATGATGGGAATCATGTTGGGATCCACAAAGCAATTGAATCATGGTGAAAGGTCCCAGGTAAGAGACCAGTGGGAAGAATCAAATGCATACTCACAAGGTAAATGTGATGCACTCACTACAATAATAAGGAAGAGGCAGACCAAATTAATGACTTGGTTGAGTTAGCTCCAGGGAACACATTCACACAATTTTACTACACTACAAGAACATAAGAGGATAGATGGTAGGATCTGAGAGAAGTTCCAAGAAATAAACCAAAGGGATGCTCCTAATAACATGGCTATTGATACTAGAAACCATTTTATGAAAAAAAATAAAGACTTCCATGATGAATTGCAAGGTGATGAGTATGGGATTATCAATTTCATAAAAAAGGGAGTACCAATGTTGTTAGAAGATGGAGGGGAACTAAAGGGAAAAGACATATGGATAAAGGAATGCAAGACGATGATGCAAACAATTTTGTAGATAGCCACAGGAAATGATTTAATAATTGATGGGGCATGTGAACAAAATGAGAAGATGTTTGAAATGGATATAGCCATTAGGAATGTGTTGGAGGATGGTGATACACACGAGTGGCTAGCTTACCAAGATTATTTATCAAACATCTATTTATGACTTAATAGAGCATAATTTCTAGTTTGTTATTGTTGTTAAGAAAAAGACATTTATGAAAGGACATGCCCTTTCACAATTTTGATATATTTATATTTTTTCATAATGTAAAATAGATATAGGTGGATAGGAGAAAGATACAATAGATAGTTTGCAATGAAACTTTCCTTTAAAACACTCAGATGCATGTATGAATTTCGATGAAGTTAATGAAGATTTCTGAACTTGTAGCTTAATCTTGGTATCAACTGTTTGTGGAATTATACAGTTATCTGGTTGTCTCCATTTTGATGCTTTTCTATTGTTTAAATTGATATATCAAGCATATATTCATTCTACTGATACACACTTTTTGTATTTGTGTGATGTGATTATTTGGTTCTTTCAAGTAAAGATTAAACCCTTCTAGTCAATCACAGTAACTGAAGAGTATTAATTGGATCAATAAGAAGAATAACATAACTAGGATTTTCATTCTATCTCAAGTAGAGTTTTTCAGTCATTTACTTGCACGTTTATACAAGTTATAAACTGTAACTAATGAAATTTTCCTAGTATTAGAAAATCAAATGCAAACCATAAAAACCCAAGTGATAATGAAGTGCAAAGGAATAAAATGTAAACAAATGAAACAATCTCACCAAAATCTCTTCATCCTCCATGGATGACCTCCATTATACCTTCTCAACTTTCTGAAATATGATGTTTCCCTCAGATTTATGATGAGCAATCTAATGAAAATGACAAGCCCTAAGCAAATGTTGAAGGATTTGAGTGACTACATGCAATACTATGCTATAATGAAACTAGTAAGCCTCTAAATATGTCTATGGAAAAATGACAAGAGTGTAAGAGTATGAGATTGCAAGATGACAAAATGAGACCAAAATTTCCATTTTATAGAAAATGCAATTTTATGTGAATGACCAAGATTAAAAGTTGACAAGTGCCCTAGAATCAATGGACAAGATTCAATATGACAACCCACAATTAGGGTTAGGGAAAAATTAGGTCAAATTTGAAATGAATGGACAGGATTGATTGTTAGAAAATCAAATCAAGTGTTGGTAATGCATGTGACAAGAAGATATTGGGCACATAAAATGAAGTTGCTCGAGAATCAAATAAGAATTTAAAATTATTTGATTCAAAAAGTGATGTTGACCTTTTGAATTAAAAATTAATTTTATTCAAAAGTGGTGGGGTCATGTGACAGTAGATAATTAATTTGAATTATTTACTAAAAAGAGGGAAATTAGAAAGTGAGACTATTTTAAATAAATAACTTTATTTAAAATGAGCACAAAAAAAGAGGTGGCTGGAAAATCAAATAATCTTGACTTTTGGAGGAAAGAGACTATTTTGAATTAAAAATTAATTTTAATTCAAAAGGTGGGGTCACATGATAGTAAATAATTAATTTGAAATATTTACTAAAAAGAGGGAAATTAGAAAGTGGGACTATTTTAAATAAATAATTTTATTTAAAATGAGGGAAATGTGAAGGTGGCAATAATTAAATAAATTAAAGAATTTATGTAATTATAAGAGGACTTTTTAAGAATTAGTGACATATTAAATAAATAAATAAAATTTATTTATTTAATAATCAGGAAGACATAATGGACCAAAAATAATTAAATAAATTAAGAAATTTATTTAATTATAGGAAGACATTAGACAATTAGTGACACATTAAATAAATAATAAAAAATTATTTATTTAATAATCAAGAAGAATAAAGAGGACATAAATTTTTCAATTAATAGTCGACAGTGAATCAAGGACATAATTAAAATGTCTTAATTATTCTAGGAAGAAAAATATTAAAAATAGAACTTGTAGGCCTAGGTCATTTTTATGTGTCTACAATTGCCCCTCTTTGTCATAATGCAACATGTCGTATTGTGGCGAAGAAAATAAGTCAAAACTATGCCCCAGTGCAAAATAGGATGAGGAAGAATGATGAGGAGGGTTGTTGTATGCCCCCTCGAGAGGACAGTTGGGTTTCGAGGATACGAGTGGGATCTCAAAATGGATGAAAGGACTAGAAGATGAAAGACAAAAGTATATAGGAAAGATAGATAAGGATGATAATGATGTGGACTAGAAGAAATGTTAGAGAGAAAAAGATGAATGTTAGGATAGAAGACATGGATGTCGATATGGGTAAGGAGATACAAGTTAATGTGGAAAAAGAAATGCATGTTAGAATCCTTCAACATTTGCCAGAGTACTAATAAGTGTTGCTCAAATCATCATTGGGCGAAAATGTCATGATGGCCGACAAACACTATGATATGACGTAGATCAATAGTGTGCAAGGGTGAACCACCACATAGATAAACAGTTACAAACAAGGATGATCATGACTCATACGAGGAACATAATTTCCCCTAGTCATTTTGTCTTGACCAACTCCCAAAAAACGAGACTAATCATGAGACGTCGTTGCTACTCTAAATCCTGATGTCAGGACATCCTTGAGAAACTAGCCACATGATAGTAAAAAATAGACAAGAGAATCATCACACTACATCGTTGCTTCTCTAAATCCTGAAGTCAAGACATCCTTGAGAAACTAGTAGCAAGATGATCATAAAAATACAAGGATGATCGTCATGATATGTCATGGCTCCTATGACGTAAGGAACTAATATCATGATAACCATCAAAGAGACAGATAAAGTTTTCCAAGTGTTTTAATGTCAAGGTTGTCAAATGTCGATTGATATCAAATTCAGGAAGGACACATCCTAAATGACATTGATATCTAGGAGATCGATTCTCAGAGTTAGGAGAATCCATCAAAATGTCAGATGATGAGGACAATGCTTAGGAAGGAAACATACAAAAGCATAAAGAAATGATGAGAGTTGTTCTTCAGAAGGAAACATCTTGAAGACGAAACCCAATAATTTTTCGTGTTAAATTGTCTTGATAGAATTTGATTACATGTCATTGCTGATATGTTGAATTGATCGAAATTTCTGATGAAATAGACTGTTGATAGATTGCTTGCTCGGGATTGATGGAATAATTTTCTTGATTTCAATAAAGTTTGACATGTTTGAAAATGTTGTGCCATGAACCCTAATGGACTGACCTAGTGCAGCCTCAGGGGCTCATCAATTGATGGCCTTTCCTACATCGTGCACTCAGAGACCTCGTAGTTCGACGTGACCAATGACCTTGGCTAAAGGACATAAGTTTGAATCATTATTTTTATTTTTACAAATCTAAAAGGGCGGACCTAATGTCTTGGGGATTCAAAGATAAATCTTTCCTACGTACAAAATGTGCAAAGACAACATAGTTTGAACCGGGATAAAGATTGACTGACTGGACTGACTAGACTGATGGGACAAGCATTGATTTTGTTTTGAGATTTTCTCAAGATTTTTAGATCTTTTTTCAAGACTTTTTAAGATTTTTAATATTTTTTTAGGACTTTTTCAGATTCTTATGACTTTTTTTAGGACTTTTCAGATTTTTAGGAATTTTTCAGGACTTTTTATGAATGTAGGATAATGTGCAACACCCACTGCAGTTACATGAGAAAGGTCTTTCCCCCAGATAGATCGAGGACTACCCGAGTCAAATGATATGGAAATAGGAAGACACAGGGCCAAAGGCAAGGATATGCAAGAGGTGATGTCAACCAAATGCTAACCATGGCCGAAATTGACAGGACTTAGGATGAATGTCATGAATGTGTCAGGCCTTTGTGAATATGGAAAGTGGATAAGGGTTGATTAGAGTAATGGTAGATGGTGAAACAACAATTGATTACACATGGCGTCACCATGTTACTTATCCAAAGTGCCTGTTTTCCAGGTTTTCACCATGTTACTTATCCAAAGTGCCTGTTTTCCAGGTTTTCACTATTGGACTAATTTATTTCTTTTTAGTATTTTTCTCATTTTTTGATTTTTTTTTGGAATTTTTTTATTTTCAGTTTTTTTTATATTTTTAGGTTTTTAGTCAAGCTCTCTAATGCTATGTGTATAAATTTCACAGTTGTAAGTTGTTGATGGGTTTTTTCAACTATTCTCCATTAGGTGTGGCCAAGTGATAAGCTCCAAAACCAAATGTGGTAGTAATAATATAAGGACTGAGCCAATTAGCCTCAAACTTGCTAGGCCTTTCATGGTCAGCCTTATTTCTTGGATTCTACATGAGGACCAAGTCACCAATTTCAATTTTTCTCACCATTACTCTTTTGTTATAGCTCCGACAGAGATGATTTTGATATGCCTGCAAGTGATTCAACGCATTTTTTCATCTTTCTTGTAACATTTCTAGCTCATGTAGGTGAGACTATCTATACTCTTCATCATCAATCATTCCTTTGAAAGATACTTGGAGATAAGGAATTTCGACCTTGATGGGCAATATGGCCTCAGATTCATAGACTAGAGAAAATGGAGTGGCTCCAATGGGTGTATGAATGCTGGTACGGTAAGCCCATAAGGTAGGATTAAGTTGTAGGTGCCAATCTCAGCCAGCGTCATTGACGGTCTTCTTAAAAATGTGAACAATTTTATTATTTGATGCCTCAGCTTGGCCGTTACCTTGTGAATAATATGGGGTGGAGAAATGATGTTGGATGTGGAATCGCTCGCAGAGTTCACGAACATCCTGATTTTTGAATGGACTCCCATTATCTGTGATGATGGACTATGGAACACCATACTGATAGATGATGTAATTTAGGATAAACTTTGATATTTTCTTACCGGTGATGTAAGTGTAGACATGGAAAATGTACAAGTTCATTTTGGCACACCTGATCTCAATTACTAACAATGTTTCCTCTTAAATCACATTCTCAACATTTCATCACATTCTATCTCTTAATTTAATAAATCATTATTTATTGGATTAAATCTTCCTCTTTCAATGATTAAATTAATCAATTAATTTAATTAACCATTGCATCCCTATTTAATTAAATAAATCATTTCATTTAATTAAAATCTCTAAATTCCTCCTATTAAATTAAATAAATTAAACCTTATTTGATTTAATCTAACATATTCCTTCTTGATTAAATAAATCAAATCATTTATTTGATAAATCATTTCCTCTCAATTCTTGACTTAAATCAATTCATAAATCTAAGTCTAAATTGTCACATCATCTAATTCTTCATTAAGTTAATCCCTCTCCTTAAAATCCTCTAGAGAATGCAAGTTGCACAATAAATCAATCACTTTGATTTATTAATTTATCTATTTTCCCTCACAAAGCATCAAAAGGGAATATTCCCTCTTTTGAATTCAAAAAGGCCAACTAGACTTGGTCCTTCCAACAAGGCATTCAATGCCTCTTACATGTCCTTGGCCTTGAGCCAAGTGACATTAACATCACTTCTCTTCCCCCTTCAACAAGTCAACTCACAATTTCAAATTCAAATTTATGCATTAATCATACACATTGGCCAAAATGTGCTCATTCCTCATCCAATCACATGTGGACAAGTGGCACAATGCCATTGGATTATCTTTTGTCCCACATTGCTCAATCTTGCTCACTTCTTCCAAATTGAAGTCTATAAATTGGAGACTCCTCTCCTCACTTAACATCCACAATCTTCATGAAAAGTTACTCTCTTCAATTGAGAACTAATTTTGCTCATTTCATCCATACATTCATCACATTTTCACATTTGCACCAAGGTTATGCTCAAATCTCTTTGGAGATTTGACCATTTCTAGATCATCTTCATTGCAACATAGGAATTGGGAAAGGGCCAATTACAACACTTCATTGGCACCAATTCCCCCATAAGATCATCATGCTATTAGCTTAATTAGGATTCCTTTCATAGTTATTTGAGTTTTGTTATTTATTTCCTAATTTTAGCTTGAATAGATGGATTTTATGGGGAATCTCTCATATTTGCATACATTTTGATCTAACATCTAACCATATTTGTCGTCTTTGTGCACTTGCAGGTTTAGGGGTTCACATTTTGGTGCTAGAAGGAGGGCAACAACCATCTCATCACGTTTTTTTGTGGAAAATTCTATCGTTTTTCATGTTTTTTGACCACACACAAGAAACTACACTATGGACCAGGCACGCAGTCCTATATTGCACCGCTCACTCAGACGCGATGCTATATTGCACTGCATCCCTTGAAGACTGCGACACTATACAACACCGCAATTGCTTCCCGCCCTTGAAATTTAAAAATTTGCCAAGCTCCGTCGCTTCCAAACTCCACCGCACTCATAGTCTCTGTTTCTGTAGAGCACAGCACACAGTCAACCACGTAGCACTATATGGCACCACCTATTTGCTAAATAGCACCGCACCCGCTAACTCCATCGCACACGCTAAACTCCACTGCAAGGAACAGTCTATTTTTAAATTTGGACACGTTTTTTTTAATTTTGAATTTTCTGAGCATTGACTTTGCTTGCTATATTATTGCTCTCTGGTTTTTTGTCATTTTGCAGGTTGGAGAAGAGGAAAATCCAAGAAAGAATTTTATCATGATATCATATTCACTAAACCCAAAGTGTTCTTTAACACTCTTCAAAAAAATTGTTAAATATCTTGGACCTTAGGAATACTAAATTCATTTTGGGTTAAAAAGAACAAGCAAATTTTTATTTTATGACACCATGTTTATGTTGTACAAAGTGTTTTTAAACACTAAAGTGTTTTTCAACACTCATTAAAGAATTTGATAAGTTCATTGATCTTAGGACACTAATTTTCCATTGGGTTCTAGAATTTACAATCAAATTTCCTTTCAAAAGTTTCCAAGGGGCTAAAAAGAACCTTAGACAAATATACTAGATTTTGTTTAAAGGTTAACAAATTGAACAAGGCAATCTCACATTTCATTTGGTGCTTAAAAAGAATTCATCATTGCTTTGAGGTCTAAAATGAACAAGTGTTTTCCATGTTTTGCAATCCTTTTCACAAGTTAATATCATTTAAAATGCATATGCGCTTCTCTCATGCTTCACAGCGATCTTGAGAATCAAAAGAATTTTGGTTATATTAGGTTGTTAAAAAGATTGCCTCCAAATTTTGATTTGGGAACTTAAAATTGAACAAAACATGTGAGTGTGAGCACGACATATTGCAGAGGTTTTCCCCTTTTTTTTTCAACGAAGGTTGTGTGAATGATGGGATATGTTAGCTTGCTTTTTTTTATCTTAGAGGACTTTCCTTGTGGGAAAAAGTAATCACCCAAGGGAATGACCCAACCGGGAACACGCTAAAGCCAAACGACTTCCAACCGGTATATAAGTGTGGATTATTGAGGAAAGTTCAAGAATCACGAGGATTATTCTAACGAGATGTACAACAATGGACTCTCGCCTATGTTGGATAATCCCCCATGAACGGAATGCCTGCATTAGAACCTTTTGTTTAGAAAAAGGCCAAAACCTTGTCTATCTTGTTGGTGCAAAAGGTCATGTCCTTTGAAGCTGCCCCACGTTATACATGCGGTCTTGTTGTAGAAATGGAAGGGATGCCATGGGAGATTCATGGGTACTAATGCTTGGCTGACCCGAATAAGTGAGTGTCATGGAGGGGAGCCAGTGTGGTCAAGAATTTAGCCATTCGCACAAGATATGCGCAACTGGATTTATCCAAGTGGGAACCCAACAAGATATTGCCTCATCATCCTAGGATTGTAAAAGTGCTTGAAAGAAAAGAACACATTGCTTGGTCCTCAAAACACTTGAAAACAAACATACGCAAGACCTTAAAATTTCAAACACCTTGTGAGAAACAAATACCTTTGACAAATTTGGACACTCTTGCTTTCCCTAGGGATCATATTCCTAGAGGTTTCTAAGTGTTTGAATTCTATTGTCATTTTTTTTTAAGAAGGTTAAACATAGGTAACTTTTGCCCTATTTTCCTCGATTTCCACACAATAGACCTTGTGGGATGAATAAGAAAGTGGGACACTAGATATATAGTTTGAAACTTAAGCAAGCAAGTGTCTTTGATAAAAAGAAATTCATTAAACCAAGATAAAAAGACAATTTGAACTTCATGTGTGTTGTTCCCAATGATTTCCCGCAAGATTAAAATCCCAAAGCCAAAGTTCAAAAAGATTAGTTTGAAAGCTCATGAGGAGCACCTTGAGATACTTTTCAAATTCAAAGAAATACTTGTATACAAATTTTATAGAAAAGCTTGAAGGAACAATCCGACTTTGTATGCGTTTTACTACCAACAGAATCCCAAATTTTTGAAAGGTTTTCTTTTCTCCCATAGGAAGTATAGCGTGTTCTTCAACACCGAGATCTTTTAAGAAAGAGTTGTGTATAGGTTCAAGTCTAGGATCAAAGCATCATCCCCATCCATCTTTTCATCGAAACCAAATCTCATCCCATCATCAAACCTTTTGAGAACTCTAGAAAAATCACTCGTGCTAAATTTAGAGGGCTAAACCAACATCACACTATCTTGGCTTAACACACCTAGCCAAGATAGTCAACACTCTTGGATGAATTTACCTTTAGGATAACACAACATCCTTAAGGTTTACTAGTTCATAAATCACATTGGCTTAACACACTTAGCTAATTCATCCACTTGTGCAAGTTCCCCTAGGATAATGCAACTTCCTAGGGAATACAACTTCACTACAATCCTGTTTGACTTAACGCATCTAGTCAAAACATCATAATCAATCTAAGTCCTTACAAGTCTAGCACAACCCTTCAAAAGTTCTCCAAAAGGTTTCATTCATTCACTTCATCTATTTATCCCATTATCATCATCGCCCTCTTTAATCTTTGGCTTTCCTAGTTTCTTCTCTTTTGGACCTGAAAGGTTAGGATCAAACAATCCCTATTTTTATGGTTCAAACTAGATCTCAATACAAGAAGAACATGGAGAATATCAATGACATATCAACTTCTGTGGACATGAGTTGGTTAACCTTTGAAATAAACCTTGCGGGATCGAGCAATCCCCCAACTAAATCTCCTTTATCATCACAAAATCCTCAAGAGGAGAGCCATGAGGAGGACATCACAAACAAAGACATGGGGATGACACAATCTGAAATGATAAAAATGGTTCAAAACCCTGAGAACCATAAAATTGTTAGTGCCATGTTCAAGTACTTAAACACATTAATGGAAGGAGGGGTCCCGTTCCCTTTCGACCTTGGTGCAAGCACTAGTATGGACATGCCTCTTACAAATACATCCCCAATGTCAAACATCAATCAAGAAATACCCCACATCATGACAACCAGCACTCCAACCTCACCAATTGGAAACAAAGGAAGTGCTATGTTTCGAGAGTTACAGCAGCATCACCTAGTGACCAATAAAGAGGTAGTTGTCACCACCACGCCGAATAATATTGTGCTAGAAAATCCATTGCACCCATACGTCCCACTCACATTTCATAATCTCACTAATTCATCTTCATTCATGCCTCGCTAGCCTATCAGTTAAACATACCCACTTCTTCACCACAAAGAGAAGGTGATTTATCTAGAGCAACTGAAGATGCTAATCCTTTTTCTTTCTAGGATAGCCTACCACCACTACCCCCATTTCCATTTGTGACCACATCACCACTTGGAGTAGGGTTTCCTCCCCTAAATATCGATAGCTTCTCGGAACAGGGAAATGTGCACATCACCTCAAATTCCATCTTTTTGCCCACAACGTCACAACAACAAGTGGCGACCATCGAAGCCACTATGAAAAACACATCCATTGGTCCTCAAATATCCCAAAGCATGCCTTCTCAAGGACCAAACATCTCCACCACCCCTCCAACAACCCAAATCCCAACCACCACCATAACCCCTCCATCAATCACAACGGTTGGCATCATTCCCATTCCACCACCAATCCCACCAAAAGCTAACACAACAAATTCATTCATTACCTTAATCCAAAATCTTCAAAAGGCCAATCAACAAAGAGAACTCAAGCAACATCAGCAAGCTCAAGCCCAAGCTCAAGCACAAGCTCAAGCGCAAGCACAAGCTCAAGCACAAGCTCAAGGGCAAGCACAAGCTCAAGCACAAGCACAAGCTCAAGCACAAGCCCAAGCACAAACTCAAGCACAAGCTCAAGCACAAGCTCAAGCACAAGCCCAAGCATAGGCTCAAGCCTAGCAACAGGCACAAGCCCAATACCAAGGGAAATTGCAAGCGATCCATCTGCAAGCATACCAACAAGCCCTGCAAGACTTTTAGGCACAACAACCAGCTAAACAACAAGCTTTGTTGGCACAATAGCAGCTCGACCAACAACAAGCCTTGTTGGCATAATAGCAGCTAGACCAACAACAAGCTTTACTAGCACAACAACAAATTGATCGACAACAGACTTCATGGGAACAATAGCAGATGGACCAACAACAAGTGTTGTTGGAACAACAGCAGCAAGATCAACAACAAGCATTGTTAACGTAAATGCAGGCATACCATCAAGCTTTGAACGCACAACCAAGCTTGCAGCAAACACCCACCAGTACTCTTCCCACCCATCAAACACCTCACAACTCATTCATCCCACCTCCTGATCCAAGCAAGGATGTCACAACACAAATCAAATTGCTCTCATACCAAGAGTTGGACTTACAAGCAGGAAAAACCACAAGGACACTAGGAAATTTGTGCCCTTATTCATTCGATAGAAGTCTCACCATGGTACCATTCGCAAATTGATTTGAGATCCCCAAATTTGAAAAATACAATGGAATGGGTAACCCTGAAAACCACGTCAAGGAATTTCAAGTGCACTACATGGAGGTCACATATGATGACACATATCTAATGCGACTCTTCCCTCATAGTCTAACTGGTCCAGCCATGGAATGGTTTTCTCACCTACCCACAGGCATTAAAACATTTGAGGAAATCATGGAAGCTTTCCTTAAAAATTATGCTTTTAATATGGGTGCGGACGTTAGTTTGGAAGAACTATCATCACTCAAGCAAAGGAAAGGAGAGATATTCGCATCCTTCTTGCAAAGATGGCGATCCAAGGCCAATCAGAGCAAGTGGACCATGCCGGAAGAACAAGTTTGCACCATCATAGCCAATCTAGATGAAAACTTGGCATTTTACTTAAAAATGCAGTGCATCACGTCTTATGATCAACTAATCCCAAAGGTGCTCAACATCGAAAGAGGCCTTACTGCGCGAGGAGGCGCATCAACATTCACTCCACCCCAGGATAACCACCCATCTAACAATTACAATGATAAACCTCGAACATGGTCGAGGAATAAAAATATCACGAATGACGGTGTGGTCGATGCTAAAGTGGTCATCAGTGCCCCTAAGCAAAATACCCAAAACCATCATCAACCACAAAATCATAATCACAACAATGTGTAGACTAATGCGGTAGTAGCACAACCACAACCATCTTCCACCAATCAAATCAAAAATTTGGGTAATCAAGGAGGACCACCTCCCAGCAATAAGTAACCCCCCAAGAGGAAGTTCACAGCTCTTGGTGAATTGATTGAGTCTATAATGAAGAAGTTGGTCAAAGAGAATCTAATCAAAATCTCTAAATCTGAGTAGTACATGGAACCCATGACCAAGCCACCATGGTATAATGAGAACCTCCTTTGTGACTTTCACAAAGTCAAATGACATACCACCGCCAATTGCATGAGGCTGAAAAACATCTTCCAAGACCTCATTGAGGATAAAATCATCAACATCGAATAGCCAGCTGGAAACCAAGACCTAAAGATATACATGAATCCGATGCTGAAACACAACCAAGGGAACAATCAAGGCAATAATCAAGGGAACAATAAGGGCAAGCAAAAGTATGCTAGTGCTAACCTAGTATACGAGGAAATAGTCGGATGCATCGATGAGATGGTCACTATCATAAATATCAATGGAGCCAACAATGATTGTGGAGTCACCACACATGGAAGAAAGGTTACCATTGTCAAGGCACTAGCTAAGACCCCCATTACTAATACAAAGGTTGTCCCTTATGACTACAATGTCATTGACCAGCTGAAAAGAACACCCACCCAAATCTCCATCATGGAACTATTGAAAATTTCTGCCTCCCACAGAAACATCCTTGATAAAGCATTAGCTGTGTCCACCATCTCCGCCACCCTTGATATAGAGCAATTCTAGGATATGGTGGGTAACATCCTTACCCCAAACCTCATTACATTCTCTGACCAAGACTTCCCCCCTCAACCATCTCATAACCGCGCACTCCACCTTCAAGTGCTCATCCATAAAAAGAAAGTCAAATGAGTCCTGGTAGATGGAGGTACAGGCCTTAACATCTATTTCCTAAAGCTTATAAAGAAATTGGGATTCGCCGAGGATTCCATCAATAAAAACAAAAGCATCACAATAAGGGAATATGATGACCAGGAAAGAGTATCTCAGGGTACTATCAAAATCCCCATTCAAGTGGGGCCAGCAACCATGGAAACCACCTGTCAGGTCCTCGACCTCAACCTACTGTACAACATCCTCTTGGGACACCTGTGGATCCATGGAATGAAGGAAATGGCCTCAACCTATCACCAATGCATCAAGTTCTCACATCAGAATGAGGTCACTATATATGGGGATCCCGAACCTTTTGCCTACTGCGAAAACTTGGAAGCCAAGTTTTATAAGATTCCCCAAGTACCAAAAAATGATGAAGGACCATCTACTTCATACATAGACCTAGCCAACCTCGCTTCCACTTCTACGACAGAGACACCTGCCATCCCTGACATATCTGAAATCAAAAAACATGATCCAAGACAATGGATGTAGTGACTATAGAATGAAGAGAAATGCATTTGTTGTATGAGAATTACCACAATCTCCTAGGTCGCATGGACAACCTCACTCAATTCAAACACTTGTACACACTGTTAGGGTAGAACCTTCTGGATTCCACCATTGGGGGGATCTCAGTAGAGAAAATGTGGATGAGGAGGACATCTCAAATACATTATACCAAGATGAAAGGGCCACCCCCACCCTACCCATGGAGGAAACTAACAGAGGGTTACAAATGATGTTTGGTATGGGCTATAATAGGAACGAAAGCCTCAGAAGGAACAGTGATGGACGACTAGAACCCATCATTGTAGAAAGAAGAATGTGGAACCTTGGGCTTGGGTATACTCCTCTAATTATAACCGTACGTGGCAGGGGTACTCCCAGAAGGGCAGTCAGGTCCTCACCTTAGGTAACAGCAACCACTCCTAAACCACCTATTTGCTTAGGTATCCCACTTGATAATTACACCTTTGACATCACCGATGTTTTTCCCAGTAGTGATGATGATGATACCATAGTAGGTCTCCCTAGGCTCTTTGAAGATTCCACCTTGTTAATGATTAGTGCCTCCACAGCTGAGTCAAACCAACCAACCCGTCGAATCACTTTAGTACACCTGCAACTCATCGATCATGATCAATGAGGGCCACCAATTCTAGACTCATTAAAAAATGATGAGGCACTCTCAGAATTCATGGGACTAAGGGATACAATTCCATGTGGAGACCATAAGGTAGGCTTCAACATCACGTTGGATACATAGGCATACTATGGGGAGACGATTGAGTCCTTTAGTTGCAAAAGAAAAATAGTGAGAATAAGCTCGGGGTTATTGAGTGAAAACCACACTATGGCACTCTCTAACCACAAAATAGTAAAAATAAAGGATGCATCCAATGGTGAAAACCTCTTTGAGGTGCCGGAGGATGAAGGATTCAATCTCCCCCCTACTACTCTACATCAGGAGAAATCAGCAAAACTTGTAGAACAGTGCAACCCGATCAACTTGGGAATGAAATCAAAACCACAAATCACCTTCTACGCAGAGTCTCTCCTGGTAGAAGAACCAGAACTATTGGAAGCATTCCTAAAAGAAAGAAAGGTAAATTTTGCATGGACCTATGGTGACATGCCAAGTCTGGATCCTGAGGTGGTGGTTCATCATTTGGCTATTTACCTCAGAGCAAAACTAGTCAGACAAAAGCTAAGGAAGATGCACCCAAAAATAGCCTTGCTCATCAAAATTGAGCTACATAAACTTTTGGACGTTGGCTTCATATGCCCGATCAACTATCTAGAATGGGTATCAAATCTTGTACCTGTCTCAAAACCAAAAGGGGGCATCCGCATCTGCACAGATTTCAAAGATCTAAATAAAGCATGTCCTAAGGATGATTTTCCACAACCCAACATTGACATGATAGTGGATATGACAGTTGGACATGAGATGCTATCCCTAATGGATGGCTTCTCGGGGTACAATCAAATAATGATAGCAAAGGAAGACCAATATAAGACAACCTTTACATGTCCTTGCGGCACCTACTACTGGAATGTGATGCCGTTTGGGTTGAAAAATGCAGTAGCTACATACCAAAGATCCATGATGTTGATCTTCCACGACATGATCCATAAAAATGTCAAAGATTATGTGGATGACATATTGGCCAAATCAGAGAAGAGACAAGATCACATAGCAACTCTAAGTGTAATCTTTGATAGACTAGAACAATACAAGGTCATACTCAACCCGAAGAAGTGTGTCTTTGGGGTACATAGTTTCAATGAGAGGGATAGAGGTGGATCTTGCAAAGGTAAATAAATCCTTGAAATGGAAGCGCCAAGAACATTAAAGAAACTCAGAGGATTACAAGGTAGACTCTAGTCCATCCAGAGATTCATAGAACAACTAGCAGATAAACAGATCACCTATTCACATCTACTCCATAAGGGAGTTGCATTCAGGTGGGATGACAAGTGCGAGCAAGCATTCAAAAAGATCAAGGAATACCTACTTACACCACCTATGTTAATTCCACCTATCATATGGAAACCATTGATTCTATACATCTCAGCAACAATGGCCGCCCTTGGTGCCCTTTTAGCCCAACATGATGAAAAGGGAACCGAGTAGGCCATCTACTATATCAGCAGAACAATGGTGGGGCACGAGCTCAATTACACATCAATAGAAAAGGCTTGCCTGGCACTGGTATTTGCAGCCCAAAAATTCAGACACTACATGCTAGCTCATCAAATCAAGCTGATTTCCAAGATAGACCCCTTGAAATATCTATTGTCAAAAGCAATGCTCACAGGCAGAATGGATAAATGGGTAATGATACTATTCAAACATGAAATTGAATATGTCGAGAGAAAGGTAATCAAAGGACAAGTTATTGCGGACCAACTAGCAAAGGCCCCTCTCTACACAGATAACCCGCTTGTATCAGAATTTCTAGATGAGTCCCTTTTTAATCTCAGTACAACCGACCACTGGAAACTATACTTTGACGGTTCCCACACGCAACATGGATTGGGAGCTGGTGTGTTCTTCATCACCCCGCAAGGAGACTATAGACTCAAATCATATAAACTGGCATTCCCCTCTACCAACAATATTGTAAAATACGAGGCTTTAACCATAGGCCTCAAGATTGCAGCATAGTGGTGAATCATGGCATTAAAGGTCTATGGGGACTCGCAGCTTATAATCAACCAAGTCAATGGTGAATACCAAACTAAGGATGATAAGCTCGCACCATACAAAAAGGTGGTAGAAAGCCTCAAGGAAACATTCATTGACATCAACTTTGAGCAGATACCAAGGACAAACAAGAGCAGCTGATGCAATGGCAACAATTGGATCCTTGCTGGACATTCCTCGCAACGTCTCGAAACATGAATTCCTCATAGAATAGCTTCTCGTACCCACATTCGAGGTACCAGAGTCAGAATACATGTGTGAACTCATTGGTTCCAGTGATCTTTGGTATCATGACATATACACCTACCTAAGGTTAGGAATCCTCCCAACTGACATCACCCCAAACCTAAAGCGAACCTTTTTCAAAAGGGCCTTACGATTCATCATCGTAGGAGAGACCCTCTTCTACAGATGTATCGATGGAACCTTGCTACATTGTTTAAAACCTAAGGAGGCCATGACTGCTCTAACTAAGGTACATAATGGCACATGTGGTTTGCACTCGAGTGGTATGATCTTGGCTAAGAAGTTGCTGAGAACCGGGTACTACTAGCCAACAATGGAGAGAGAGGCACATGACTTTGTCAGAAGATGCCTACAATTCCAATAGCATGGAGACCTTATTCATGCACCAGCTCAAAAACTACATCCCATTGTTATACCTTGGCCCTTTTCATAGTGGGGGCTCGATCTCATTGGTAAAATCTCACCTACCTCATCCAATGGCCACAAGTTCATTATCACTGCCACTGAATATTTCACAAAGTGGGTTGAAGCAATTCCCATGACCTACATCATGGGAAAATAAATATCCAAGTTCATCCTGAACTACCTCATTTGCCGATATGGTGTTCCCCAATCCATTATCTTTGACAACGGGACACCCTTCAAAAATTAGGATGTTCATGATTTGTGTGAAAAATTCAAAATCCAGCACCACTTTTCCACCCCATACTATCCACAAGTCAATGGCCAAGCAGAAGCTATGAATAAAACCATCTTGAAACTCCTCAAGAAAATAGTCAATGACTCCGGTCATGACTGGCATCTACAGCTAAATCCTGCTTTATGGGCCTACTACACTAGCATCCATATGCCAATAGGTGCCACCCCATTCTCCCTGGTCTACGGATCAGAGGCCATACTCCCCATCGAGATCGAGCTTCTGTCACTAAGGGTATCTTTGCAAAACCTCATCACAGATGAGGAATATAGGGTTACAAGACTGAATGAGCTAGAGTTACTAGATGAACGACACATGGATGCCCTAAATCATCTACAAGTGTACCAAAATCACTTGAAACGGAGCTACAACAAGAAGATCAGGCAATGCATTTCCCAAGTTGGTGACCTTGTGTTGAAAGAAAACCAAAAGAATGTGCCAAACTCGGATACAAAAGGAAAGTTCGAGCCTAATTGGCCAGGACCTTTCATCATCACTGCAAGCTACAAATTAGGGGCCTATCAGTTGTCGACACCGAAAGGCGAACCTTTGCAAGAGCCCACGAATAGTTCGCACCTCAAAAAGTTTTATGCCTAAAGCTCGCAAGGTATAGAAACAGAAAATACAAAAACAATTAGAAAAAGTCCTCAAAAAATGGTTACCTTGATAAAAACCTGGCAAACAGGCATCTTGGCGACAACAAAAAAATCAAAAAATGCAAAAAAACTAAAAAAAAAAATCAAAAAAAGGATTGAAAATAGTAAAGAGAAAAAATTCATCCTCTAGTGAAAACCACTTCGGTGGAACTTTGGACAAGTACCTTGGTGAAAACCTAGAAAATAGGCACCAAGCATAAATAAAGCACCCCCCCATCTACCAGGATCTGCATGACTCACTCATTCCATCACATCTCAATAAATCATCCATCCACCCATCTGCTCGCATCCATATCATGGCCTGAGTTGATGCCCACATCATAGTACTACTTGGAATATTCTTAGGGTTAGTTCATCTAGCCTTTATCGAAGTATTCTATAACACCATGCTGGGGGCATGTTCCCACATACATCAGACCGGATTCGTGTATATTTTCGTGATCTTCTTCAAATTCATCAAAAATCCAAATCATTTAAAAATCTTCATAAATTCATCATTAAGTCAAGTTTGCTAGTCGAACTACGTCGTCTCTAAGCTTGAACGTAGGAAAGGTTGATCTTTGATCATCCCCCAAGATAGTTAGGGTCATTCCTTAGGCATTCATCACATTGGTAATCCATTTGCCCATCTAGTCTGCATCTTAAGTCAGTCCTTTAAGCAATGAAATGGTAATCCGTTTGTCCATCTTATCATTAAGTCAAGTTTTTTGTCAGTCAGACTACATCATCTCTGAGCTTGAACATAGGCAAGGTTGATCTTTGATCATCCCCCAAGATAGTTAGGGTTAGTCCTTAGGCGTTCGTCGCATTGGTAATCTATTTTCCCATCTAGTCTACATCTTAAGTCAGTCCTTTAAGCAATAAAATGGCAATCCGTTTGTCCATCTTATCATTAAGTCAAGTTTTTTGTCAGTCGAACTACCCGGTCTCTGCGTGTATAATGTAGGCAAGGCTAATCTATGGATCAGATCTTGAGACCCCTAGGATAGGTCTTTAAGTTAGTCTCTTTGTCTTAAATCTTGAAAATACCAAAAACATTTGTAAAACATCTTCAAAATCCAAAAATAGCCTCAAAATATTTTGAAAACCCAAAATCATGCATCCATTTCATCTCGCTTTCACCCGTGATTGTCATCATTTCTAATAAAATCAGTCATCACTTTGACCCTTTGGTGAGTCAGTTCAAAGCAAGTCTAGCAGGATGTAAAGTGAACACCTAATTGTCAGAGTCTTAAGCCTAAGTTAGTAAGCAAGCAAGTTGGTCAACTCGGAGTATGAATAGCTTATCACCCAATCAATCTCACCAAAACCCTAATCACAACATGTCCTAGGATGAAGCTTTCCTGCGATGGACATAAGCATCAGGTACCCCACAGTAGTTAGTCTTGGCTAGTGATACGAAGAACATTAGCTTGTTTGTTTACTTTATCTTGGTCTTTTTGACTTATCTTATGTTGCACTCATTTCAAGGACCTCTCGAGGATGCCTAGATAAAATAGGTTTAGAGAGAAAGAAATGGGGGCAACGATCATTATCTTTTTATCTGCTGTGCTTGTTGGATATCCTTATAAAATAACTTAGTCATATATGTTTTGTTTGGTTTGTGGAGATGACGTTTTCGATATCTTGTTGACCACATAGGAAAGCTTGCTTTTCTGTGTTTTGGTTCGAGATGTTTAGAATGTCTGAACTACATTTCCAATGAAGTATGTATGTTAAAGTGTGAAGAAGAATACTCCTATCTAATTGTCGAGTCAAAGTCCATCACACTAGGTACTATGCCATCCTGGTCCTTTATACCTCGATGCATCGTACCTATGTGTGTTATCAAACATAATGCAATTGACCCTTTGAAAATCTCAATTCCTAGCAATACAAATCACCATCTCCATCCTAACTAATTCATTAATTTCGCATTTCTTCTACCTTCTTTCCACACTAACATGGTATCATAATAGTAATCAAAGCATCACCCATGCATACACCATGCATCCACATGATCATCAGCATTAAAACACATGGCATCATATCATTATCTTAAGTTACGAAGAATAATATAAATTTGTTATTCTAAAACATCTTAAGCATAACATTACATCATACATAATCATTTACACCCATTATCATTTATGACCATTACCGTTTGCATCCATTACCATCATTAATATGCATTACATCATTAAAACACGAAAAATATACAAAAAGAAATACATCCATCAAATACATCACATGACATAAGCATAAGAATAGAAACATCTCATAGCATCATACATTTGAATATTATACATCCGCATATCATACATGTGCACCATACATCTCATAAAAGGGAGAATCATCTCATATATATAATCAAAAAATGTTGTTATGATACAAATCGGATCAGATGTACATCGAATAGATAATAAAATAAGGCCAAAATACTATTGCCCTCCCCATCTTGTCTCTCACCATGGTCCTCTACCGGTCGCCTCCCTGTCTACTGGGAAAATTCTGGCACTTTGGTGCCTAATGGTACTACCTATTGGTAATGCTGCCGATAGTATTCGGCCTCTCTGATGGCCTCTTTGTAATCATGAATATCGACTAATCGGCCTCGAGATGAGGACGCTGCACTCTCTAACTATCTCCACCGACCTATCTCCTGATCCCTCTCATATCATACCTGGTCTCTCTCCATAGTTAGAGCTTGTACCTGCCCCTATACCTACTGAATCAACACATCTTGATGATCGGGTTGTCCCGCTGGCTGTCCCGTTGGCTGCCCTGCTAACTACTGTGTTGGTTGCTATTGAGGATCTACCCTCGGCTAACCATCCTATTCCCCTACTCGGTGAGGTGACTATTGTGTCATGTCCCTGGGAGGTGTCTGATGAGGAGGTGGCCCACCTCATCCTCTGCCTTGCCCTCTGCCAGTTGTTCGACCCCTGTGTCTATGTCGTGGGATAATTGCGCCTGGAACTGTCAATCTAAGTGGAGGTCTGAACCATGCCCTATAAGCTAGAGTGACCCTTGCATCTATCAGCCCCTAATCATATGGCCACGATTGAGCCACTAACTACCTAAATGAGGACACCACCTTGGCTACTAGGATGGGCTGGCCCCATGCTGACTCTCTGGTTGTACGTGCAAAGATGGCCACATACTAGTCATCAGGCCTATCGTGTACCTCCCCGAACTGACGAGCAACCCTATTCAGAAGATACCTCTCAATCATGGTGTGCTCTTGGCCCTGCATCAACCTGTCCTACCGGATGAAGAAGAGCTATTGATCATCATCTCACCACAAACCAACACCCATCCATGGTCTCTAGATGAACTCTCTCATCTTGTTGAGAACTTGCCGCCAGTGCGGAATACCACCTGCGCCAGTGAAAGAAAATTGAATCGCTGCTCCGCCATACTGCCAAACAAGCAGATCATCTGTCTCTAGGAGAACTGGTGTGATATCTGGGTGAAGCACTGGGATCATCTCCCATGCCTAGATGTGCAGTAAGGTACCTCCAACCTCGATGGACCTACTGTCCAAATAAACAAACTCATGAAGATCCCTATAGAGGGACGCCAGTAATACCGGTCCCCAAGCAAAGCACTCCCTGCGGTGAACCATCTAATCCCATGCTAGTCCCCAACCTAGACTAAACTATCGGCCCCACTGATCAAGTACTACAAGGCTTGAGATGATAGCAGCAATAATCAACCTGTACATGGGCACATGGTCGTGGTATATCTCGAAGTCGATCTGACCGTCAGAAAAGTCAATCTCATCTAGCTCTATAACCCTGTTACAAGCCTCTCTGCTAGCGTCTAGATCATAGATGACTCGGGTCCCGTGAATAGGCAATGAAAGGATGTGCCATACATCCTCAAGAGTGATAGTGGCCTAGCCAGTAGGAAGATGTAAGGAGGAAGTCTCACTATGCCATCGCTTCGCTAGAGCCGTAATCATACCTAAGTGAGCCTGAATGGGAGGAACATATGCAACATACCAGAGACCAAGGGCACCAAGGTGCTCCTGGACCAACTCATGCATACCCTCTAGTCTGCTAAGCACCAACCATCAGTGCTCCCATGAGTAAAGTACACCAGGCTCCTCCTGCACAGGGAAGGCCATCGCATTAGAAAAAAAAGTTTCATTTGCATCTCACATTAAATTTCACCCTAAATAGGCAAATGCAACACTGTTTGTAGGTGCGACCCAGTTTGGAAAGTTCCAAACTGCACTACCATGGTGGAGTTTGACATTTTGATAGTTTCAAAGAGGCCCATACAGCACACTTTGCATATGCGGTCCTACTTAAAGCAAACCCTAATTTCCTAACGACGTCGCACGATGGAGTAGGAGCACGTGGCGGACTTTTGGTCAACTAAATCCTAATTTCCAAAGTGGCCTACGCGGTGCACTTTGCATATGCGGTGCAATAGGGGACCGTGTGGTGTCGATAAGGCATTTTCCATGGTGCCATATAGCACCGCATAGTTTGTGTAGAACTTTGACCCTATTTAATGCACGTTAAAACGATAAATTTGAAGGTTGGATAGGGATACATACCACGGGTTCTGCACCGGCTGGCCACTGGTGCATTCGAACCCTCTCTGACACGTGCTTGGGAAGTTGTCATTGTGCCATTTCAACCAAGACTTGGAGCTCAGAGAGTAAATTTTTCTAAAGGCTAAGATTGCAAATGAATTGAAAATGACCCCTTGAGGTCTATTTAACCCTAAAAATTAGGGTTTTTTGACCTAATTTGACCTTCCAGCTAGAGTTTTGGTCCCCATAACCTGTTTTCATCCAACCAAGGGTCATTCTTTATCCCTTTGGGCATTTTAATGCATTTTTTTGGCATTCTGGGGCATTTCTGGCCTGTCGGGCACCTTGTCATCTTTTTCACGAGATCATCCAAAAAATCAAAATTTTTGTTCGATCTCTCGAGGGGGCAATATCCAACAATATCCTTCCACTGGGGCAGCAGTGGGGCATCTGAAAAAATTCAAAAAATCACAGACCTTTGATCGTAGCAGTTTATTCTTTGAATCAATGCAACAAGTACATTGCTTCAAAGAGGGGCAAAATGTAGACATAGAAAA
Organism: Sequoiadendron giganteum; assembly: GCA_007115665.2. Taxonomy (NCBI): domain Eukaryota; kingdom Viridiplantae; phylum Streptophyta; class Pinopsida; order Cupressales; family Cupressaceae; genus Sequoiadendron; species Sequoiadendron giganteum. Next base: position 193,144,477 of record CM021102.1, read on the forward strand.
TGTACAAGTTTATTTTGGCACACCTGATCCTGATTACTAACAACGTTTCCTCTTAAATCACATTCTCAACATTTCATCACATTCTATCTCTTAATTTAATAAATCATTATTTATTGGATTAAGTCTTCCTCTTTCAATGATTAAATTAATCAATTAATTTAATTAACCATTGCATCCTTGTTTAATTAAATAAATCATTTTATTTAATTAAAATCTCTAAAGTCCTCCTATTAAATTAAATAAATTAAACCTTATTTGATTTAATCTAACATATTCCTTCTTTATTAAATAAATCAAATCATTTATTTGATAAATCATTTCCTCTCAATTCTTGACTTAAATCAATTCATAAATCTAAGTCTAAATTGTCACATCATCTAATTCTTCATTAAGTTAATCAAAACCATGATTAAGTTAATCCCTCTCCTTAAATTCCTCTAGAGAATGCAAGTTGCACAATAAATCAATCACTTTGATTTATTAAATTATTTGTTTTCCCTCACAAAGCATCAAAAGGGAATATTCCCTCATTTGAATTAAAAAAGGTTAAGTGGACTTGGTCCTTCCAACAAGGCATTCAATGCCTCTTACATGTCCTTGACCTTGAGCCAAGTGACATTAACTTCACTTCTCTTCCCCCTTTAACAAGTCAATTCACCATTTGAAATTCAAATTTATGCATTTATCATACACATTGGCCAAAATGTGCTCATTCCTCATCCAATCACATGTGGACAAGTGGCACAATGCCATTAGATTATCTTTTGTCCCACAGCTTCTTCCAAATTGAAGTCTATAAATTGGAGACTCCTCTCCTCACTTAACATCCACAATCTTCATGCAAAGTTACTCTCTTCAATTAAGAACTAATTTTGCTCATTTCATCCATACATTCATCACATTTTCACATTTGCACCAAGGTTATGCTCAAATCTCTTTGGAGATTTGACCATTTCTAGATCATCTTCATTGTAACATAGGAATTGGGAAAGGGCCAATTGCAACACTTCATTGGCACCAATTCCCCCATAAGATCATCATGCTATTCGCTTAATTAGGATTGCTTTCAAAGTTATTTGAGTTTTGTTATTTATTTCCTAATTTTAGCTTGAATAGATGGATTTTATGGGGAATCTCTCATATTTGCATGCATTTTGATCTAACATCTAACCATGTTTGTCATCTTTGTGCACTTGCAGGGGTTCACAATAAGTGAGAGGGATGGCTTCAATCCATTTTGTAAAGTACTCAATGGTGGTGATTATGAATTTGTGGTCGTTAGAGGAGGATAAATGGATCTTTCCCATGAAGTCAAGTCCCCATTGTGCGAAAGGCCATGGAGAAGTGATCTATCTCAGCTCCTACACAGGTGTGTGGATTAGGTCACTATGCACCTAACATTTCTGACATGTTCTGAGAAATTGAAGAGCATCTTTTTCTAATGTTGGCCAATAGTATCCCAGTCTAGTGACTTTCCTAGCTAATGTTGGTCCACTTGAATGAGATCTGCATATACCCTCATGTACTTCTCATAAATTTGTTTGGGCTTCATCAATTTTGAGATAGCGAAGAAGGGTGTTAACAAAGCCATGATGGTATAGGGTGTCACTAACGATGGTGTGTCTGGTGGCTTTTCATATAAAGGACTTTCTCTAGTTATTGGAAAGGTTGGGTGGTAAGGTTTGGGACTTTAGATAGTCATAAATGTCTTGGTACCAAGGTGAACTAGGAACAACAATATTGCAAACCATTTCCAAGTCTGGGATGTCATATGCCGGCATCAATAGTTGTTTGACTAAGAACTCAAATTGTGACACATTTTTGGGGATGTCCAATTGATCCGGGGGACATTTTTTAGTGAAAATTGAAGTGTTCCCAGTGCTCCAGATTTCAACACCATCAGAAAGAGAATGACGTCTTGATTCTAACGCAACTTGAACGGGGCGAAAAGGACTCCGTTTGTGCAAGTTACGGCCGGTGAAACTTTCAATCAAACTGGCTTCAGGGGCATCCAGAGGGTGAAAAAAATAACCATCTCAGAAATCGACGGAACTAGTGTCATCACGAAGAGCTCGTCGAGATGATTCTAACTACGTTCGTTTCATCGAAATCCGACATCATATGCTCGAGTTAGAAGCAGTCAAACTTTAGTCAACTTGAGGCTACAGATGATGATGTCATCATGCTGACGTGTCAGTCCGTACTGTACGGAATCCACATGGTCCAACCGGTGCAAGACACATGGCAGGTGACTCAATTGTATGGACTAATCAGTAACTGACATGTGTCCTCCGTACCGATGACGTGGCTCTCTGTACCCGACGTGGCATCAGACGTGGCATACAACTCAGCAACAGTCAGCAGACACCGTTGCAGATTCTGGCGAATGGTGTTTTGACACGTGGCATTGTGCAATCGTGCTGCTTTGACCGGCGAATAAGTTTGTTTTTAAAAAAAAGTTCAACGAGTTTGAACCCGTGATCTTCGGCCACCGAGCGAAGCGCTTAACCGTTGCACCCGGAATAGCTATCAATAGTAGTGTGGGGTGGTTTTTATTTTATTGTTTATATTTGTTGGATATGGGTGGTAAAACGTGGCCGGCGGGATTGGAACCGCCGACCACCCTTCTAACAAAATATGTTATCACCGGTAGGCCGCGTGATAAGTCTTAACCATATACCGGCCATACTTTATTTGTTGTATAACTGTTGGCCGAGCGTTTAACAAAAAGGCATATTAAGCCAAAACAAACAAGATTCGCTCTAACCAGTTCAACCAAAAGATTTCAGAGAATAAATAAGTCAGGATACGAGTTGTTAGAGGGAGTTATGTCATTAATTTGATGGTTAGGCCTAATTAGGCAAATTTTATGTATAAAAAGAGGGGTGTAGGCCTTGTTTTGCTAAGTCCAGGTGGTGAGAACGAGAGAATGCTCAGGAGATTTTGCAGACATTTCCGCACATCAGAGGAACATTATGCTGCTGTGCTTGAAGGAGATAGTCATTGAAGCAATTGTAACTGATTTTGGAGTATAATCGGATCGGTCACTCTGTTGGAGAAGGACCCGGAGACGTAGTCCTTAGGGACGAACTCCATTATCAATTGCGTTTGTTCTCCTCTTTATCTTCTCTCTTTCTTTTCAGTTCATTATCTTGGCAATTATATTATGTTCATTTATTTATTTGAGCATTGTATTAAGTGATCTTTTACGTTAAGCACTCTATAAGCAATTGTCCTAGATCCTAAATAGATCAAGTTGGTATCAGAGCTTTGTGTGTGGCTAGTATTGCAGAATTTGAATGCTAACGAGATCCAGGTTGCAACGAGGTGAAGGAGAACTTGAAGAGTATAATCCAGAGATTGGAAGACGAAGAGCTCATCCATCATCACAGATGGAAGCAAAAGAAGGTGAACAAAGTTCAGAGCTCAATCCAAAGGATTTCCAAAAGCTATTTCTTGATATGAAGGCGATGGTGGAAGAACTTTATGTAGAGAAGAAGAAACGCGAAAAGGGAGGTTCTTCGAAGCACAAGAAGCAGGAAGATCAAAAAGACATAGAGGAGAAAGCTCCAAAAACTCCTTCTCCTCCATCTTCTCCCTCTTCTTCTCCTCTCCCTTCTCCTCATTCTTCTTCTCCTTCTTCTAATATAAATCCATTTAAGAGCAAGTCTATGCCTGTAATTAAGCTTGATGTAAAATTTGAGTTACCTAAATACTGTGGGGAGTTAAATGCTGAAAAGTTAGACGATTGGGTCCAACAAGTAGAAGTGTACTATAGGATTCAAGGCCTAGTAGAAGATGCTTCTAGGATCCAATTAGCCACTCTCCGATTGGGAGGTACAGCTCTCACCTGGTGGGAGAGTAAGACTCAGGAAGAAATTGCTCGCCATGGTCAAGTTAATATGTCTTGGATGGAGTTTGTTGCTGCCCTTAGGAAACAATTCTATCCTTTAGGTTACATGCAACAGTTAACCATGAATTGGCAAACCTTTAGGGAAGGTAAGGGGCAGTCTGTCCAGGAGTATACCCATGAGTTTAGGAAATGGGCCATTGCTCTAAATGTTCCCTTGTATACCCAAGACACATTACTTAAGTATATTGGTGGTTTACATTCTTACCTTAGGCACACTATCTTGATGTTGAGTCCCAATAATCTAGATGAGGTGTCTGTTCAAGTCCCAATAATGGATTGCCTTTAATAGGCAAAATTAGGATAGGTGGTGTCAATAGATATTCTTTGATTTATTCAAATGATGTGTGGAATTTTTTTGTCCATACAAAGGGGATACTTTTGCATAATAGGTACTGAAATGGTTGACACGTGTCTACCAGCTATGCGGTGAAGCATCAGATGGACTGTAGTCTTCCCTGAAGTGTTCTCAACTCACTGATTCCTTTTGGTGGAGGAATGTCTATAATTTATTTCACTTTAGTTTTTAGAAGGTGCCTTGTGGTTTTCACCTAAAGACACTTCTTTTTTTGTCTTATTCCTTTCATTTTTGCGACTAGAGGATTGCACAGTCTCCCCGAAGTAAGCTCCACAATCTAGGTCAATGGAAAATCCTATTTTCTGATCACCCCATGGTATGCCTTCTCAGAGCCCCATGAATTCTTCTATTGCCTCATCATTTTGAAAGATGTCCATCACTAGTGGTTCTTGCTAGTCCCAGTCAATCAGTTGTGGGTAAACAAGGGAAATCTCATCATCAATGTTGGTAAAATATGGGGAAGATGAAGAAAGTGTGTAAATTGAAGCCTTAAGTGAAGGAAAAGTTGTCAATTTCAACTTTTGTGTTAGATGCAATGGATGGACCATATTTAGATTCAGATGAGTTGAATTCATAGTCATAATAGGGCACAAAAGTATCAGCATTATGAGTACTAGATGGAATTTTAGAGGCATGGACAGTTGGTTCAGGTTTGTCCAACTCTTGGGTGGGTTCAGGAATGGGGAAGGATAATTCAGATGTTGCTGATGACACCTTATGTTCTTCTGGATCCCAAGCAATGCTTACCCATTCCTTATTTTTAGAATGATGGTCAATAGGATCTATGTTGTATTCTTGTCAGAATTTTTCTTTGAAGGGGAGTTGACTAGGTTCTAGGAAGAGTTCGTCAATATCATAGTTTCTCAGGGTTTTCTTAGATCCCCATTCCCATTCATTTGAGTCAGTTTCGGTAAGGGATTCTTTGCTTGTCTCAACACTTTATGGAGCCATTACTTCCTCACTTGAAAGTTCATAGGTACATCGATTGTCAGTTCTAAGTTGGTCAAACCCTAGCCCTATGTACCTTGGTCTTGCAGAAATGATAACAGGTTCCCTCCTTCCATTGTTGGCCTTCACAAGACCACTTGTGCCGTCAAACCTAGTGCCTTGCATATATCATAGCCTTTTATGTAGAGATGCACTGGTAGTGGAGGTAACTCTTCTGGCTCTTTGTAGATCTAGTTATCTATGTCGATGATGACTTCATTACTCATATCCCCCATAGTGTGAAAACCATTTTTAGTGGAACCTTGAAAGTTTTTTTGGGTTCAATCACGAAACATGGTCTACCATAGACTATAGGTAGCTTAGGTAATGTAGTGATACAGTAATCCGTATTCAATTTGAATTCTCCACAACCAAGGTCTTAGATCTGGAGGTCTTTACTTGGTATGGAGGTCGAGGAAGATGATGTGGAAAAAGTTGATGGAGTGGATGATTTGGTGAGTGCAGATGGGTCAATATATTTGGAAGAGGTGGAAGTCAAGGCTTCTCAATTGATGGGTAGTTGGTTCTTAGTGGTTTTTTGTATATTGTTACAATATTGAAATGGATCAGGATCTCCTGGGATAGTAATTTCAGTACCATCAAAAGGGAACTTTAGGCATTGGTGGTATGTGGAAGCAATGGCCTTTAGGGCATGAATCCAGGGGTGACCAAGTAATATATTGTAATGTATGTCATGATCCAGGACTTGGCATGTTGTATCTATAATAACTGGTCCCAGTTAGAGTAGAATTGTGATGATGCCTTTAGAAGCACGTTCTTTATCATCATATGCATTGATGACAATGCTCTTGGTAGCATCCACACATGCATTAGAGAAGCCAAGAGATTTAACCAAATTTAGAGAACAGATGTTCAATCCTTCTCCACCGTCTACTAAGACTTGTCTAACCTTATGTTTATGGACAAAAACCTCAATATGGAGGGCATCATTATGAGATGGTTTGGGTGAGGAATAGTCATTGCCCGAAAAGGTAATGTGATGAGGTGAATTTAGATATCAGACCATAGTTTCAAAGTGGTTGACATCAATTTTAGTTGGGACAGAAGACTCTTGCAGGACTTTATCCAAGATGGCCTTATGTGTGGGTTAGATTTGGAGCAATTCAAGAATGGATATTTAAGCGGGTGTTTTATTCAATTTCTCAATAAGGTTGAACTCTGGTTTAGGGTTTGATTATCTAGCAGATAGACCAGGTATGGTAATTTTAGGCTGATGTGAAGAGGGACCTAGGATGGTGACCTTGCCTTTACGTGTTGTAACGTTGCAGTCTGGAGCCTTTTTAATGGTAATAGCATTGACATATTGCTCTTCATCAGCAGCTCACAAGTTGTTGATGATGATACCACCAGAATAATTGAAGGCATGATAGATGTTATTGGCTTGGTTATTGGTATTCTTCATGCCATATGTGGAGGGTTTACTAGAACCATGATCCTGCAGTGGGTTCTTGTGGATTGTATGATCTCCATTAGATGTAAATGGTTGACCTCCTAACTCAATGGTGTTGTTTTCAATAAGGTCTTGTACCATATTTCACAACTGATGGCAAGAGGAATTTGTGTGCCCTTTGACATGGTGGTAATCAAAAACTACATTATCATCCCACCATGATGGCTTGAACTAACTAGGTTTATACGGTTTAGGTTCTTCCAATGTTATGACTTTGTTTTGGAGAACTTTCTTCAAGACAATTTCGATTGGTTCACCCAAAGGGGTGTATGTGCATTTTTGAAATTGTCATGGTTGACGCAGCTTCCTTCGATTAAATGGAGCAGGATTATTTTGCACAACATTGGTTGTTGGTGTCAGCGTAGTCATAGGTACATTTTGATTTTGGACTCCTTTGATGGTGAGTACATGAACTGTTGCATTAACGATTTTTGCATCGACCACACCATCATTTGTGATTTGTTTATTTTTAACCCAGTATTTTTTTTTGTCATTAGAGTTACTTGGGTTATTTTTTGTGGTGGTGTTGATGGTTTTTCCACCATATTTTAATTCACCTTTGGTGATCAAGGATTTTTCAATTTGAATACCTTTTTCAATAAGGTCAACAAAGGTGGTACAACAATGGACTTGTAAGCCATATTTGAGCGGTCCTATGAGAGTTTGTACAAACATGGTGACTTTCTCCTTTTCTGGTATTTCTATCGGACATCCGCTTGCTAAGGTTCTCCATCTTTGAAAGAATGGGATAAAAGTCTCTCCTACCTCCTCTTGGGCAAGTCGCCATAAGAAGGCAATGTCAATATCTGTGTCAATGTTATAGGCATAGTTTTCAACAAATTGTTTGCCAATTCATCCCATGTTTTGATTCCTTTAGGAAATAGCGAGAACCATTCTAGTACATGACCTGTAAGGCTTCTAGAAAAAAGTCTCATGAGATAGGTTTGCTCATATGCAATGTCCATGCAACTAGTGATGAATTCTCTTATGTTTTCAATAGGGTTCATTTTTCCTTTGTATTTAGGCAAATGAGGTACCACATATCCATGAGGAAAGGGTGGCATATACAAGGTTGTGTCGAATGGATATGGACACAAGTCATGTGACATGTAAGACTTTTTGTTTGACTGTTGCAAGGTCTCCACTTGAGTTTGAAGAGCAGTAAGTTGGAGTCTGAATGCCTCTACAATGGGGTTGTTGGTACCATCACACATGTTGGTGCTAGGTATGGATTGGTTTCCCACTTGTTGTGATGAGATGTGTTGGTGGTGAGCAAAGTGAGTGTTCTGATTTTGTGGTTGTTGGAAATGAGTGTGTTGATGAGGGATATGTTGTGTATGAACTTGAGAAGCATAAGTGGGGATATGAGATCCTACCATGTTGGATTGAATTTTGGGGCCTTGCTGGTTTTGACCATTTTGATGCCCAAATTGAGTGGAAAAACTGGGTGCCTTGATTGCCTTTCCCAAATAAGAAATTGTGGCCATGAGGAATGTTGGTATTAACCTATGAGGAATTAGGTTGGGTGCCTTGAATGACAACTCTTCGTTTATTTCTCCCAAAAGGGTTTGATGAGTTGGTTGCCATAACATTTGAGGAACCTAATACTAGGTTTGTTGATGTACCCATGGAACTAGATGAATTTCCAAAGAGGTTTGAGGTGGTTGCACCCATTTTTGATCCAAATTTTTGTGAAGGGATAGTGGATGTTTGTTGGGGGATGGATTGTTATGTGGTGTTGGTTTGGGTAGATGATCCCCCAATAGATGTTGTGTTGATTGTGGTGAATGCATTGGTTGTGCTGGTAGCATGACCAAGGGCAGTAGCATTAATGGTGTTAATGAAATTTTGTGAAGAGGCTCCCATGGAAGGATTGTGTGATTGGTGATTAGGAAATGTTTCTCAAATAGTGTTGAGCTCAAATCCTTTTGGTAACCTAGCCCCTTGGTCAAGGATTATGGCTAAATATCTGGTTGAATCATTTAGAATGAGTTCTTCCACAAAAGAGACCACTTCTAGGTTTTGGGCAGCAACTTGTATGTCTTCTTCAAAGACTTCCCCATTTTGGTCTCTATAGACAAATTGTTCAAAGGGATTGTGTGGAATGGACATCTCAGTGAAAGGATTGATAATATAATTTCCCATGTCATTAGCAAGAGTGTTCATGTCATTAGAGAAGGAATTCATGTCATTTGTGAAATCAAGAAAGTTTTTGTCTTGTCCAAAAGAAGCCATGAGTCTTTTCTTTCTTTGTAATATAGTTTCAACCATAAAAGTTTTGCTCAATTTTGGGATGATGGGGGAGAATGACCTAAATATGACACTATGTTTTATTTTTTGGTTTTTGGAATTGAGGAATGAAATGCAAATGAGACCAAAATGAGACTAAAGGTTTGTGAATGCAAATGGTATGACACTAAAATTAAGATAACATGGGACCTAAACTAAAATGGAACCTAAGATGCACTCATTATTGGTAAATCTAAAGAGAGGAATACTTAACCATGCAAAGTGTTGGCAATGCTTTGGGTTTGGAAAATCAGTGGACCATAAAAGGACTAAAGGAGGACAAAGTAAAATTTCCACACTAGACTATTGAGTGGGAAATAATTCACAAAAGATTTGACTAAAGGACAAAGGGTGATTTTGTCCAATGATAACCTACTTTTGAAGGAAAAGTTTGACAATAGATGGTAAGGAATCTACCCCTAAAATCTGAAAAATGAGTGTCTAAGGAGATGGTTGAGTTAACAATGCAACCAGTCAAATGCAAATGGAAACCTATGGTGATCCTAACAATGCCATCTATTAAATCATGATGAGGGAAGTTGAGAAAATCAATGTCTGGTTTGACAGAAACAAAAAAGGACTCGATAAAATCTGGAAAAAGATAGGTTTGGACTTCGATTTTGACAGTGGGAAGATGCTTATGAAAGTTGGCAAATGTGTCATGAAAAATGTGTCACAGAAAATGTGGCACGACAGAGCACATGCAACTCAGAATGGTGAATGTGGTGTTACAATTGGAAAATGCCACCCAGAATGGCAAATGTGGCTTGATTTCAATCAAATATGGCTTGACAAGGGTGATTGCAGTGGATGGGAAAGCAAATATAGTGCGAAATGGCAATTGCGGTTCAGGAGATTTCAAATACAGATCAATAGAGTGAATAGGGCTCAGAATGGCAAATACATTTTGATTTCAATCAAATGCGGCTTGCCAGGGGCGAGAAAGAAGATGCGGTGCAAAATGGCAATTACGGTTTAGGAGATTTCAAATGCGGCTCAATAAGCGAATGCAGCTCAAAATGGAAAATGTGTTTTGATTTCAATCAAATGCAACTTGCTAGGGGTGAGAAAGTAGATGCGGTGTGAAATGGTGATTGCGGTTCATGAGATTTCAAATGTGGCTCAAAATGGAAAATGCATTTTGACAAAGCGAGTGCGTTGCAGGAAGCAATTTTGGAAAATGTTTCAGCAGATTTACCAGTTTGTGTCAGATTTTAGCAGGTTTGATGTTCAGTTGTTGAAGTTTTTTGAAAACAAGTTGGCAAACACATGGTGTTATAAAAAAACTGAAAATCAACCACATTGAAGACATTGACAAAAATCCTAGGGCTGCATGGACAGTATTCTTATGGATCCCACGAACCATATATCCTTAGTGAATGAATTTAGAAGCTTGGCCCCATGGGCTCCCCCTTATAGTGAACTCACTTCTTAGGGAAACCAAGCTTCCAACCTCCAGGAAACTCCCCTAGCAGATTGATCATTTCTACTAAGAACTGTGCAAGTGTGGGTGTCTTGGCAATGACTATTGCTGCACCAAAGAATAGAAGGTTTGTGGTTTTCTAAAAAAAAGGATTTATTTTGGGAACCCATTCAGAAGGCCACGCAAGAGGCATTATTATCCCAACATGCAGAGGTTATGCTCTATAGGTTTTGATGCACCAGAAGGGTACTGGGGAGTCAATTGTTGGTTCGGAGGAAGTTCTGTAATGCTAAGCTTTCCTTAATATTAAAATTTATATACCAGTTGGGCGTCGCTTGGCTTTAGCACATTCTTGGTTTGAGTCGCTTTGGGGTGAGTACTTTTTCCCACCAAAGCAAGCCCAAAATCTAAGGTTAACAAAAGTGAGCCAAAATATTCATAGTTCAATCGATCTTTATTTAAAAACAAAGAGAGAGCACATGAATATCTCAACTCACACTCACATGGTGTTCATTTTAAGCCCAAAATGAAATGTGTTGACAAACATAAAAAACATGGAGTTCATTTTAACCGTTTGTAGTATTTGTCAAAACACGAGGTTCATTTTAACCATTTGTAGTATTGTCTAACTAGGAGTTAATTTTAAACCCATGAAAAAAAATTGTATTGTTCTTTTTAACCTTATGCAAGTGCATGTTTGTTCATTTTATTCATGAGTGAAGAAATGTATGATTGTTGGAAAAAGTAGAATAAAAGCTAATAATAAAATTTAAATAATTCCAGCTGGACACACGCTATCATGAGAATATTAGTATCTTGGAAAACTTCTAATCTAAAAGAAAAAATCAGGAAGAAACTGCGAAAGAACAATTGGAAATTTTTTTATACTAGTGATTTGCGTTGCAATAGAGCATATGTGACAAGATATGGCATTTGTGGTTCAGAGGCTAGTAGGAAAATGTGTTCCAATAGGTCAGTTGTGTCACTCAAGTAGTCAAATGTGGGGCAATAGAGTGAATGTGTCACACATGAAGTCAGATGGTGTTAGTGGTTCGGAGGCTAGCAAACAAATGCGTTGCAACAGTTCAGTTGCATCACTAAGGCAGTCAAATGCGGTGCGACAAAGCAAATGTGTCACACACGAAGTCAGATGTGGTGCAACAGATCATTTGTGTCACACAGTCTGTCAATTACGTCGTTCCATACCTATACCTACAAAAATGAAACCATAAGCCATATGAAAATCTACAAAAATGTGTTAATGAGGATGTCGAGTTCACCAATGTAACAAAGGGAATTTTCCTAGTGTTAGGAAATCAAATGCAAAACATAAAAACCCAAGTGATAATGAAGTGCAAAGGAATAAAATGAAAAAAAATGAAACAATCTCACCAAAAAAATTTCATCCTCCATGGCTGACCTCCATTATACCTTCTCAGCTTGCTGAAATATGATGTTTCCCAGAGATTTATGATGAGCAATCTAATGACAATGACAAGCCCTAAGCAAATGTTGAAGGATTTGAGTGACTACATGCAATACTATGCTATAATGCAACTAGTAAGCCTCTAAATATGTCTAAATTATTCCAAATGAAATTTAAATATGTCTATGACAAAATGACAAGAGTGCAAGAGTATGAGATTGCAAGATGACAAAATGAGACCAAAATTGCCATTTTATAGAAAATGCAATTTTATGTGAATGGCCAAGATTAAAAGTTGACAAGTGCCCTAGAATCAATAGAAAATATTCAATATGACAACCCACAATTAGGGTTAGGGCAACATTAGGTCAAATTTGAAATGAATGGACAAGATTGATTTTTAGAAAATCAAATCAAGGGTTGATAATGCATGTGACAAGAAGATATTGGGCACATAAAATGAAGTTGCTCGAGAATCAAATAAGAATTTAAAATTATTTGATTCAAAAAGTGATGTTGACCTTTTGAATTAAAAATTAATTTTATTCAAAAGTGGTGGGGTCATGTGACAGTAAATAATTAATTTGAATTATTTACTAAAAAGAGGGAAATTAGAAAGTGAGACTATTTTAAATAAATAACTTTATTTAAAATGAGCACAAAAAAAGAGGTGGCTGGAAAATCAAATAATCTTGACTTTTGGAGGAAAGAGACTATTTTGAATTAAAAATTAATTTTAATTCAAAAGGTGGGGTCACATGACAATAAATAATTAATTTGAATTATTTACTAAAAAGAGAGAAATTAGAAAGTGAGACTATTTTAAATGAATAATTTTATTTAAAATGAGGGAAATGTGAAGGTGGCAATAATTAAATAAATTAAAGAATTTATTTAATTATAAGAAGACTTTTTAAGAATTAGTGACATATTAAATAAATAAATCAGGAAGACATAATGGACCAAAAATAATTAAATAAATTAAGAAATTTATTTAATTATAGGAAGACATTAGACAATTAATGACACATTAAATAAATAAATAAATATTATTTATTTAATAATCAAGAATCATAAAAAGGACATGAATTATTGAATTAATAGCTGAAAGTGAATCAAGGACATAATTAAAATGTCTTAATTATGCTAGGAAGAAAAAGATTAAAAATAGAGCTTGCAGGCCTAGGTCATTTTTATGTGTCTACATAAACTACATCTGTGTGCCAAATAGTTTCAATTATTGCCATCATAGTTTACAATTTTCTAGATTTTCATTAGACTCCATACACCCAACAAGGCATTGGTCTCACGCTTTCATCTTTTAGTTTATCCATTTTATTTTTTACATCTGTTAACTGAATATATTCTAATATTACACATACACTTTATTAGGATTATATCTCTTCACTATAAGATTGACATTGTGAATAGATTGTTGTAAACAAATTCTAGTTTCAATGCCAAATGTAGCAATTATTTTGTTGCTTTTGTCAAGTTTCATTAACCAAGCTATTTAGTGGGATGAATAATGTTGTGTTATGACCCTTGGTCTCTTTAAAATAATTAGACAATATTAGGGAGATCAGGAAGGGGAGAAAACTAAACTCCTTCAAAATAGGGGTAGTTGTGGGTTTGTTGATTCTCTTTGTATACTATATACTAGTTCCTCTAGGATAAATAAGTCACTATAGAAATGAAAGATGCTTGATTATCTACCTAATATTTTTTTGTGTTTTTGAAATGGAAGAGATCTACAACTCTATATAAATTGCTATATGCTAATGGTCAAATTATTAGACTATTTAGATCATTTTAATTGACTACTACATAATAGTTTATGTGTTGAAAGAATTATTTCCATTCTTTGTAGTTTTTACATTGGAATACAAATCATATTTAATTTCACGCCAATATACTTCTTTCATAAAGATATTTGTTTGATTTTTCCTTTCTATTTTCATCTTAAAATTTTAAAAAATGTATTCTATAATATAGAATTATTTTCAAATTGGGACAAAAAGGATTCTGAGAGATATATTTAATCATAAATTTTACAATCATTTAATTTGTATGTTGTAACTTCAGTACTTTTAGTTAAAATAAAAATAACTTAAAATTTATATATACATATAGTTAAATTGGAAAAGTTGTTTGTCCATTTTATTTTTTACATCTGTTAACTGAATATATTCTAATATTACACATACACTTTATTAGGATTATATTTTTTCATTGTAAGATTGTCATTGTGAATAGATTGTTGTAAACAAAATCACATCACTTAAGTCTGCTCAGTTCTCAAAGGTAGACCCACCTAGGTTTGGCAGCACCTGAAGAGAAGAAGGTTCAAATCATTCGACCTTGTTTGCTACCCTAAAATGTATAAAGAGATTTGCAACCTCTTGAGGTATTCTTACCTATTTTTTTGAGAGCTAACAACATCCAAACCTCCAAATCTATAAAAAGATTCCACTTGTACGGCCAAATTCTTGCCAAACCCAAAAACCCTTGTTTTAGACCAAAATCATGAGGGTTTAATAAATCTCCTACTTCCACAACCTCCCAAACCTCAAAACCAACTCATACACAACCCATTAGGTCCATACATGGATAAAAATTCATAAAATCAGATCTCCCATACATATTTTGTTGAAACCTAGGCTTGAACCTCTCATTTCATATGCTTTTCTTCACAAAACTCTTGAGGACAATAGCTATACCTTCTTTATTTCTCATTCTATGCCCTATTAATGCATCATAAAATTACAACAGTATCCATGGGGCCTCTTACACAAGATACAGTAATCACAAAAAGTGTAAGAGTCCCTTTATATCATGTTTGGAATACAACCCCCTCAAAAATAAGGTAATCGGGTTGTATGCAAAGAAATGAAGCTTTCTAACTCAAATCAACACCTTAATCCCTCAAATCATATTCAAATTGAATATAACACATATATTCATGACATGGAATTCATTTCACATCAAAATATGGCTGTATGTGACCGTACAATGCTGCAAAACAAGAAAATACAAATTTTTTGAAGAAAAACACAGATTTTGGAATGTCAAGAGCTTGTATTTTAAATCCTCAACCATCAAAAACCTTTCCAATGATCACTTTATTCCTTTTTAAGGCCTTTACACCTGAACCACCGAACAACCACCTCCACAACTAACTTTTTAATCTTTTATGATCACATGAAACATAAAACACATTAATTTCAAGGTTGTTAACATCACTATTGAAATGTTTTAATTTTTTGACCTTTCAAATGTATTGAAACTCCTAGGACACCTCTAAGGCCATGGTAGTGGCTTGATAATATCCTTATTATTTACAAGACACTAACCTTGCACCCTTTTACATGTAAATTCTCCAATTTTGCTTAAAAAGGCTACAAAACTCTTTAGTGCAAGACTCAAACTCATAACTCAAAACTTCACCTAGAACATGACTAATGGTCTTCAGTGACCTTATTTACAATAAAACATTCTTGAAATGCCTAAACCAACCTATTGACCTACCTAATTATCATCACATGATTAAGCATAGAAGATGAGGTGTAGGTGCTCCTGCACCACTACCCCATCCAAACTTTGCTCACATTACACAAAGCCACAATGTTCATCCACGATAATCCAATCAAATCCTACCTTATGTGTCCTATTAATCAAATTGGAGATGATCCTAAAAATGACATTGCGAAGGGTGATTGGTCTAAAAATTCTAAACGACTTTGCAACTATTTCACTACTATGATCAATGTGTCATCTTTCATGAAATTTCCCTAAACACTATTCATTATGATCATATGGAAATTTTTAGGAGAGCTATAATAGTTGTAACATCATGAATTAAAATTAAACATTAAAAAGTACATCATGAATTAATTATGTAATGGCATAAAAATTAAAAACTATAACAATGGGTATTTTTCTAGGGTTAGCAATACCACATGCAAAACATAAAAATCCAAAGTGATAATGAAGTGCAAAGGAATAAATGAAACAATCTCACTAGATATCTTCATCCTCCATGACTAACCTCCATTACACCTTCTCAACTTGCTTAAATATGTTGTTGTCCTCAGATTTTTGATGAGAAAGCTAATGACAATGACAAGCCCTAAGCAAATGTTTAAGGATTTTGAACAACTAAATGCAATACTATGCCCTACTACAACTAGTAAGCATCTAAAATGTCTAAAATAATCTAGATATGTCTATGAAAAAATGAATTGAATGCAAGAGCATAAAATTGCAAGAAAGTTGCAAGATATGAAATTGCAAGATATATCAAAATGAGACCAAAATTTTCATTTTATAGAAAATGCAATTTTGTGTGAATGGCCAAGATTAAAAGTTAGCAAGTGTCCTAGAATCAATGGACAAGATTCAATATAACAACACACAATTAGGGTTAGGGAAACATTAGGTCAGATTCGAAATGAATGGATAAGATTGATTTTTTGAAAATCAAATCAATGGCTGACAATGCATGTGACAAGAGATTCTGGGCACACAAACCGAAGTTGCTGGAGAATCAAATAATAATTTAAAATTATTTGATTCAAGAGGTGATGTTGACTTTTTGAATTAAAACTTAATTTAATTCAAAAGTGGTGGGGTCATGTGACAGTAAATAATTTAATTTAAATTATTTACTAAAAGAGGGAAATTAGAAAGTGAGACTTATTTCAAATAAATAAGTTTTATTTAAAATGAGCACAGTAAAAGAGGAGAAATTAAATAATAAAATTATTTAATTTAGGTGGTGGGACTTATTTTAAATAAATAAATTTTATTTAAAATGAGCACAACAAAGTTATTTAATTTAGGTGGAAATTAAATAATAAAGATATTATTTAATTATAGAAGAATGTGACAAAGGGAACCTTTTAAATTAAATATAATGATTTAATTCAAAATTCATGAGAGTGGACCAAATTAAATAAATGAAATTTATTTAATTTAAGAGAGAAGAGGCTAATGAATAATTAGATAATCAAACATAATTATTTAATTATAGTGGAAGGTGGACAAAAATTAAATAAATGAGAATTTATTTAATTTTAGAAAGAAGACTTAATTAGTGACATAATTAAATAAATAAAGAAAATTATTTATTTAATAATTAGGAAGACATAATGGACAAAAATAATTAAATATATCTATTTAATAATCATGAAGAATAAACAGATATGAATTAATTAAATAATTATGAATTATTTAATTAATAGTCCAAAGTGAGTCAAGGACATAATTAAAATGTCTTAATTATGCTAGGAAGAAAAGGTTTAAAAATAGAGCTTGTAGGCCTAGGTCATTTTTATGTGTTTACATTTTCCCCTCTTTGTCATAATGCAGCCTGTCGCATTGTGGCAAAGAAAATAAGTAAAAAATATGCCCCAGTGCAAAATAGGATGAGGAAGAATGACGAGGAGGGTTGCAGTATGCCCCCTTGGGAGGACAGATGGGTTCCAAGAACATGGGTGTGCTCTCGAAATTCATGAGAAGACTAGAAGATGACGGGACAAGAAAGCGTTAGTAAAAGATATGGATGATGATATGGATGCAATGCCTATATGAGATGCATGTTAGTTCCTAGACCAAATCCTTCAACATATTACCATAGGACTTTAATAGTTATTGTTCTTAATCATCATTGGACTGATTATTATAATGGCCAACAAACACCATGATATGACATAAATCAAGGTGTGCAAGGTCGTACCATCACATGAGACAAGCAGTCACATACAAGGATGATCATGACTCATACTGAGAGCGCAATTGCCCCAGTCTTTTTGTCATAACCAACCACAAGCAAAAAAAAAAGACAAGAAAGACAAACCATGAAACGTTGTTGCTTCTCTAAATCTTGTTTCTAGGTCATCCTCAAGAAACTAGCAACATTATTGCCAGAAGCACAAAATAAAGCCATTATCATGATACATTGCTATTTTTCTAAATCTCGTAGTCAGCTTATTGCCAAGAAACTAGTAACGTGAGTGTCAAAAGACAAGACAAATGTCATGAGACGTTGTTGTTTCTCTAAATCCTATTGTCAGGATCTCACTGAAAAACTAGTAACATGATGAAAAGTCCAAAGACAAGTGCCAAGTGTTTTAAGATCAAGGTTGCCAACTATCGAGCAATATCAAATTCAATAAGGACACATCCTGAATGACATTGATAACTAGGAGATCAATTCTTGAAGTTAGGAGAATCCAGCACAATTCTAGATGATGAGGACAATGCTTAGGAACGACGCATCCAAAAGCATAAAGAAATGACGAGAGCTGCTCTTCAAAAGGACACATCGGAAGAAGAACCCAAAGTTTTGCCAGGTTCAATTGTCTTGATAGAATTTGCTGATATGCTAAATTGACCAAGATTGTTGATGAAACAGACTATTGATAGATTGCTTCCTTAGAATAGACAAAAGATTTGCATGATTTGAAGAAAGTTTGATGTGTGTGAAAACGTTGTGCCATGAACCCTAATGGACTAACCTAGTGTGGCCTCGGGGGCTCATAGTTTGATGGTCTTGCCTACATCGTGCACTCAGAGACCTTGTAGTTCGACATGACCAATGATGATGTTCAAAGGACAAAAGTTTGAATCATGATTTTATTTTGATAAATGTAGGAAGACTGACCTAATGTCTCGGGGATTCAAAGATGAATCTTGCCTACATAGCAAATGCATAGAGACAACCTAGTTTGGACTAGGATAAAGATTGATTGACATGATTGACTGGACTGACAAGATATTACTTTGACTTTATTTTTGGATTTTCTCAGGACATTTTCCAATTTTTATGACATTTTTCAAGACGTTTTCAAATTTTTAGGGTTTTTTAAAGACTTTTTCATATTTTTAGGACTTTTTGATGTTTTAAGGGGATCATGACAAATGCATGTGAATGATTCTGATGCACATGAATCCAAGGACAACCATAATTTTTCTGCTAGTCAAGCTGAATACCGATTGATAGATGAGGATGACAATGACAATGTTGTTTGACTTGGGAAGGACACATCTTGAAACAACGTGAGGATGAAAATGATATGACAATAGGATAAAAGTCTACAGCAAGGCTAGGGACAAAGTTAAGGAATATTTTGGATGATGCATTGTTTTTTCCATATTGTTTCATTTGGAATGATTTCGTGAGGATTAGATTGGATTACGAGGGATCTTTAGACCATTGACAAGGGAAACCAAGATAGGTGATAGGTATAAAAGGACAATGGATGGCTTTGGAACAAGATAGGAGGAATGGATGGCTTGGACTAGGAGAATTATCATATGGTCTCCAAGGATGATGTTGCATAGCAAAAAGGAGGCTATGAAGGTAATGACATGATATTCAATGACTAAGGTATGACCAGAAGATAGACATGTCAAAAAAAATTCCAAAGCATGATTTGTGTTTTTGCCCCAGTCTTTGTCAAGATCAAAATAGGTGGGAAAATGGATGGACATGATAAGGTTTAGATGGGTAGATGGAAATTTCATTCGAAGGGAATGGAAGATGAGATGAATTTCCCCCAAGTGCAATGGTACACATAGATGATTTATTCTACATATGATGCCTGTTTGCCAGGTTTTCATCATGGTACTTATCCAAAGCACCTGTTTTGTCAGGTTTTCACTGTTGGACGAAAGTTTTCTCTTACTATTTTTGATATTTTCTAATTTTTTTGGTGTCACCAAGATGCCTGTTTGCCAAGTTTTCATCAAGGTGACAATTTTTTTGAATTTTTTTTTTTGTATTTTTTCATTTTTGTCGTATAGCCTTGATGCTTTAGATGACCACTGACTGTGTTTAAGCCTTTGACGATGCCGATATAGTGACTAGTGCCATGACATGCCAATAATGACCTTTCTGAAGTAATTTCCTTGTTAGGATGATAGCGCTTGCATACACCTAACTGATGTCATTGTGATCCTTTTTGATACTAGAGTTGACCTTATCAAAATATGCACATCGTGATAGAGTGCCATGATAGTCCTTATGATAAAGCATTGCTGCCAAGATGCCATGGATTTGTGACATGGGACGTTTGGACTTTAGGCAAGATGTAGGATTATAATGGATGATGGAGATGTGGACGAGTTAGTTGGATGTTTGGATGTATTGATTTTTATTTTCCAAACTTTGGGTGTCGGATTAGGATAGTGTTTGGAACCAACACTTTTATATGTCTTTCTTGATGGCCATTTCAAAGTAGGTGGACATGTATTATATGTAGGAGTCCTCTTATGCTGTGGCTCCACATTTTGATTGACTTTTGGATATGGCATATTTTCTTTGCCTGATTCATTCTTTTCTTGACCTGATCCATTTTGTTTTGGGATCCACTTTAGCTTTATTTGTCTGCTTGACTTTTTGTCTAATTCCACGGCCTTTGACATGTAATTTTTCACTTTGGATTTGTAATAATTTTTTTGGTTCCAAATGGAAGGTTTATTCATGATGGAATGAT
The DNA here is from genome assembly GCA_007115665.2 of Sequoiadendron giganteum. NCBI lineage: Eukaryota > Viridiplantae > Streptophyta > Pinopsida > Cupressales > Cupressaceae > Sequoiadendron > Sequoiadendron giganteum. Next base: position 193,164,839 of record CM021102.1, read on the forward strand.
GGTTTGGGGTGTGGAGGGAAGGGGTGTTGGCAACAATCTTATGACAAGGACTACTCATGACACCCATTTTGATGTTTGCACATGATAAAAAATTTGCCCCCAATATCGAGGAGGGAACACTAACATCATTAGATTTTCTAACTGTGGAGTAGCAAAGACCTTCATGTTTGTAATTTTCCTGAACTTTTAGTGGTTCAATACTTCCTTGCTCATGTAGGCCTAGTCCTTTTCTTTGATAATGCATATTCTGATAGATTTTGTTGGTGATGGGATACTTGTTACTTTGGAAGCAAGATGCTAACCAATCCTTATTGTGGAAATTAATTTTTGAAATCTTCTCCTCTGTAAGGAAGCCTACTCTGAAAAAGATAGATGATCCTAATTGATAGGATGTTGTAGTTTTACTAACATGTTAGATAAATTTCTGATTGTCATCTTTGGTTTGATTTTCTGTCATATCATATTCTGATGATTCTACTGGTGCTTCCAAGTCTATGTCAAAATTGTCTTCATGGTCATTGTCATAGAGCCCACTAAATTCAGTTATAGCTTGATCATTTGCAAATATGTCTATGCTCGAAGACTGTTGTTCTAGTGGTAGATCATCTATCTGTTCTATGGAGGCAAGTGTCTCTTTGTGGAAAGTGTCAATACTTGAAGTTTGGATGGAATCGTCTTCAAGTGTGCCATCATGAATGACATACAGGTCAAGGAGTGGATCGTTTTGGACTTCTGGATCAATGGCAAGGTCTTGGTCAAAGATGGGGTTGTCTTGAATGTCATGATTAGAAATAGGATCTTGACCAAGGCTAGGGTCATCTTGAATGACATGGTTGTGGACAGAATCCTGACCAAGGATAGGTGTATTTGGTATGCCATGATTGTCTAGGAGGACTTCTTGGATAGATTTAAAGATAGGGTCATGGAATGGACCACTTTGATCTGGACAAGACGGTGATGTTATGATGTCATGCTTTGGACTTGCCTCTTGACATGTACCCTCAAGTGTAGGTAAGAAGATGGGACTTTGGAGACCATGACTAGATATGTTTTCATGAAAACATGGAGTGTCTTGGAATGGATTGGTGTGTAATGGACTATGATATGATATGGAGGTTTGGAAAGGGTTAGTGGATGAAGGACTAGGATGAGATGAAGGCTTAGAATAGGACAATGATGCATGAAAAGGATATGACATGGATGGAGGATTAGAATATGACGTGGATGGAGGATTAGGATATGATGTGAATGAAGGACTAGGATATGATGTGCAGGCTTGGATTAGATTGATGGATGGATGATTTCCCCTATCAAAGTTAGGGTGGGTATGACCAATGGATGTTTGTTGTGACTTAGTGCCATGGATGGTGTTAGGGGACTCTTGATAGTAGATGGATAGAGGACTAGAACTCATGGATTGTTGGTAAGATGGATAGATGGATGGAGGGCTCAGGGTTGTAAATTTGGACTTGGATTGGAGGTATTGTGTTTTGAATTCCCTAGCAAGTTGTGCTTGACCATTACCAATGAATTGACATTCAATTCGACTAACAAGCATGTCATAGTGATTTAAAGACATGATGGTGGATGGGATGAGACTAAGATTGTGCAAAGTGACAATGCAAAGTGATAAAAGGGGATGCCTTATATCAAATAATTTTTAGGAAAGGTTTTTTAACCATACAAAGTTTGGCCAATGTGTCAATTTGGATTGTCAAAGGACTGGTTTGAGGGACAAGATGACAAAATGAAAAGGTGAGATTGCTACACTAGACTTATGAGTTGGAGTAGCTCACCAAAAGACAATGACTAAGGATTGATTTGTTTGACTTGGTCCAATGATAATTTACTTTTTGAGACAATGGTTTGACAAAGCAAGAAAAGTTTTCCTATCCCAAAGTGTGCAAAATTGAGGACTTGATTTGACAAATGCGGTTCATGATGGCAAATGCGTTGCAGAGAATGAGTTGGCAAAATTTTTAGGCCGATTTGCAAAGACTTGTTTCAATTAGCAATGTTGTTTCGGATTCTAACAAGTTTGAGGTTTATTTGTTTGAAAATAGTTGGCAAACACATGGTGTTGTAAAAAATGAAAATCAACCACATAGAAGTCATTTTACAAAAATCCTTTGGCTGCAAGGACAATATTCTTATGGATCCCACTAACCGCATATCCTTAGCAAATGAATTCAAAAGCTTGGCCCCACGGGCTCCCCCTTACAGTGCACTCACTTCTCAGGGAAACCAAGCTTCCAACCTCCATGAAACTCTCATGGCAGATTGATCATCTCTACTAAGAACTGCGTAGGTGCGGGTGCCTTGGCAACAACCATTGCTACACCAAAGAATAGAAGGTGTGTGGTTTTCTAAAATAAAGGATTTATTTCGAGCACCCATTCAAAAGGCCACGCGAGAGGCATTATCATCCTAGTCTATAGAGGTTACGTTCTACAAGTTTTGACGCACCACAAGGGTACTGGGGAGTCAATTGCTGGTCTGCAGGAAGTTCTGTAATGCTAAGCTTTCCTTAACATTAAAATTTATATACCAGTTGGGCGTCACTTGGCTTTAGCACGTTCCCAGTTTGAGTCACTTTGGGGTGAGTACTTTTTCCCACCAAAGCAAGCCTAATTTTCTAAAGTTCACAAAAGCAAGCCAAAATATTCATAGTTCAGTCAATCTTTGTTTAAAAACAAAGAGAGAACACATGAATATCCTAACTCACACTTGCATGGTGTTCATTTTAAGCCCAAAATGAAATGTGTTGAAAAACATAAAAAAAACAAGGAGTTCATTTTAACCGTTTGTAGTATTTGTCAAAACATGGGGTTCATTTTAACCGTTTGTAGTGTGAGCTAACTAAAAGTTCATTTTAACCCAATGCTATGAAGAGATGCAAATTTATTTTAATCCAATGAGTTATCATGCAAAATTGTGTTCTTTTTAATCCAATGAATATGCATGCATGTTCATTTTAACTCATGAATTTAAAAAAAATAATGCAAATTTGTAGTTGTTTGTTTAAGATTTTTGAAATAAAACAGATAAATATTAGCATCCTCGCCACAAGCTGCAAACATAAAATCAATAACCCAAAATTTTTAAACTATCATACAGAAAAAGTGTTGCCCTAACCCTAATTGACCTAGTGCAAACCCAATTCCTAGAGTCAATAATAGTTTCTCTTACCCCTAGGATCGCACAAGTGCGCAAGGGGAGACGATACTTCTATTATTGATCACAAATATTAGAGGGTTAGCTAGTCAAAATAAATCTAATTTTTGGAACTAATGTTTGCATCACTAGTAAAAACACAGAAAATAAACCCTTGCTGAAATTCAAAGAGCTTTCCAGAAATGTAAAGAAATCCAGATAATTTTGTGTTTTGCAACCAGAATTAAATTTTTTTATGAAAAATCATAAAAAAATTATTAAAAATTAAAAACAGGTCCAAAAAATTTGGTATTTTTACTGAAGGTGCCTGACATAATTCCAAACCTACAAAACAAATATCGTGAACAGATCTGAAAAAAATTTGTGAGATATAAGTCAATATTTGTAAAACCTTAATTGTTAAAGATCTATTTTTTGTCAAATAATTTTGCAGGAAAATTAAAAACATCAAAAATAGACCCCTATTGAAATTGAGAGAGCTTTCTAAAAATGTAAATAAATCCAAAAATTTCACTACTTTGCTCTAAAAATTGATTTTTCATGAAAATAACAAAAAAAATTATTAAAAATTAAAACCAGCTCCAAAAAATCTGATTTTGGACTGGAAGCTCTTGATATTGTCTCCAACCTGCAAACAAAATTTTGTCAAAAAAATGTCAGCCGTTTGAGAGATATGGTTGAATCTTTGAAAACTAGGGTTTTGTCTGCAAAATGATGCAAAACTTGCAACAAAAAGTCAACAAAAACCTGCAACAAAAAAAGATCCAACTCCAAAATTCCTCAAAATTTGTCAAAATATGTCAGGTTCACCAATGTAACAATGGGTATTTTTCTAGGGTTAGCAATATCATATGCAAAACCTAAAAATCCAAAGTGATAATGAAGTGAAAAGGAATAAATGAAACAATCTCACCAAATATCTTCATCCTCCATGACTAACCTCCATTACACCTTCTCAACTTGCTTAAATATATTATTTCCCTTAGATTTATGATGAGAAACCGAATGGCAATGACAAGCCGTAAGCAAAAATTGAAGGATTTTGAACAACTAAATGCAATACTATGTCCTACTGCAACTAGTAAGCATCTAAAATGTCTAAAATAATCTAAATATGTCTATGACAAAATGAATTGAATGCAAGAGTATAAAATTGCAAGAACATGAAGTTGCAAGATATGAAATTGCAAGATATATCAAAATGAGACCAAAATTGTCATTTTATAGAAAATGCAATTTTGTGTGAATGGCCAAGATTAAAAGTTAGCAAGTGTCCTAGAATCAATGGACAAGATTCAATATAACAACACACAATTAGGGTTAGGGCAACATTAGGTCAGATTCGAAATGAATGGAGAAGATTGATTTTTAGAAAATCAAATCAATGGCTGACAATGCATGTGACAAGAGATTCTGGGCACACAAACCAAAATTGCTGGAGAATCAAATAATAATTTAAAAGTATTTGATTCAAGAGGTGATGTTGACTTTTTGAATTAAAACTTAATTTAATTCAAAAGTGGTGGGGTCATGTGACATTAAATAATTTAATTTAAATTATTTACTAAAAGAGGGAAATTAGAAAGTGGGACTTATTATAAATAAATAAGTTTTATTTAAAATGAGCACAGTAAAAGAGGAGAAATTAAATAATAAAATAATTTAATTTAGGTGGAAATTAAATAATAGATATATTATTTAATTATAGAAGAATGTGACAAAGGGAACCTTTTAAATTAAATATAATGATTTAATTCAAAATTTAGGAGAGTGGACCAAATTAAATAAATGAAATTTACTTAATTTAGGAGAGAAGGGGCTAATGAATAATTAGATAATCAAACATAATTATTTAATTATAGTGGAAGGTGGACAAAAATTAAATAAATGAGAATTTATTTAATTTTGGAAAGAGGACTTAATTAGTGACATAATTAAATAAATAATTAAATAAATTAAAAAAATTATTTAATTATAAGAAGACATTAGACAATTAGTGACATATTAAATAAATAATTAAATATATTTATTTAATAATCATGAAGAATAAACAGATATGAATTAAGTAATTAATTATGAATTATTTAATTAATAGTCGAAAGTGAGTCAAGGACATAATTAAAATATCTTAATTATGCTAGGAAGAAAAGGACTAAAAATAGAGCTTGCAAGCCTAGGTCATTTATATGTGTTTAGAAAAACATCATGAATTAATTATGTAACCACATAAGTCATATATAATTCTATCAAGAAATTAATATCAAATAGATAATACAATCACATAACTCATACATTTCAATGTCATTGATCTTCTTCTTCATCCAACTCTTTGTCTGTATCATCTGATCCAAATTCGATATTGTAAGGATTGGTCATATCATCATCATCGTTATTGATATCAGTTTTGATAATGTCATCATCCACATGGATTTCGTCTTCATGAACATTAAATCCTACATCAAAATGATCTAGTTCCTCCTCTTTGACCAACTGTATCAAAAAATTTTGAAATTCACAAACAACGTATAATTAGTTAATCACCATGGTATACGACCTTAATTTATAATTGATGTATATTGAAGATTAATAATTAAATAAGTACAATATACATAAAAGCCAAATGTAAAATGTATTCTAATTAATCTCCATGACCATCTTATAATTACCTATCACTTTCCTCAATCTACCTTTCCCCATCAGGTACTCCCCTTCAAATTTGTTAATGGAGTTGGGATCCCCAAATGCGATCTACATGGATCTTTGCTACAAAATTAGGAAGATATTCAGTAATGTACACCATGGTCTAGTATACCATATATCCCTCCACCATAGAACCCTCAGGATGTGCTCTTTGTCTAACCAAAGTCTTCAAAAATTTCAAGTGCCTCTCAACCATCCACATTGACCTTGTGTGTATAGGTCCACACAATTCAATCTCCTCAACTTGGTGTATGAGGTAGTGTTCTTGTGGATTGAAAAATGTCGAAGGTAGAAACTTGCATTTCACACATTAGACGAGGAGTTTTTCTCTTCCAATAATTTATATCTTCTTTATGGATTCCTTTAGATGACAGCAATCTACAAGTGATTCAAGGCACAAATATATTAACAAGATTTAACAAAAATATACAATATATTACATAACAAGTAAAACAAATGGAAATTATAAGATCTATACAACGAATTGAACAAATATTTCTACTTACCTCATGTATTTTTCAAGATTATATATAACTTGCTTGAAATTGTTGTTGAAGTTGTCTTGGAGAGATAGAGGTAGAACGTGCTGCAACAATTATAAAATGATATTTTCATTATTTTTCCAAAAGTAGTAAGCATAATACATTGAAAAGTACATTGAGTTTACAAATATATATACAATATACCATAATAATTACTTTAATGAAGGTATGTTAATCATGTGTTTTCATCCTTGACCCAAACTCACCTTTCTTTGTTATGATATTGTTTATGTTCGCAGCAAATCCTGTGGGATATCAAATTTTTCGTATGACTTTCTTTTATAGCATTGATTTTTTGCTCCGTAAATAACCAAGGAAGGGCACTTATATTAATTTGGTCTCCATATCTATTTTATTGAATGACATTTTTTTTTGCATGATTGGCTTCCTGAATGTCACTACAAATTTTGACAATTTTTTCTTTTTCATGCCTTCCATCCAATATTTTCCATAACGTTTCTGTTATATTCTTTCTAATATGCATTGTATCAACTAAATGCACAATTTGTAGCTTCTCATAGTAGGGAAACCTACTAAATTGTCTGGGATAACTTTTCAGTGCATGTGGAAGCTGACCATTAATTCCTTGATGACCTTCATGAAGCATATAAGTTAAACAAATTAACAACGACAATCATTGTCAATTACATCATGAGTAAACACAACACAATATAAAAATATAAATTCAAAACATATCATATATGAAAGATAAACAATTTGATATGATGTATAACCTTGATGATTAATTCTATTATATTCCAACTTTCAAAGGCGAGGTTTCATTCTTTGTGGTTTTGATGTAGTCTCTTTTTTCCCATTGAAAAGATATTTTTCAGTAGTTCGATACTTATGATTTATGTGGAGGAAGTGCCTATACTCATCAAACACCTACTTTCTTAAACTTGTTGAATGTTGAGATTTCATCTTTGAACCATAAATTGGACATGCAAATATTCCCTTTGTTTGAAGACCTACAAATCATATATAATAGGATTAAATATGTTAATTTTTATAATTATATATAATGAATAGATTATTTAAAAAGCATGCATGATATCTACTTCATAAAATTAAATATCGTTAAAGTCATGCAATCGAACGTTATAACATAGCACAAAAATGTGTTAGCCCTAGGGTATCATGAACTCTCCATACAAGCATTGCATGAAATTGAAATTATCTTTGTCCTATTGGTCTAGATATGTCATACATAGTGATGCCATTCCATAAATTTAGTAACTTGTTGATAAGAGGCTCGATATATACATTCATATCTTTAACTTGGTACTTACCTAGTTGAATGAACATAAACATTACATAATTATTTAACCATTTTACTACAATATATATAAATTAATGCACATGACTATTAAATGAAAAAAATATGTCATTATGCAACAAATAAGACAAATGAGATTCTACTATGTTAAAGAGAATTGATGTAAACAAATACCTGGAACAATTATTTCCAACATTATGTGCTCCCTCTTTATCGACATCCATGGGGGAATGTTATTGTTGATAACAAAAATAGGCCACACCGAGTAAATAGATCTCAGCTCTCCAAATGGATTGACACCGTCCGCTGCCAATGAAAGCCTTAGATTATGAGGTTCTTCTTTAAAGTGTGGCCATTTTTCCTCCATGTCCCTAAATACAAAACCATCCACAAGCATTTGAAGAATGTCATCTCCACTTCTATTCTATGTGCGGTAATCCATAAATTATGCTAAGCTTTCACACCTAAATAATTGTTGCATACATGGAATAATGGGAATATAACAAAGAACCTTGTGAGGCACCTTTTTTGCTAGTTGATCTGTTTGATATCTACTGATATGACATTCCATGAATTCTGTTGCAAATTCATATTGTTTATGATATATAATATGGTCATTGGGACATGAATCTATTGCTTGATACTGCATTCCAATATCTTTCATAATGCCCGATAAATCTCGGTATGACCGAGGTAAAATATTTGATGGTGGTAACAAAAATTCACCAATCAATCTACAACAAAAAATAATTTGTTAATATAAATAATATTAATGGTACACATTTCATCCTTTATTTACTAGTGATGAACTAACAACAATTAAAATAGATAAAAAAAGATGACATATATGACATACCTTAACATCCGTGAGATCTCTATGTTGGATAAACCATTCATAACCTTCAAGTTCACTAGAAACAATATAGCAGAGAAAAGAGTTGTTTGAGAGCCTTCATAAAGGGGCTTGCATGCCTTCTCAAGTACAGGTAAAACATGAACATCATCAAAGTCATCTCGATCAACATGATCAGCTGTGCCAGTAAATGTGTCATGGATCAATGTATTTGTACCATCATCTTCTTCCATAGGATCATTAACTTCATCTTCGATATTCATAGCTCCATGTTCCTCCACTTGCAAAACCACATTCTCTAGGCCATGATAATCCATATCATGTGCCCTAGGGCACCCCACCTTTATAATAATGATAGACACAAATAAACCATGATCATGATCAAGTGATTTTTTTTATATATATTAAATATTAAAACAATATAAACATTTACAAATTCAACTAATATAAACACATATAATGAAAAACTTACCAATGGATGATAATCATGCCCCCTTTAACGTGAGCATGTTGCCTATAATGTTTCTCAGCTATTGTGATTAAAAGTTTTCTCATTTTTAAGCCCTTGCAATTATTGCAAGGACAATAACATTTCACATCACCCTTTATTTTCAATATAGCCCACAATCTATCAGGTTACTCTTCATTTTGCTCTAGACTAATACTATCTGACATGATTTTTCTTTACCAAGCTTGAATATTTAGATCTTCAAAAAATATCAAACTCACACTCCAATTATTTTAATCATAGACACGTAACAAAATCTAATAATTCTGATATTTTACACCCAAAAAATTTGGCATGCAATCACCCCTACAAAAGAGAAGATAGTCTGAAGTTAATGACCCCAAAAAACACTTTGAAATGCTAATTCCATAAATTATTAAATTTTGATTTTACAATGATTTCTAACTGTTAGACTCCTAAAATCATAATATTGAACTTTCACAAGAAAATATGGAAATGAAATTTTGAAAATGCACAAGTCTAAAAATGAAATCTGATGAGATGTTCCTTTAAAATATGATTTTCAAACCTAGAAGTACAAATCTGACTTCACAAATGAATTCTGGAAATAAAATAGTATGGCATAATAAATAGTTTCATTTGAAGTGGACCACCCTATTATATGCCTTGATAAAGTTAAAAGATCTATGAATTTTATCTACAATATAGCCTACATATTCATCAGTCATATTCACATCCTTGCTTTGGATATCAATAGGCAACACCATTAGATGACTTCCTTGAAATTTCAATCCATTAAGGGAATAATGAAAGGGTATTCCTTAATGATTACATCCATTTGACAAAAAAATAGTGTATGGATGAATAAGGATGATATCATTTTGAAAGACTAAAATGATTGTTGAGACCGATCCTAACATATTTATGTTGAATACAATACATACAAACAATCTTGTATAGACCTTCACTTCCACACTCTCGACAAAATTGTTTTGTAAGGAAAACACTTCATTTGCCTAGTTTTGTAGGTTAAGCTAAATCTTGTTCTCACAAGCAACTTCAAATGTCTCGTACACTTCCATCTACTTATGAAGCAAGCCTCTATCTAAATTGACTTCACCATTACAATAGTGCTTCAAAATATCATAGGGCCATCCTCTAGTTTTATATGTCAAATCTATTGCCATTTGTATTGAATTTTCTTCCATCCATGTAATTCATGCCTTTCGTCACAATGTTTATTCTAGAATCCATATACAACTTCCTCCCTCCTATTCACATAGAATCTGTATGGAATACTATCTTGACTTTTAAGCTAAATATTAAAAATTGGCTAGAGCTTATACTATGCAGAGGAGAATAAGAATAAACCATAACCTTATTAGAAATTGAAATAGATAAGGGGTCACTCTATTCCACACATATTCACATAGACAATGAACATGTTATTTGGGGTTCCTACTATTACTATTTTTCTGTTTATTTATATAATAATAAGGTTACACTACAGTATTTTTGTTCTCTTTTTATCTGCTATAACTGCTATTTCCTCCAATACATTCAATCATACTAGTATTGTGCTTCCTGTAAGAACATTATATCATGGCTGAATGAAAACACTGTTCAATTCCATGAAGCCCAAATGATATTCATGCATTGGTCTTGAAATGTCATCAAACTAAGACTAGTCATTGTTATATAGTATCAAAGTTTCATTGATACTATTGGTTAGTATGATTTCTCATGTGAATTGATTAAAGATTGATAACCTACATATTCATAGGGTCCAATCATTATGTTTGATAGTGTATTGACCATTTGACTATCCAATGCTATTTGCAAAATAAAATATAGTAACATATAAAACAACAATCTTTTCTGTCTACTCCACTGTAAATAATAAAGACCGTATAAATTTCCTTCCAATTTGAGTTTTGGAAGTCTTTATTATTTACAATGGAGTAGATAGAAAAGATCAATTTTTTATATTTTAATATATTTTATTTTTCATTGTATTTGATCAACAAATATAGTTTGATGATGATTCTTTGACTAGTGGTACAGTATTAGTATCTCGGTGTATTATATATGTAGATATAAACTACATTTGTATGATGCTTGATCTTATACCCATGCCCACTAGTTATCACCATAATTGTTATTATTATGTATATGCAATATAGGGATACTATAGAGGTAAGGAGAAATGAGCAAAGAGAAAAGATTTAAGGAAATGGACTTCAAAGAAAGGCATGACACTTTACTACAGATTCCCAAAAGGAGATCACAGTCATGACTATTCAAATAAACAATGATTATTCCATGTCATAACCATGGAGGGGGCATTGAAATTAATAATAACAGTGATAGGGTAGTATGACAAACTTTAAAAGATACATAAAGAAAAGTAACTAAGCAGTCAAGAGGGATTTTAAAACATCATAAATCTTTTCAAGGGTTCATTTTCTTCATAGCAGTATGGTAAACTAATAAATATTTCCATCTCACAAATTTTTAAAAGAGGACAACCTACAAGTGTATTAAGGAGTGCATGGACAATATCTTAAGGAGCTATGACAATTAATTTTTCCAAGTGTTATGCAAGACCATTGAAATCAAATGAATAAACTCATGCATAACCTAAAATAAAAAGGATAGTCAAGTTGCTATAGGGAAGGTATCACAAAGGATATGGGATCACTTTCAATGGAGATGTGATGCACTTTTATGTTTTTTTCTTTATTTTTCCTAATAAGGTCAAATACTTTCTTTTAGTGTCTGAATCTACCACATAGAGATTAAATATGCTTACTCTCAAATAAAGTTGAACTATATAAACAATAGTTAGATGCCTCCCTTAACATAAAGGAAAATATAAAGTACTAAGGAATTTTATATCCTTTATAAGAGATTGCTTTTAACCAGTTAAAAACTTGAGAGGGTAATACACAGGTTGCAAGGAAAGTTAAAAATTTATCATAAGTAGCTCAATCCAAAAGGAAAAAATTAAGCATGGAAAAGCATGAGTAGGTTGACCAACTTCATTAAAAGTACAAGTTATTTTTTATAACATCTTCCTTGGATATTACTTGATAAGGTAAGGAGTGCTCTTTTCTACTCAGTTTCATATGGTGGCATATCTACACACAAATCACCAAATTGTCAAATAACTAAATAAATTGTATTACTTAATAAAGTTGTTACAACATGCCATTCATGTCAAAATCAACTCTTCTTACCACAAAAATTTTTGTTTCCAATTTGACAAGTTCATCTTTTTATTCTTGTACCAACTTCTGAAGGAATTTGGCAGCTTATACTTCTACATGAGGAGACAATTTCATCTTGTAAACTGTTCCAAAGTACAAAAAAAATAGAAATCATATAATATGCATGATAGTTATAGCTTGCTAGATGTTTGGTAGCATCTAAAAATTTTAAGTGAACTGAGAAAAATAGAGAGGCCTTGACCTTCATTTTTTCATTTTTTAGTTTGTTGCTCTAAATATCTCATAATATTTACAAATTGGTTGCTTTATTTCTTTCTTGTTCAAATAAAAAATAGATAAATTTGTATAGAGTCAAGATGAATTCAGGAACTTCAGGTAACAGATATACCATAACTGCTTTTATAAGACACTGGCATCTAAGTTCTAAAATCTATTTCTGAAACTTGGCAAAGGAAAAATTACATCTTTATGAACTAGTCTTCAAAAATATCATAGCTCAATGGCTCTAACTATCCACTATCAAACATTCCCAATTATTTGTTCAACTATGTAGGCCTGAATATTGACAACTATTTCACTCTATAGCTATCCCTATGCCTTTGATATTATCTAGTTATGGCTCCCAAATCTATTGAAAATTGATCATTAGGGTTAAAATTGAAACCTTGCAAATATAATATTTGTCTAAATCCATCAATAATTTTCAATAAGTTATAAATAATTTGTTAATCTGGAAATGAAATTTTGAAAATGCACAAGACTAAAAATGAAATCTAATGAGATGTTGCTTTAAAATATGATTTTCAAACCTGGAAGTACAAATCTGACTTTAAAAATGAATTTTGGAAAAAGAAAATGACTACCCTCAACTTGGCGATATCTTCTTGAGTTTTTTCTGATTTTTCCCAAGAAAATCGTCGAGCAAAACATTGTCGCAATAAATAGTCAAGCTCATTTTTATTTATGTCAGCCACAATTTAACTTTGCATGTCTATCGAAATTTCAGTGAAAAATCTTTCTCAAAACTTTGACGCAAAATAAGGTTCGTCAAAATTTCAACGAACGTCGGGGATTAATTTTTAGAAAAATAAAAATTTTGCACAAGTAGCCGACGATACATCTGATTATATAGCTTTCGTCAGAAATTTTCCTCGTATTTTGCAATTAAATGAGTTAGTGCCTTGATAAAATGGTCCTTGGCAATTATATGGTGAGTATCATGGGGGCAGATTCTTCCCTCCCCTTGCACTCTGAGTATTATAATGTTTGGCTCCTGATTCGGTTAGCTTTCTACACTAAGGTTCATAATAAAGGTTTTTGTTCAGTGCAACAAATGATAAACTCCCTCAGGAGACCTCCTAGCCTTTAGAACAAATGCTTGGGGATGGTTATCTTGCACACTATCGTCGAGTGGATTTTCATCAACAACTCAATTTTGATTATTGTGGGTTAGAATCCTTGGCTTTAGGGGTTCCCACTTAGGTCGTTGCTCTTGGGTGAGTACTTTTTCCTTTAAGAGTAGGCCTGCTAAAGGTTTTAACAAAGCATAAAGTGCATGAAATTAAAAGATAATTTTGGAATTTTGATCACCCAATTAAGGGAAGAGCGTAGGCCTATCACCTGATAAACACAACAAACAATGATGTTCAATTTTAATCCCAAATAACAATTTTCTAAGCTAGGTGAAGATGTTGCTTCACAAAAGACATGGGATTCATTTTATCCAAGACATCAATTTTTTGGTGACTACCCTAGGATTGCTTCATTTTAACCTTATGCAAAAAATTTAACCTCTGTCCACAGACACTTCAAAATTAGGATTGAAAGTTACAATCTCATGAATACGCTAGAAGAACACATAAATGTGCTAGAACAGAGAATGCATGCACTATAAGAAACACATAAATGTGCTAGAACATAGCAGCTATCCACCAAAATAACACAGGAATGTGCTAAAACATAGAAGTTATGCACTGAAATAGGCCTCGTATCTGCTAAATTGTTCAATGTATGCACTAAAATGGGTCTCGAATGCACTAAACTACGAGTCTAGTTTGTCACCCGCCAGAAAAAACTACAATAAAATATTAAAAATGGGGCAAGGGCCCCATGATGTGTGCCAAAAATGTGTGTGTAAATTTGTGAAAACAACTAATAAGTTAAACAAACACACCAATGAGACATTGTATCAAAGAATCTACTTTAAAGATAAACAAACTCCAAACTTAGTAAATTCTTCAAAGTCATCCCATTGTCCTCTATCTCCAAGGATTTGTTTTAAGTTGCTTGCTCTCAGATTGTGTAAGAAAAAAATCATCAAAATGACAACCTAGAGAATGAGATGATATGAAAAGTGCATTCCTATGCTAAATGATATGAAATAATTAAATGAAGAAAAAACTATGCAAGCTATTCTACCATGATTTTTTATGCTAAAATGATAAAGCTAAGATGCTATGCTATGCTCAAGAAATATAGGATATTAAGATTGCTAAATGCTTGATAATGCAACTATAATTCTCACGCTATGCAACTAGATGATTTTCAAAGCACAAAGAGGTCTTATTTATAGACTTTTGGAGGCAAAATCTTAGTTGGAAAAGATCAACAGTTGAAATTGAGCCTGGTTGGATGAACGGTGGAAGATCGAGAAGTTGGAGAGAAAGATGGAAGCTAGAGAAAAAGAGGGAAGATGTTTCCTCCTACAAAACCTTCTCCATTCAAAAATGAAAGAAAGTAGCTATTTGTCATTTTTAGTTATGAGAAGCTAGCTGGTAGTTTGGGATAATTACATAATTCCATAATTAAATTATTTAATTATATGTGACATGCGGATTTAGAAGCTTCCATAATTAAATATTAAAATATTTAATTATGTGTGAAATGTGGATAAAAAGTGCCTAATTAAATATTTAAAATATTTAATTAAATGTGAAATGGGAATGACAATGGTTTATGGATTTTGAAGAGCTTTTACTTTATTTGAATTAAATATTCAAATTTAAAGCAATAAGATAATTAATTTAAATAAATTATAAAATTCATTTAATTAATTAAGAAAAATGATAATAATTAAATAAACTTATTTATTTAATAGAAGAATTAGAAAATGAACAATATAAATAAATAATTAAATTTATTTATATGTAGATAGAATTAAAAGATTAATTAAACAACTCGTATTTAATTAATTACTGGACTCAATATGATGTGACCATTTTTAGATGTATACAATTTTCCCCTTTTTGAAATGATGTGTTTTACGCATTGTTTCAAAGAAAAATATAGATAAAGAAAATTTTCCCCTAACTTTGAAAAAAAAATTGATCGATGATGCTATATGCCCCCTTGTGAGAGAAATCACGTGTTTGTGGAATTGTTGAATATTTTGATGATTTTTTGATTTGATATAGGTTAAATGATTTATCTCCTGATTAAATAGATGTCAGCTCTGTGAAAAATAAAAATAACCCCCCTTAATTACCCCCTTAAAAGGTGTAAAAGGTAAAAATTCATTGTCATTTTTACTATTGTATTTTGGTGATTGGAGAGCTCTGAGAGACTACAAATGAGATGTCGATCCACTATGAGAGACACAAATTTGAGAGGGTGCACCGACATCAGAGACCAGTTGTGTATGGACCCCCGGTAAGATTTTTAAATCGCTCTTGTGAATTTTTCCATGAATTTCGTATGCAATTTGAAATTTTCAAAAAAATTCCATTATTTTTAGCGCATATATTTGAGTTTTAGCACATGCGAGCCTCTTTGTAGCGCATAGATGTGTTTAGTTAGTACATTCAGAATAGCACATTTAGGCCATAGAATAGCGTATTTTCTTGATAAAGTAGAGCATAGGTAGATTTAGTGCATTGGTGGATAAAATAGTGCATACATTAGGTGATTTAGCACATTGATTAGTTTAGCGCATAGGTTTGACAGTTTAGTGCATAGGCCAGATAAATTAGTGTTTTTGCTAAAATAGCACATTGACCCTTTGTTTTGGTGCATTTGTTGATTTGGCGCATAAAATGTCTATTTTAGTGCATCCACAAAATTTTTGATGTTTTTAATTGTTTGAGGATCATATTTCTAATTTTCATGATTATTTGAAGAATACTCGTGATTGCTTGATGTTGTTGCTATATTAGACAACCGATATGATAAAATTGTTTAGCATCAAGGATAGCGGATCTGAATTTTTTTTATGATTTGATAAATTTATCCTCATGTTGAAATGAAAAATAGATAGTAAAATGATTGATCTGATTTGATGTATGAATTTGATAAATTTTCTTTCAACTGGGTGATACACCAAACTGAAAATGAGATAAATCAAACTTAGAAAACTAGCATTTGATTTCAACTGGTAAGAAATAAATATGCACAATTCATTTTTTATGTTCTTGCATAAGTATTTCACTAAAAGGTTTGAATGTAGAAAACTACACAAGGGAAGGTAAACTTCACAATGAGCAAGTAAAAGCACCTGTTACTCAATTAATGACCTGCATGAACATACTTTTTGCAGAAAGGTAAAAACATGAGACAAAAACCAGAAGGGAGTTATGACACTTCCACTGATGGCTTCATCAAATCACTTCATATACACTAAACTGTAAAGAAATAAAAGGCAAGTATTCATTACCAATAAAATCCAAGGGAAAAATTTGTATTCAGTACCTCCAGAGTTACAAAAATGGCCAGCACTGCATATAGACTGTGAAAATCACTAATACATGAATAAGCCTAATCTAAACTAAATCAATAATGAGTTACAAAAGTGATTAAGTAAGCAAGCTTCAAACAATTTCCCTAAACAGAGGAACTGGAAACTTCCAATCTCGGATGTTCTCAAAAAGCCACATATCTAGCCCCTGGATTCTCTCCAAAAGGCTCCAAAAAGGTGAAAAAGTCACATTTGACTTTGTCAAACATGATGAAACCTTGAAAATGGCTCCAAAATACCCTCCAAATCTCATAAAAGCTCAAAATAGCTCCTATTTCTTTGGCACATGTTTTCCAACTGATCCCAACCTCCCCTATTCCCTCTAAAACAATAAACACCTCTCAACTACCTTCCCCAAGTCAATCCATCTCATCGCTATTTGCAATTAATAATTACAAAATGACTTAAGGCTTATAAATACACCTCCAAGTCATTTGTCTTAAAATAATCTTCATGCAAATATTCTATATTTCAACCACTATGATAGTCAACTCATAAAAAAAATTAGGTCAAGAATCCTCCAAGGTAGTAAATACTAAAGGCACTTTTAGCATCAATATAGCACAAGGCTATACAAGCCGTAAGTGCATATATGACTACATTTTTCAAAGGTTATAAGAGTTCACAACAGTTCCTAAGGTATAAAAAAAAATACCATAGGCCATGGCTTTGACATTGCATTTTATGTGTTTTTGCAAAAAAGAAAAGAAAATACCATCCAGTCCATCGGTATTCACATTAGGGTAAAATAACCCTAAGTCACTCCTTGGAAAGTTATTTTTCCATCATCTTACTCTATGAAGCTTCTGGATGAAGCTTGGCTACTGACACAACTTAGGGTTTGGATAGCTTCCATGGTGAAACATGACAAAAACAAAGGCATCTTTATGGTGAATCTCATGATAGAAAAAGGCATTGAACCTGGGTAAGGTTTTGTATATAATACTTGCATCATTTTTTCTCTTTTCTGAGATTTTGAGAGCCTTGTCTCCTTCTATGGCCAAGTCTCTTGCATTTTGTATTCAATTCCTTTCACTCTGTACTTTATTTTTTTCTTGTGGATAAAAGAATGTCACAGTCTCATGGTCTTTTGTCGCTCTTCCATTGACATCTCGAAACTCTCTCCGTGATTCTTTGTTTTCCTTCATTTGCTCAGGTCGAGGGTTTACAATTGCAAAAAAAATACTCAAAGTTTTGCCTCCTTCTAGCCACTACCATTTCTTGGGTTGGCTTCTTTCTGTAGATTGTTGGGCCTCTGTAAAGGATTGGTCATGTCTTGGCCATAGTTTGTATGGCCTTCCCTTTGTGGCTTACAACTCGTCCTAGGTTTTCTTCTTCTCCCTCATATAAACAACCCTGAATCTTGAGAAAACTTGTCAAAGGAACAATACCTTGAATATCTCTTAACACTTGGGTGTGTAGATTTATTAGGGGATTTAACAAAAATCACTAATAAAACTTCTTTTCCATGTGCATGATAGATTACTCATGTCATGATTGTGTAAAATACATAACCTTATCACTATGCTCCAATGGCTTACAACAGTTGGACCTTGCTCTTTTGATGACTCAAAACCCCTAGATAACCCCATGTCTTGATTGTACCTACCAAACTCTTGATCGAGACTCTGTTTGCTTGGTAGTTGCCATGTATTTCCCACAACTCCCAAGTCTATTTGAGTTGTATGACTGTCTTCTTTTCATTTTTCTCTATCTTTTCCCTTTCACTGCATCTTTGGGTTTGGATTTGACAACAAAGACATGACTTTCTTCCTTTCATTCACTGTACCTATCACAATACTTACTTCATAACATTTTTTTCTACTTTGTACAGTGATCCTATTCTTGAAACAAGACTTAATACAAAATCTCATACTTAAACCAGTGGCACTCTTTTCTCATATTATGCTTTCCTTTGTCATGACCTACAATTTAGACTATTATTCATGAATGTAAAGGTCACTAAACTTTACATTCATTCAAGCCCTGTATTCTATTATACCCTTTTCTCTGACAAGAAAATATAATGCTTGTAATATTTCTCAGATTTGTTTTTGTCAACATCTGATATGGGGCTAATAACCTTAACTTCCTATCATTTCAATAGCAAGAACCTTAATTCCCACTTCCCATTACTCCACATAGCATTATTCCTCACGCTGTAACTTTTTTTTCAACCTCCTGTAGAAGAAAAGAATGCTATGATATTTGAAATGCTTCTTTTCATGCTCTACTCATTAGTTGCATCTTCTTGATTATAAAGTTGATTTTCTGGAAATTGTAGTTGCACTGTTACTGTGTAGATAAAATCACTTTTTTGCTTACATATTACTACCTGTAGCTTCTTCTACTTAATAATAGCCAGTGATGTTCATAGTCTTGGACTGCATGTCTCCTAGTCTCTAACAATGATAATTCTAAGGCACTAGAATATATGTTCATGGTGTGTGCTTGAGACAGTAAATCACATGTATTGATGAGTTCACTACTCTTTATAACTATCCACTTTTTGATAACTCTCCCTTAGCAGAGATATGAATGTGAGAACCCTTTCATTTATGATTGTTCTTGATGAGCCTTATGCTCACTTCGATACATGACTATTTGTGTTTCCAAAACATAGTCAAGAGGACTGTTCCCAACTACTTTATGCCAGCCCCATTGCAAAGGTTATCCAATATCAGCCACTAGCCTTTAGCTATCATTTAACACCTAGCTCATCAAGATTCAATTATTGTAGTTGTGCTTACATTGTATAGTTCCCCAGGATTAATTACTCTCCTTTATGGCATGGTCACTCATGGCCGCGGGCTATAATGTTATATATACTCTTTGAAAGGCAATTTGCACCCCTTCGATTTGTGATTTATTTGAACAGTCCTATTTCTATCAATAAATTATAAAAGTGACTATCCTGAAAAATGTTTAGGTTAGTAGGCCTTTGTAAAGTGACAACCATTTGGGGTATACTCTACCCCTCCACCTCATAAATGCACTTTCCACTGATAAATTCATGAAAAAATACTAGAAAATGGTTATGCTTAAGTTGGTTTATCTTCTCATAAACCCGTTGTCTATCAGTCATTGACTTAGCCTCCTATGCATGGTGGAATGCCCATAAAAATTTTCCATGCATTTTGTCATTGTGGCTTCACTTTATCTTTTACACTTCGTGCTGCCCTGTCTCAAAGATATTCTAGAGTTTATCTTTTTAAGATCATTGTCTTTTCATTTGTTATCACTGTAATAGCCTTCATTGATATACTTTAATCCTCAAATATTTTGATATCTTGTGAATAGAAGATGCTGATGATATTTACTTCTCTTTTCCTTTCACTACATCATCTATATGACTGTAATCTCATTGAGTAGTTATGCATTGCTTATGACAAAGACTTCATCAACTCAATGTCCTAGGTAATATATAGCTAATTGATTGGACTACCATGGTATGGATGATGCACACTTACCTCTATTAAACACAAAAGAAAATAACATGTTGGGCTCAACCCTCATGGGAGACACATTTTACTCCACATGCTAATTTTGATAGATCAAAAATAGAAACACAATTGCACCTGTATCTGCACATGAAACAAATAAGTTAGAAATAAGATGCCTACCTTTTGTGTGTATAGTAGTCCTCTATTGGCTTCCTATAGACACTTAGGATAGGCATTGCATTTGATGTATATAAAAATTAGCATATACATGCATGGGTAGATGTGCATGTTCAGAATGCAACCCTTCATTTCTTAGAACCTAAAGTTATAACTCATTCCTTTGCCCATTGCAAGTAACCAGACACAAGGCAACCTAAGGACCAAGGAGCAGGACAAAGCCATCAGATGCCAAAACCCTTTGCAGAACTAGTCATTCAAGCAATGACTAGTTACCTTCTTTACATGTTTATTTTTTAGCATTTACTCATTCAAGCATGGTTTAATTTCTATCTATATCAAATGAGTAAGTCGGTCTCATGGCTTGTTGTGTGAGACACATGTTTATGATTACATTCAATAAGTACTTTTCATCAAAAGATTGTAAAAAATCTTTTACGTTTCATTCATTTTTATGAATAAAATAAATTTATGTTTCCTATAATCTTGTAATCCTATAAAGCTATTTCATTTGTATAATTGAATGTAGCATAGAAGGTTTTAATCAAAATGTAGCCCTTATATTGAAGCATAGATGGCTCTTCCTTTAAAAGATGAGCCCGTAGGTGAAAATATTTTTGGTGACATCTGCTAGATGTTTTCCTGCTAAACATCAAAGACCTATGATCTAGACTCTTCCATTAGGCATGGAGTCATTAAGGAAACTCAGAAACAGACCTAGAGCAATTTTTCACATAGTTGTAACTTACTTGAAACTCAGTAGAACAGATCAGACTACCTAGAAACTTATTGAAAACAAGAAAACTATAGAAAGGAACCTAGAACAACACTTAGGAAAATTAAATAGCAGCTAAACTAAAATGTTATAGCACTTATTGAAAACATAAAAACCTATCCTAAGATGTACAAAGGTAGATTATACCTTAAAACAACATTTGAGGTGAATCCCATTAACTGGGATTGGTAAAACTTCACCACCCATTGTTGACAGTTGGAAAGCATTGTGCTCCTTTCACTTAGAAATAACATAAGGACCAGTCCAGAAGTTATCAAACTTCAAATGCTTACCTGGCCTAGTCTTCAGTACATCCCACTTAAGAACAATATTGCCCTCTCTAAAAACTTTGGGTGTAGCTCTCTTGTCAAAGAACCTCTTTGTTTGGAGTTGATGATACTCCATAGATTTCATTGCTTTGTCTCTAACTTCTTCAAGCTCTATAAGTTGAGCATATCTCAGTGTCAAAGGCTCATTATCTTCAAACATCTCTAACTGGTGTATTATGTCAAGATCTGGAAGCTCCACAGATAGAGGAAGTCTCACCTCTTTACCATAAACCAGCATATACGGTGAGTTACCAATAGACCTTTTAGGGGTCACTCTATCTGCCCAAAGTGCATACTTCATATTTGTGTGCCAGGTCCTTTGGTTATCCTCTAGGGTTCTTTTGATGATTCTGATAAGATTCTTATTTGTACTTTCAACCAAACCATTACCTTGAGGGTAATAATTTGAAGATGTATTCAGATGAATGCCATGTTTAACAACCCAATCTGTAACTCATAATCCCACAAATGCTAGAGCATTATCAGATATAATAGAATCAGGAACCCCAAACTTAGTTACTATGTCGTCATAGAAGTTCAACACAGAGGATTCATTAGCCTCTTTCAAGGCTAGTGCTCTTGTCCATCTTGTAAAATAGTCTATGCCAGTAAGTATCCACCTGTGACCAAAACTAGAAGGTGGATTTATGGGTCCAATAAAGTCAATGCCTCATCTTATGAAGGGTTGCTCAACTTGAATCGACTGCAGAGGCATGGCTGGCAGATTTTTCTTCCCTACAAATAAAGCACATTTAATACACTTCCTCGCCCAAACATGGGCATCTTTGAATAAACTGGGCCAGTAATAGCTAACTCTCATTTTTTTCCAAGCAGCCATCATAGGAGCAAAATGACCTCCTGCAGCTCCATCATGAAACTCATGAAGCACTCTTTCTGTTTGATCAGTATTGATACATCTCAATAGTACACTGTTAAGATCCTTTTTGGAAAGAAAATTGTCCACCAACACATATGGAATGGACTATAATCTGAAGTATCTTCGTTTAGCTCTATCTAAACCTAGTGGACACTCACCAGTTTGTAAGAAATGGGTCATGTCTTGAACCCAACTTGCACCTAACATAGGTGTATCATCTCAAGCATTCAGAGGCTCATCAATATTAGCTAAAACAACATTTGTCTATGATTCCTTTTCATTGCTAGACCCTATAGCAAGTTGCTCACAAAGTCCCTTTCCTCTGACAAGTTTCGTGATTTTGATGTCAACGTCAAACTCCATAACTTTTGTGATCCAACCTGCCCTTTTCTCACTTAGATCCTTACTTAATAGAAATTCATTCAGACTAGGGTGGGCAACTAAAATATGAATCTTACTATTTGAAAATAAAGGCTTAAATTTCTTTAAACGTCTAATCACAACAATAACATGCTTCTCCACAAAAGAATATCTATGTTCATAATCAGCAAGACCTTTACTAAAAAAGGCTATTGGCTGCTCTAAATTATCATTATTCTTCTAAACAAGCATAACAGAATTAGAAATAATGTTACCAAAAGAATATAGAGTAAAATCTGGATTTACCAGTGTTGGGGCTGATGCTAAAGCCTCTTTGATTGCTTCAAAGATGTTCTTGGCTTTCTGGTCCAACTGAAAACTGCATTTTTCTTAAGCATGGAATTCAAAGGCTACAGCAAATTTGCAACATCAGGAATAAACCTCCTTAAAAAGTTAATTCTGCCTAAAAATATTTGTAAACCTTTCTTATGATTGGGCAATGGCAGTTCAAGTATGGCTTGGACCCTTTCAGGATAGTAACTAGTTATTTTGACACTATGTGTCCCAACAGCTTACCTTCATGAACCATAAAGATACTCTTCTTTGGATTCAAGGATATTCCAAACTCCCTACATTTCTCAAACACTTGTTTTAGATGCGATAGATGTTCCTCAACATTCTTTGAGAATGCTGTAACATCATCTAGATATATCAGCACAATTTTATTGATTAGACTTTGAAAAGCCATATCCATGGCTCTTTGAAACATGGCACCAACATTAGATAAGCCAAATGGAATTAATTTTTAAGCCATAGTGCCCCACTTCGTAGTAAATGTAGTCTTAACTGGTCTTCTTCCTTGACCAACACCTGGTTATAACCAGAATAATCATCCAACAAAGAAAACCTTTCGGAACCAGCAACCACTTGCAAAATCTGCTTCATCGAGGGAAATGGGTAATGATATTTCAGAGATGCTCTGTTAAGATCTCTAAAGTCTACGCAGAGCCTAATCTCTTCATTTTTCTTTCAAACCAGTACAAGGTTAGAAACCCATGAAGTATTTTTGATAGGAAAGATAATACCCCCCTCAACCAATTTGGTCAGTTCCTTGATCATTAAAGGTTCTAAATTAGGGTTCAAAGGTCTTTGTTTCTGCCTAACAAGCCTGGATCCAGGTTCTAACTCAATTGTGTGATGGGAAATGTGGGGTTCAAACCCTTTTAAATCTAAGTATTCCAAAGCAAACACATCATGAAATTCCTGATATAAAGCAATAAAATATTATTTATCCTCAGGTGAGCATATTTTTCCTATTTTAAGGAGCTTACCTTTAAAAATTTCCAGTTCTTCATAATGTTCCTCTTTGATCTGAAAACCAGCTTTACCCTTCTTAAGTTGATCATCTATGCTGAAAATAGACTCCAAAGTGACAAGTCCCTTTGGCAGTTTGTTCATCTTCAGCTGTATGACTTGATCATCATACTGTTGCTTAAGCTTTTCTTGATTCACTATAGAAAATTGATTTTCCTCCAGCAGAAATGATAGAATCTGTTCATCACTGTCAAACACCTACTAGTCAACGTTGTTATTAGGAATTGATGGCCTGACAACAACCTTTATGTATTTCTATGTTTTCCCCTTCTTGATATCATTAGGGATATCAAATTGTGCTCCAACAATTGTAAGTTGATCTGCATGTTTGTTCTAACTTCTGGGAACATAAGTCAAGTTGAATGCATCGAATTATTCGATCAGGTCCCACACTCTATTTTTGTAGGACTTCAAAGTGTCATTTTTCACAACACTCAGGCCTCTAACTTGACTTACTATTAATTCACTGTCCCCATAAACCTTGAGATAGTTCACTCCTCTTTTCCTTTCCCATTCCAGACCTTGGATAAGCCCTTCATATTCAACAATATTATTGGAACAGGAAAAAGCAAAACAAAAAGAAAAAAAATACTTGTCACCTTGTGGGGACACAAGCATTGCACCCCCTCTAGCTCCATTCTTATGTCTGGAACCATCAAAAAACATCTCCCATAACTCCTCTTGCTACAACTGCAATGAATCTGCACTTTTTTCTAGGTTAGGCATCTCTTCATCTAGTTCATGAAGCACATAATTACCCATACTAGCATCGAGAATATGACTATCAGGGTTATCTACCACGTTCTTTGTTTCCCACTCATACAAAAGTGACTCAAGATAACCTTCAACCTACAGCTGTTGAGCAACAACAAGTTCACTATTAGTAAAAATGACACAATTTGTGTTTGCAGCAGTAGGGACAACATTGATCGTGGTTGGATTATAAGGCTCTATGTGATCCTTAGCCAATTTCTCTGACTTGATAGTAACCTTGGTCTTGTATCTCGTCCTAAAAAACAAATGGGACCAATTTGATGACAAATAACCCCCTATCTTAGTTGTGAAATCCCTAGACAAACATAATGCAAAAAATAGAGGCAAGTCTATGACAAAAACATCCCGTGGTATGGAAAATTTGGGACAGGCCTACAAGGTCAAAATTAGGTCTTTGATGATACCTACAATATTAATAGCTGATTCGTCTAACTGAAGTACCCCATTTTCTAATGGTTGATACGTCAATCCTAACTAATCTGCAATCTTCTTGGGCATGACTAAGCTACTAGCACCGCTATCTACCATGCAGTTATGAACTATTTTATCCCCAACTATTAAGGAAACATAAAAAGGAGGAGGCTTAACATCCTTACCTTGTTGTTTAATGGGATGTTGGTTTTTGTCTTGGGGAGTATTTGTTAGGACAGTCCTAACTTTACCTACTATCATTTCATTAGTCACTTTCAAATTCGACAAAGTTGACTGTAACATTTCCTTCTAACTTGGGATAGCTAAAGAATCCCACATGGACATTGTTACATTCATCTTCTTCATATTTTCAATTATATTAAAAGGCACAGCTAAACCTACCTTATGGTGAACCTTTACACCAACAGGATCATCTTGCAAGTGTGGTTGCTCCTTGAGTGTTCCCTTGTGCAACGCGAGGCACTTGTGATGTGGATGGTTCAGCAACTTCACCCTTTCCCCTATTGGTTGTTTGCTCAATATCGAGAGCTCTTTTCTTTTCTCTTGTATTTGCTGAGATTGGATCATCCGCATTGATCCCACAAAACTCTTCTCCCTGAAATTTCAGCAGAGTAGCATCATTTGTAGGTTGCTCCTGATGTTGTGGAGTTGCATCATTAGGTATGTTCTGCTGAAATTTTAGGGAGAAGAGTTTTGTGGGATCAATGCGGATGATCCAGTCTCAGCAAATACAAGAGCGAAGAAAAGAGCTCTCGATCTTGAGTTTGGGAGGTACATTCAAGACATGGGGGTATCCAGGGGTTTTGAGTCATCAAAAGAACAAGGTCCAACTTTTGTAAGCCATTGGAGCATAGTGATAAGGTTTTGTATTTTACACAATAATGACATGAGTAATCTATCATGCACATGGAACAGAAGTTTTATTAGTAATTTTTGGTAAATCCCCTAATAAATCTACACACCCAAGTGTTAAGAAATATTCAAGGCATTGTTCCTTTGACAAGTTTTCTCAAGATTCAAGGACATTTATACTAGAGAGAAGAAGATAACCTAGGATGGGTTGTAAGCCACAAAGGGCAGGCCATACATAGTCTATGGCCAAGACATGACCAATCGCTTCCAGAGGCCCAACAATCTACAGAAAGAAGCCATCCCAAGAAATGGTAGTGGCTAGAAGGAGGAAAAACTTTGAGTATTTTTTTTGCAATTATAAACCCTCGACCTGAGAAAATGAAGGAAAACAAAGAATCACGGAGAGAGTTGTGAGATGTCAATGGAAGAGTGATAGAAGACCATGAGACTATGACATTCTTTTATCCACAAGAAAAAAATCAAGTATAGAGTGAAAGGAACTAAATACAAAATGCAAGAGACTCGGCCATAGAAGGAGACAAGGCTCTCGAAATCTCAAAAAGAGAGAAAAAATGATGCAAGTATTATATACAAAACCTTACCTAGGTTCAGTGCCTTTTTCTATCATGAGATTCACCATAAAGATGCCTCTGTTTCCGTCATGTTTTTCCATGGAAGTTATCCAAACCCTAAGCTATGTCGGCGGCCAAGCTTCATCCAGAAGCTTCATAGAGTAAGATGATGGAAAAATAACTTTCCAAGGAGTGACTTAGGGTTATTTTACCCTAATGTGAATACCAATGGACTAGATGGTATTTTCTTTTCTTTTTTGCAAAAACACATAAAATGCAATGTTAAAGCCACGACCTAAGGTGTTTTTTTTTATACCTTAGGAATTTTTGTGAACTCTTATAACCTTTGCAAAATGTAGTCATATATGCACTTATGGCTTGTATAGCCTTGTGCTATATTGATGCTAAAAGTGCCTTTAGTATTTACTGCCTTGGAGGATTTGTGACCTGATTTTTTTTATGAGTTGACTATCATAGTGCTTGAAATATAGAATATTTGCATGAATATTATTGTAAGACAAATGACTTGGAGGTGTATTTATAAGCCTTAAGTCATTTTGTAATTATTAATTGCAAATAGGGATGAGATGGATTGACTTGGGGAAGGTAGTTGAGAGGTGTTTATTGTTTCAAAGGGAATATGGGGAGATTGGGATCAGTTGGAAAACATGTGCCAAAGAAATAGGAGCTGTTTTGAGCTTTGGAGGTTATTTTGGAGCCATTTTCAAGGTGTCATCATGTTTGACAAAGTCAAATGTGACTTTTTCACCTTTTTGGAGCCTTTTGGATAGAATCCAGGGGCTAGATTTGTGGCTTTTTGAGGACATCCGAGATTGGAAGTTTCCAATTCCTATTTTTTCGGAAACTATTTGAAGCTTTCTTACTTAATCACTTTTGTAACACATTACTGAGTTAGTTCAGATTAGGCTTATTCATGTATTAATGATTTTCACAGTCCATATGCAGTGTTGGTCATTTTGTGTAACTCTGGAGGTATTGAATACAAATTTTTCCCTTGGATTTTATTGGTAATGAATACTTGCCTTTTATTTCTTTGCAGTTTAGTGTATATGAAGTGATTTGATGAAGCCATCAATGGAAGTTTCATAACTCCCTTCTGGTTTTTGTCTCATGTTTTTACCTTTCTGCAAATAGTATGTTCATGCAAGTCATTAATTGAGTAACAAGTGCTTTTACTTGCTCATTGTGAAGTATACCTTCCCTTGTGTAGTTTTTTGCATTCAAACCTTTTAGTGAAATACTTATGCAAGAACATAAAAAATGAATTGTGCATATTTGTTTCTTACTAGTTGAAATCAAGTGTTAGTTTTCTGAGTTTGATTTATCTCATTTTTAGTTTGGTGTATCACCCAGTTTAAACTTTTAGCTTTTCATTTATGTTCTTTCTCCCCTTTTTCTCAACAATCTAGTAGTTAGGTGATATCATATCAAAATGAAGTCGTCCATCTCCGAAGGTTCATTTTAGCTTTAGGTGACCCACAACCTTGAAATGATCCCATGTTTCTTCAGAAAACTCAGTTTTAGAACTTTGGAGTAGGGTGCTTTTCTAGGAGATAACAATGAGTTGATCTATTTTTGTAGATAAATTTGTCTTCATATTTGATGAGAAACAAATAGTAATGATGAGTTGATCTATTTTTGTAGATAAATTTGTCTTCATGTTTGATGAGATACAAATAGTAGGGTGATGATATTGATGATGTGCTTTGCATTTGATTTTTGCATGATTGCTTGATATGATTGAACACATTATGTACTTTTCTGATAGATTGATTGTATCACCTTGATATTGTGATTTGATTGATTTTTATTGATATGATGTTTAGGAGGATTTTAAAATACTCTAGGCCAAAGAGAGATTTCTCGGGACCTGGAAGATGATCTTATATTATCACAGCCTAATATTGCATTGACTCCCATATGTGGGTTGGGTTCATTGCTTAGGATCCCACAGTATAGGATCAACAGGGGGTTACTGATAGCCTTAGCTAAGTGGTGGCACAATGAACATAATACCTTCCATTTTCCCACTAGTGAGATCAGAGTTACTCCTGAGGACGTATACAAGATACTAGGGATCCTTGTGATAGGCGATATTGTGGTCTATGACCACAAGGAGGCTGGTGGGACTCATTCCTTGTGTAGAGTTTTCTAGGATCCGATAATTTTTGGATATGAGATCCCATGGAGAGAGATGGTTGAGAGCTTTTCCCCACTCCCCTTTGTATTGGATGAATTCATTGGTGACTTTTTATGTCCTGACCGTAGGTCGAAGTGACTATCAATAGGATGGAGTCACATCCTAGAGAAGATGATCTTATAGTAGATGAGGTATGCATGGGGTTCATGCATGTTGGCCCACCTATACCATTATTTGCATCAGGTGATATATACAGGTGGGAAGAGAATATCTTCCAAGGTGACTCTTTTACAGATCTGTGCGTGGGAACACATTGCTATCACCCACCTCTTTACAAGGAGAGATCATCCCATTGGTCACCCATATGTATATGCCTATGCAGGTCCAATTATCTAGCCTAAGTTGGGCAAGTTGGAGTACTGGAGGAGGGTACTGGATGAAATGGATATAGTTATTTGGATGCCATATGTAGATTGTGAGGCCTGGGATGAGGATAATATTGAGTTGCCCTCTTGTGGCTTATCTAAATACTTGATTGGGAGGACCCCTTTCATCATAGAGAGAATTTTGGTTATGCGGTGATGAAAATAAAGGGATTCACAACTCAAAATTCCATTCACTTGACAAATTTCATAAAATTATTCATCTCAAACAATGATTAAGCGCATTCTAGATCACATTGGAAACATTCTCATGATAGCCCACAATTCAATGCACGAAAATACTATTTATAACTTCCACAAAAATATAATAAATCCAATCTCTTCGGTGAGATTAAAGATAACATAATTATAGACGTCCCTTCCAATTTTTATGAAGATCCAATGGTGGAAAATAAATATATTGAATTTTTCCCAAAACTGCAAACCCTAGGTAGTGTTCAAACCTGCCCTCACAAAAATGATCATAACTTATTCAAAAATTAATGAATTTTGATGAGACTTGAAGAAAATGAAAGTATATTCACATAGAAACAAAATAAAATTAGTTTCAAATCCAAAATATAGACTTTACAATCCATACCATCACATTTTTCAGACTGTAAATTCTGAAAAATATTGTTAGAATAGGCAATCTCACCAAAATAGTCATATCTTCCACAAAACTCAATCAAATGGAATGATAAAAAAATAATTGGAAAGTAGAAACAAAGATCTTTCCATCCATTATTTGATTCCATAACAGGCCATACAAAGCACAACTTCAGCCTGAAAACAATGTAAAAATCAGAAAATGCACACCAAACTTGAGGTTGTCATTCATCAAACTTCAAAAATAATGTCTCCAACCCCAAAATTCGAGTTTTGGAGGTTTTACTTATACATTTACAGCCAAAACCAACTATTTTCAACCACCTTTTAATTAGTTTGTTGACAAAACACCTTAATGACACTTTTGACAAGTTGCTTGACAACTTTCTTGAGCAACTTTTACAATTTTTACAATATGGAACAACTTTAAACATTATTTGACAAATGACTTCAAATATAACTTCATAAGACTCAAAAACCTATAAAATGGTTTGATAAAACTTATTATAAGACCCAATACATAAAATAGAGCAACTATTTACAAATGGCCTCATGGAGGCTTGAAAGCAACTTGGTGCTCCTGCACCATATACCCCTTGAAGAAAAAACTCAAGTCCCCTGAGTTAGCATAAAATAAAGCACCTGCAAAAAGAAATGAATCTTCACTATCACCTACAATCACAAACACTTGTATCTTCTTCTTAATCCATGGTTTTGTCTTCCTTGATATCATGAACACAATAAGAAAAATGTGTCTTCCTATCATCTTCTCAACATCTAGGCTCCAAAACTCCGTTTCTTGTGTATAAACCTCAGTAGCATCATCTATATTTTCATTCTTATAATTAGAGTACCATATATATCCTGCATCATATTCTTGAAAACATTCATATACATCATTAGCAAATAGATCTGCAACATCTTTATTAACAACCTTATTATCAGCAACAACTTGATCATGAATATCAACATCAATGTTACCAATAACTTTATCATCATCAACTTGAGTATCAATACAAGGGTTATCAGTAACATCAACAACCTTCTCAACTTGTTCATAAATAAATATTTCATCAAATACTTGAGTACCAATAACAACCACATCATTAATGTCAACATCAACATGTTCATTAACCAACAAAAAAGTTTGTTCATCTTCAAACACAATCGAAATATCATGCATCTCAACTTGTAACTTATCTTGCTCAACTTGAACACTAGATTCAAACTGTACCTCTATCTCATTTGTTTCCTTCTTTTTTCTTTTCTTCTTCATAATATTATTTAGAGGCCATCTTAACCTCTTTGACATCAGTATATTCCAACTCCTTTATGCTTCCTTAAGAAGTTGGTGTTCTTTGGTTAATCTTTCCAACCTTTGGCTTATCTCTTCGATGGCTTTCTCAAACTCTATTTGTCTTGCCTTCTTTCTTTCCTTCTTTCTCATTTCCTTTTCCTCTCTTTCCTTCTTCCTTTATGAATCCTCGGCCCACCAACATCTTCACAAGAAATTCTCTCCTTGCTTCCACTTCACCTTGCCTCACCTAGGCAATCAGGTTCCTTCCTCAACCTGTAAACAACCACACAAACAAACCACAAACAACTTTCCCAGAGCATCTTCAAGATCTGATATGAAAATGATGTAGAGCAAGGGATTCACAACTCAACATTCTATTCACTTGACAAATTTCATAAAATTATTCATCTCAAACAATGATTAAGTGCATTCTAGATCACATTGGAAACATTCTCATGATAGCCCACAATAGAATGCACCAAAATACTATTTATAAATTCCACAAAAATATAATAAATCCAATCTCTTCAGTGAGATTGAAGATAACATAATTATAGACTTTCCTTCCAATTTTTATGAAGATCCAATAGTGGAAAATAAATTTATTGAATTTTTCCCAAAACTACAAACCCTAGGTAGTGTTCAAACCTTCCCTCACAAAAATGATCATAACTTATTCAAAAATTAATGCATTTTGATGAGACTTGAAGAAAATTAAAGTATAATCACATAGAAACAAAATAAAATTAGTTTCAGATCCAAAATATAGATTTTACAATCCGTACCATCACATTTTTTAGACTATAAATTCTGCAAAATATTGTTAGAATAGGAAGTCTCACCAAAATAGTCATATCTTCCACAAAACTCAATCCAGTTTAATGAGAAAATAATAATTGGAAACTAGAAACAAAGATCTTTCCATCCATATATGATACTCCATTATTTGAGTCCATAACAGGCTGTACAAAGTACAACTTCAGCCTAAAAACAATGTAAAAATCAGAAAATGCACACCAAACTTGAGGTTGTCATTCATCAAACTTCAAAAATAATGTCTCCAACCCCAAAATTAAAGTTTTGGAGGTTGTAATTATACATTTACAACCAAAACCAAATATTTTCAACCACCTTTTAATTATTTTGTTCTCAAAACACTTTAATGACACTTTTGACAAGTTGCTTGACAACTTTCTTGAGCAACTTTTACAATTTTTACAATATGGAACAACTTTAAACATTATTTGACAAATGAATTCAAATATGAATTCATAAGACTCAAACACCTATAAAATGGTTTGATAAAACTTATTATAAGACCCAATATATAAAATAGAGCAACTATTTACAAATGGCCTCATGGAGGCTTGAAAGCAACTTGGTGCTCCTGCACCATGCGGGTGTTGAGATAGTTCAGGAGAGTGCAGGTGATTCCACAGGGGGTTGCCAATTATGCTAGGTGGAGAGAGGATGTCTCAGAGTGGGGCCCCTTCATTTCCTATGAGGCAGCAAGAGGAGAGTATATTGGTTTATAGCCGAAGATATGGGACTACAAACCAGATATTATAGATGCACATATGACAAAGGAGTACACTTAGTACTTCCATACACACACTTTCCCATGGTTGATGAGTCCTGATGAGCCCACTTCACTAATTGATGGACCAACAATCTAACATGTGTGGAGACACCAGAAGGGTGAGGTACAAGTAGAGCAACCCATTAGAGGATATGAGGATATTGGTGGAGATGATGGGGATGATGGGGATGATGACAATGATGATGATGATGATGATGATGATGATGATGATGATGGGGATGATTGGAGGAGGCCACCCATTTTTTATTTTCAGATTGCGAGGAGGTGGAGGACCATGAGGATAGTAAAGCAGCGATCAATAGGTTTGTCTCACATTATGATCAGGGCTCCCTCCCGAGAGCAGCAGAGCCAAATTGACAGTTTATAGACATAGGTACAAGCTCTCTAGAGCCAATTGGCACAAGATTAGATGATGATTACTTAGATTCAGACACAACCACCACCCCCAGATGCACAAGTAGCTCAGTTGATTACTGAACAGGACATTTTGAGGTAGCACTGCTAGTAGGCAGAGGGTATAGCAGAGAGGCTCTTGAGATCTATGGAGGGAACCTCCATTGGAGAGGTTGTTGTAGAGGGGTTGTCAACTACTCAGGAGGCTAATTATTACCGGATGAGATATTATGAGGTAGTACCCACGAAGCATCGGATACCATTTACTCAATCGGGCATCAAGTCTCACACTCATTCTAGGAGTCATTCTAGGAGTACAACCAAGAGTGTGCTATAGTCGGGTAGATGAGAGATAGCTGGTATAGGGGTAGGGATCTAGACAAACTAGCTACTTTTAGAGGAAACAATAGCCATAGTCCCCATTCTTATGCTCCCCATTGATGATTTTTATACATTCATTTTTGTCACATTTTATGTATCTCTCTTGACATTTGAGCATTGATTTGATGAGATTATATGATATGCAGCGGTGATTTGGGATCCTATATGCATGTGTCTTATATTATTCTATGATGAATGTTCATGTATGCATTTCTATTTATATATATTATGTTGCTTATGATTATGCTATGATGATGTATGTTTATGGATAATGATATTTGCATGATGAATCTATCTTATGATGATGCTTATACATATGATGATGATTATTATGATGCATTGATGTCTATGAACTATATATGAACTTTATATAATTATGAAAAATATGTTATGATGGTTATGATGTGAATGATATGTGAATGATTTTATGATGTTCTATGATGTATGGAAAATTTAATTGATTATGGATGCAAAAATATTGTGATGAAATGGATGCAATGAATGCATTTTATTCCTTTCCAATGTATGGTTATATATAATGATGCAATGATGATGTGATAATGAAATGAAAATGATACATAATGATGATATGAAAATAAATGATAAATGAAAGTGAATGAAAATTAAAATGATATATGAATTATATGAAAGTGAATGAATGATGTGAGAATGAAAATGAATGATAAATGATAATGAAAGTGATGTAAGAATGATATGAAATGATATGAAAATGATAAAGAAATGAAAATGAAAATGATAATAAAAATGATATGTAATGAAAATGATAATGATATGAAACGATAATGAAAATGATGATATGAAATGATATGAATGATGTGAAAATGGTTTCCGTCAATTTCAAAATGTACTCAATATTTATTCAAAAGAGATATATTGTTTTTGATGTCCTTGCCAGCCTCCCAAATCCATTACACAAATGCAAAATGAATGAAATCTATATTAATCATGCAAATTTAACTATGCAAAATTAACTATACCTTGTTGTCATTCTGTGAATTGACTTTATGCTTTTTATCATCATTGAGCTTTTTGAAATGTTGGAAGTTAGTCCAAGCATCAAAGGGTATATCTGCACCGATGATATCCTGAGTACCACTTTCATGATTTTTGATATAGAAAGTTAATACAAGCATCTAGGTATAATTGAACCGAGATGTCCTGAATATTGCTTGCATAAACATAGAAAAGTTAATCCCTTTCCTATGCAAATTTCGAAATGTCATCAATGATAATTTTGTAGACCATGTCTTGTGAAAAATTTACATAGTAATAATTATTAACTTACAAACAACAAAGAAAGAAAAATCATACTCCTTCCTTGTTACTCTAGTTCAGTACATCATTGAGCCACTCCAGAGATATGATGTCATAAAATTTCAAAATAATAGTTCAACTTATGCTTTAAGTGTTCCAATCATTTTATTCAGATTAAGATCATCTAGTTTGTTCCAGTTTCATTATGTAATATGCTTCATAGTTTTTTTGACCATGCTTGATTGGATATTTGATGTTGATCCATTATTCAGATATTTGGCACATTTTGCAATTTGTCTACTCAAAAGTCCAAAAGTCGATTGCCCCTAGCGAGTTTGCACTTTGGCTCCAGTTTAGATACAACCTACTACTATGAATATAAACAATGATCACAAAGTCATGATGAAATCTTGTCACCTCTAGGAAATGTTGTGTTCATGATGCAAATATAATGGCAAGAGATGGATTTGATGCTGATAAAAATGGCTATGTACAAACGATGCAGGACACAACTTAATAGATGGAAGATCCAACTAATTCACAAATACCACCTTTTTGACAGGTTTTCACCATTTGTTTTTATTGTACTTTTTAGATTTTGTGATTTTTCTGTTGTTACCAAGATGCCTATTTGCCAGGTTTTTAGAAAGGCAATGATTTTTTTGATTTTTCACTTTTTTTGTATTTCTTTCTTTCTTTTTTTTCTTCTTTTTTTGAATTTATCCAAAAGGATGCATGTTTGCTAGGTTTTCACCCTAATGATGATTTTTTCCAAACCTTTTCTATTGTTTTTAGATTTTTTCAAGACTTTTTACACTATTTGTGCTTAGACATAAAACTTCCTAAGATGGATTCTATTTGTTGGGTCATCAAATAGGTCCCCTTCAAGTGTAGATCATTGATATGCTCTAGAACCATATGCTGCAATGATGACAAATGGACTCAACCAATTTGGTTTTAACTTTCCTTTCTTCTCGCGATCTTGTTGGTTGTGGGGATTTTCCTTCAAAACCAAATCACCCACTTGAAATTTTTGTGGTCTGACTCTGTGATTGTAGCTATGATACATGACTTGTTGATAACCCTTTAATTGATCAGTTGCACAATGTCATCTTTCATATAGCATTTCTAGTTCTTGTAGTCGAGAAAATATGTAGTCTTCATCATTTATGAGTCCCTTCAATGAGAATCGAAGTGAGGGTATCTCAACTTCTAATGGAAATATTTCTTCTGCTCAATAGAGCAATGTGTATGGGGTGGCTCTTGTTGGTGTGTGAATTCTAGTTCTATAGGCCCACAAAGTTGGATTTAACTAAACATGCCAATCATGGCCAACATCATTTACTATCTTCTTCAGGATCTTCAGGATTGTTTTATTTGAAGCCTCTGCTTGGCCATTTCCCTATGGATAATAAGGTGTAGAGAACCTATGTTGGATATGGAATCTTTTACAAAGTTTGTCAACATATTGATTCTTAAAAGGTCTCCCATTATCAGTGATAATGGAGCTAGGAATACCATACCAGCATATGATGTAATTCAAGATGAAGGATGAAATTTTCTTGTTGGTTACTATGGTCAAGGGAACAAATTCAATCCACTTGGTAAAATATTTAGTTGTCATGATTATAAACTTGTGCCCATTTGATGAAGGATGAATTTTACCAACCAGATCTAGTCCCCATTGAGAAAAGGGCCATGTTGTAGTGAAAGGCTGCAACTCTTGAGAAGGCGCATGAATAAGGTTTCCATGTATCTGACACTTTGGAAATTTCTTTACAAAGGTAAAATATTCCCTCTCCATTGTTGGTCAATAATAACCCATTCTAACAAGTTTCTTAGCTAAGGTCCATCCACTTGAATGAGTTCCACAAATACCACCATGAACCTCTTATAAGGCTTTTTCAGATTCATCACGTTCAAGACATCTAAGGAGGGTGCCATCAAGGAAACATCAGTAAAGGGTGTCAATGATTAAGGTATAGCGAGAAGATTGTTGTATAAAATTTCTCTTTTGATTTTGGGACAAATAGAGGGGTAAGATAGTATCTTTCAGGTAGGTATAGATTCTACCGTATAAAGGGGAATCCAAACCAATGATATGATAGATGATTTGAGTCTTAGGATTATCATAGGTGGGGGTATATAATTGTTCCACTAGGAATTCATATCGAGCTTCATTTTTTGATAGTTGTAGTAGTGAAGCAATTGTAGACATGGCATTTGCAGCTTTGTTGTCAATCTGTGGAATCTGTGTGAACTTGATCTCAACAAAATAATTTTTGAAATCATCAACCATGTTCTTATAAGGCATTAACTTGTCATCCTTATTCTGATAATCATCATTGATTTGGTTAATGACAACTTGTGAATCACCATAGACTTGTAGCTCTATGATCCTCCAATCCAATGCTACTCTCATTCCAATAAGAAGTGCTTCATATTCAACTATGTTATTGGTGCAAGGAAACATTAACTGATAAGACTTTGGAATAGTATGTCCCTGAGGAGTGAAAAAAATAAATCTTACACCCGAGCCATGTTGTGTGTAGGACCCATCAAAATATAGTGTCCATGACTGCTTCGTTGTTTATGTGAAAACATCTGCATTAGGAAATTCAATGTGCATTGGATGATCTGTTTGTAAGGGTGCTTCAGCCAGATGATCTACTATGACTTGTCCTTTGATGACCTTTTGATCTATATAGTGAATGTCAAACTCACTTTAGATCATTACCCATTTAGCTATCCTGCCTATTAAGGTTGCTTTGCTCAAGAGGTACTTTAATGGATCAATTTTGGCCACAAGTTTAACTATATGAGCTAACATATAGTGCCACAAATTTTGGGAAGAAAAAACTATTGCTAAATAAGCCTTTTCAATAAAAGTGTAGTTCAACTCATGACTTGTCAAGGTCTTACTAATGTAATATACAACTCGCTCTTTTCCTATTATGTTCTTTTGTGCCAACAATGCCCCCAAGGATACTTTTGTGGCTGAAATGTAAATTATGAGTGGATCCTCTGGTACTAGTGGAACCAAGACTATTGGACTCATCAGATATTTCTTGAATTTATTGAACGCTACTGCACACTTTTCTTCCCATTTGAAAGGACCATTTTTGTGCAAGAGATGTGTGAAAGGAAAAATCTTGTCTACTAGTTGTGCAATGAACCTTCTAATAGATTGTAGTTGTCCTTGCAATAATTGAAGTAGACTAATATTTCTTTGTGGTGGCATCTCCATGATGGCTTTGAAGTTTTTTGGATCCACCTCTATTCCTTTTTCTGAAAAAATATATCCTAACACCTTTCCAGATTTAACCCCAAAGACACACTTCTTTGGATTAAGTCTTACCTTGAATTTCTCCATTCTGACAAAGATTTTAGATAGGATTTCTAGATGTCCTTCTCTTGTGTAGGATTTTTCTAAGAGATCATCCACATAATCTTCCATGAAAGTGTGCATCATGTCATGAAAAATAATGGTCATTGCTCATTGATAGGTTGCACTTATATTTTTGAGTCCAAATGGAATCACATTCCAACAATAGGTACCCCAGGGACATGTGAAAGTAGTCTTGTCTTGATACTAAGGTGTGATCTTGATCAGATTATACCTAGAGAATCCATCCATAAGTGAATATGGCGTTTCCAACTGTCAGGTCCACAATTGTGTCAATGTTAGGCAGGGGAAAATCATCTTTTGGAGATGCTTTATTCAGATCCTAAAAATCTATACAAATTTTGATACGCCCATCTAGTTTTGACACTCGTATAATGTTAGAGATCCATTCTGCATAGTCAATGGATGGAATGAATCCTACATCCAATAGTTTCTTTAATTCCTCTTTGACCAACAAGGCAACATGCGAATGCATCTTTCAAAGTTTTTGTTTTACTGGTTTTGTCCCCAACATTATAGACAAATGATGCATGGTAAGATTAGGATCCAGTCCAGGAATATCTGCATATGACCAAGAAAAATTGTGTTAATTGGATTTCAACAATTCTATGAACTTTGGTATCTCTTCTTCTATCAATGAAGTGATAAGTTGTAGGATATTTGGTTGTTCTTTAGTATCTATGTTGATTGCTTCTATTGGCTCAATCAAAATAGAAGATATCTCTTGATAGTGTTCTGGGAGAGTGTCATGTTTCTCATCCTTCAGTGCCTTTAAAAGGTTTTCACCATCAGATACGCTCTTTCTTTTTCCCTTTTCATGATCTAACATTGTCGTTTTTCGGTTTTCACTGTTAGATCAATCTTTTATATTATTAATTTTGTAGCTAAGAACTTGGCACTCTCCTGATTTAAATATTTATCATGAGATTCATTGGTGGAACATGTTTCCAGATTCGAAGAACAAAGAAAATTTACAATGGTCTCATTATTTAAAATATAGGGATATCAATCGGTTTAGTTTGATCCCAATCAATAAGCTTGGGATGGACTAAAGGCAAAGAATCATTCGGTTGAGTGCAGTCAAGGGTTGTTAACGTCATGACATGGACATGGTTACCATTCTCGCTATAAGGAAGGTCTATGATGGTATCCTCCTATCAATAATCAATCTTGTTTCAAATTGAATCATCCTCGTTCGATTCATGGTCATCTTGAAGTACATATTCAAGTGGTTGAGTCCTTGAACTTTCTCCTTGTGTAAGCATGGTTGTATATTTTTGTATGAAATCAACCTTTTTATCTCTCCAAAATTAATCATCATAAATTGTATCCCATTCATATTCATTTGAATCGGTGTCAAAGTTATCTTGCAATCTAAGAACTGTCAAAGCTATCTCCTCACGAGATTTCTTTTGGACTACTTCTTCATGGGTTTTCTTTAAAGCGGCTCCTTTTGTATCTTCACCATACCCAAGTCTTTTTTTATCCTTGAGATGTGTGACTGTAGGTTGAATGGGTTCTATAATTCCTTCCTTTATTTTACCTATGGGACCAGTCCCTTCATAGCTCATCCTTTGCATTATAGCATAGCCTTTACCATATTGTTCTATAGGAAATTTGATATGCTGAACAGATTCAGCTTCATCTTTATATAGCCAATTGAGAATAGCTCTATCTTTGGCTTCATCTTCTTGAGTGTTAGCCTTGATAAATTATTCATCAAACATGGTGATGGGAACTGAAGATTGTGCTCTTAGTGTGGAAGCTGCTACAAATTATTGTTTGGATATTGTGGGTTGACCATGTGACCTTGGAGAGATAGGTAAGCTAGAGAGACATAATGAATATTCTCCCACCACTTTGTCATTCAATTGGAATTTTGTGCCGAATCTCTTTATCAATTCCTTTGATTGGTCGTTATGATTTGAAGGGAAAACAGTAAGAGCCTCTCAATTATGTGGTACAAAAGTGTCCTAGGTCACTCTAAGATTAGAATAAATTTGACTATTGTTATGATCTGCTGGTATGGTTATCTCTTTTCCGTCATAAGGAAATCTTAGACATTGATGGTATGTTGATGGTACCGCTTGCATTTCATGGATCCAAGGATGACCCAAAAGTATGTTGTAAGTAAGGTCTTGATCCAAAACTTGGCCGAAAGTGTTCTTTACAACAAGTCCCACTCTGATACGTAACATGATAAGACCTTTGGAAGCTCTCTATTCATCATCATATTCTTTAATTGTTATCTTTCTTCTTGGATCAATAGACTCTTCATAAAACCCTAAGGTAAGGACCAATTTTAAAGTACAAATATTTAGACTGGCTCCTCCATCTATTAAGACACGCCTAATTTAGGTTTTACAGACCATGACTTCTAGATAAAGTGAGGAGTTGTGGGGATGAGTCATGGATGCATCATATTTCTCAAAAAATGATAGGCACATGGGTGAGGACAAGTATCCCACCATGGCTTGAACCTTATTAATATCCAAATCAGTGAATACAGTTGTGTCAATGAGAGCCTTCTCCAAAATGTTCTTATGTGCTAGGGATATCTTGAGAAGCTCTAGAATAGAGATTTGAGCCGATGTTTTCTGCAATTGATCAACTAAATTATAGTGCCTTGGAGAAGGGATAGTTGATTTGGATGAGCTTCCTTTTTAGCCTATCCCATCATTGTCACATTGAATTTTTGATACTCTTTCTTCTCTTTGACCTTGATGACATTAACTTGCTGGCCATCCATGTACATGTGATTGATTGTTCTATGCCCCTTGCATCTATGGTATTCACAATAATACGATTCATTCCACAATGGTGGTTTGACTCCCATCTCATTATCTCTTTGAGGTGGAAAAGTAATGGAATTTTTATCCATAATCTCTTTGAGAATTGACTCAAGATATTGGCAGATTTGAATTTTGAGTGCTGCTGAGATTATTGTTGAAACTACCATGATTATTGGCCATGTTTCCTTGATCGGAGTTGTTTCCCTAATTTCTTTTTCCTAGATTAGTTGAATTTATAGGATTGGTGTTATTGCATTGTGTACCTGGTAGATTGAGGATGGATGATTTTGCTTTCACATTGTTTTCATCTACCACACCATCATTGCCAACATTCTTGTTTCTAGTCCAAAATCTTGATTTGCCATTGTTGTTGTTATGATTATACAAATTTGGACTATCTTTGTCAAGTTAAATCACTCCTCTCTTGACTAAGTCTCCTTCAATAGTGATTGAATTCTCAATCAACTTCTCAAATGATGGAGGACAATGAAGGTTAAGCCTATAACTCATTTTTTGATTAAGATTGTCAATAAAGATATCCATCTTTTCCTTTTCAGCAACTGGACGAGAATATTGTGCAAATAATCATCTCCATCTTTGTAGGAATGTGTTGAAGGGTTCTCTAGTCTTTTTCTTTGCTCTGCATAAATCAAGCATAATTATTTAATGTTGAATGCTATAGGAGTATCAGGATATTAATTTGTTGATAAAATCCTCAAATGTCTTGATGGGTGGAGTGATTTTAGAAAGCCATTCCATGGATTTTCCACCTAAGCTTCATGGGAAAAATCTCATCAAGTATGTGTCCTCATGCACAAATTCTAGGCTCATATTTCGAAAATCCCTCATGTAGTTAATATGATCTATTTTCCCATTGTATCTATCAAATTTTGGAAATTCACAATGCTTTGGGAATGGAATCATGTTGAGTTTTCTATCAAATGGTTATGGACAAATATCCTCCAAAGCATACTTCTTAGTTATACCCCCTTGTATTTCCTTGATTTCCCCTTAAGGTGCTCTTATTTGTTGGGTAAGGGTACTAAGATCGTTTAAAGAAGTTTCATTCTTTTTCAAGATTTTCTTTGATGTTGTCCATGTCATAGTTAGAGGGAAATTTGGCACCTTGATTTTCCAGTAAAAGAAAGTATCTTTCTTTATTTTTCTCTTAGAGCTTGTCCATAGCTATGTGAAAATGTGGATCTTGTTTAGCTTCTTTAAGCATTTCCTCGATTATTTCTTCATTTGAATTATTTCCATTTAGACGAAGCCTATGAAAAGTATTTTCTTCCCTATCACCCATGTTGCAAAGTGGGTTCTCTCTTTCATCTTCTTCTCTTTTTTTTTGGGACCTCGTAAAAACAGGCATATGCTTCTATCAAAATTTTACTAACTTTGATCACAAAATGGGAGTGCAATTTGCTGGATGCCTTAGTTGAATAGGGTGATGGACCCTATTGATATGACTAAGGAATTTATAATTTTTAGATAGTGATTCCCTAGATGAAGGATGATATATCTTGATATGGTAATTAAACTAAAAATCAGAAATTTATGTGAAATTGATGCACTTTACGATGTTTTGATCTTAGTTTGAAAAATGAGGATTTTGCAAAATCCTAATGTTTCCAAGTTTCCCTATTGCAACAACTAATTCAGATGATTGAATATTGAATTGCCAGTTACGAAATATAAGAACTATGAATGGGTTGACTATGATTATTCATTTGTGAAAGAGCTCTTCGTTGATAATAAGCTTGTGAAGATAAAGGCTCTAAAGAAAAATCATCAATAAATCCCCTAAAAAAGTCATGATATCTATGGATGAAAATTCGATGCTCAAGCAAGACTTTCCTACTTTGGTATAAAAAGCATCTCCTTTTCAAGGCCTTCTTGTAGCTAAGGTACCTTTTTGGTTTCTTGATTCTTTTCCCAAGGGATTTCTTGACAAATATTGTAGATTTCCAGTCCCTAAGCATAGAAAAGATCAGTTTTGGAGATGCTCAAAGGGTTGCTGGCGGTAGATTACATCAGAAGATTATTTTAGTTCAAAACTACAAATGCGCTACTCTGTGCCAAGGATGCACTAAACTATTGCATGGATGCGCTAGACTTTTGCATGGATGCACAAACTATTGCATGGATGTGCCATAATGTTGCATGGATGCGCTAGACTGTTTCATGAATGCGTTGAAAGATCAAGTCAATGTGTTGAACATAATTTTTTTTGACAATTTACTGAATTGGATGATCTTTATCAGAATTATTATTTCAAAATCATAGCATGCAGTAAAAAAAAAAAGTTGTTTTAAAGTCCTAGAATCTAAACAATGAGTGTATGATCTCTGAAATTGCCATAGGTATTTGTAAAAAACAAACAATTCAAGTAGACTCACTCTTAATGGTCAAAAGGGTCATTATAATCATCACATCCCACATCTTAAAATTGCATTGACTCACACAGCCATATCACCCCCTAAACGATGCCTGTGTTTTTATCTTTTCCAAGTGTGTACTCAAAGTTAGATTTCTTGATCCTTTGAGCAAATGGTCCTTAGCAATTATATGATGAGTATCTTGGGGGAAGATTCTTCATGCACTAGACTATTCCATGAATGTGCTAAAATATCAGATCAATGCACTACTTTGTACCATGTATGCGATAAACTATTGCATGGATGTGCTAGACTATTGCATGGATGCGCCAGACTATTGCATGGATGTGCCAGACTATTGCATGGATGCACTAGAATTTTGCATGAATGCATTGAAATGTCAAGTCAATGCGTTGAACAAACATTTTTTTGACAATTTACTAAATTGGATGATCTTTATCTAAATTATTGTTTGAAAAACACAACATGTAGTAAAAAAAATAGTTGTTTTAAAGTCCTAGATTCTAAACAATGAGTGTATTTTCTCTGAAATTGCCATAGATATTTGAACAAAGAAAACACTTCAAGTAGACTCACTCTTAATGGTCAAAAAGGTCATTATAATCATCACAACCCACATCTTAAAATTGCGTCGACTCACACAACTATGTCACCCCCTAAAGGGCACCCACATTTTTTTCTTTTCCAGGTGCATACTCAAAGTTAAATTTCTCCGTCCCTTGAGAAAATAGTCCTTGGAAATTATATGGTGAGTATCTTGGGGGCAGATTCTTCCCTCCCCTTGCACTATGAGTATTATAATGTTTGGCTACTAACTCGGTTAGCTTTCTACACTAAGGCTCATAATAAAGGTGTATGTTCAGTGCGGAAAATGATAAAATCGCTTAGGAGATCACCCAACCTTTAGAACAAAGGCTTTGGGGATGGTTATCTTGCACACTACTGTCGAGTGGATTTTCATCAACACCTCGCTTTTGA
This sequence comes from Sequoiadendron giganteum, assembly GCA_007115665.2. NCBI lineage: Eukaryota > Viridiplantae > Streptophyta > Pinopsida > Cupressales > Cupressaceae > Sequoiadendron > Sequoiadendron giganteum. The sequence goes on from CM021102.1 coordinate 193,209,490, forward strand.
TTATTGTGGGTTAGAATCCTTGGCTTTAGGGGTTCCCACTTAGGTCTTTCCTCTTGGGTGAGTACTTTTTCCCACAAGAATAGGCCTGCTAAAGGTTTTAAAAAAGCATAACGTGAATGAAATTAAAAGATGAGTTTGGAATTTTGATCACCTAGTTAAGGGGAGAGAATAGGCCTATCACTTGATAAACACAACAAACAATAATGTTCAATTTTAATCCCAAATAAAAATTTGCTAAGCTAGGTGAAGATATTGCTTCACAAAAGACATGGGATTCATTTCATCCAAGACATATCAATTTTTTGGTGATTACCCTAGGATTGGTTTACTTTAATCCAAATGGATACCCTAGGATTGCTTCATTTTAACCTTATGCAGAAATATTAACCTCTATCCATAGACGTGTCAAAATCAACATTAAAAATTACAGTCTCATGAATGCGCTAGAAGAACACATAAATGCACTATAATAGAGCAGCTATGCACCAAAAGAACACATCAATGCGCTAAAATAGAGAAATTATGTGCTGAAATAGGCCTTGTATGCACTAAACTATTCAATGTTTGTATTAAAATGGGTCTCGTATGTGCTAAACCGTGAGTCCAATTTGTAACCTACCTGAAAACCTGCAGTAAAATATTAAAAACGGGGAAAGGGCCCCATGATGGGAACCAAAAATTTATACGTAAATATGTGGAAACAACTAATAAGTTAAACAAACACACCAATGAGAAATTGTATCAAAGAATCTAATTTAAAGATAAATAAACTCCAAACTCAGCAGATTCTTGAAAGTCATCCCATTGTCCTCTATTGCCAAGAATTCATTTTAAGCTACTTAATCTCAGATTGTGTAAGAAAAAGCTCAATAGAATGACAGCCTAGAGAATGAGATGATATGCAAAGTGCATTCCTATGCTAAATGATATGAGATAATTAAACTAAGATAATGAAACTAAGAAAAAATTATGCAAGCTATTCTACCATGATTTTTTATGCTAAAATGATAAAGCTAAGATGCTATGCTATGCTCAAGAAATCTAGGATATTAATATTGCTAAATGCTTGATAATGCAACTATAATACTCATGCTATGAAACTAGATGATTTTCAAAGCACAAAGAGGTCTTATTTATAGACTTTTGGAGGCAAAATCTTAGTTGGCAAAGATCAACGGTTGAAATCAAGCCTGGTAGGATGAACGGTGGAAGATCGAGAAGTTGGAGAGAAAGATGGAAGCTAGAGAAAAAGAGGGAAGATGTTTCCTCCTACAAAACCTTCTCCATTCAAAAATGAAGGACAGTAGCCATTTATCATTTTTAGTTATGAGAAGTTAGTTGATAGTTGAGGATAATTTCATAATTAAATAATTAAACTATATGTGACATATGGATTTACAAGCTCCCATAATTAAATATTAAAATATTTAATTATGTGTTAAATATGGATAAAAAGTGTTTAATTAAATATTTAAAATATTTAATTATATGTGAAATGGGAATGACAATGGTTTATGGATTTTGAAGAACTTTTAATTTATTTGAATTAAATATTCAAATTTAAAGTAATAGGATAATTAATTTAAATAAATTATAAAATTCATTTAATTAATTAAGAAAAATGATAATAATTAAATAAACTTATTTATTTAATAGAAGAATTAGAAAATGAACAATATAAATAAATAATTAAATTTATTTATATGTAGATGGAATTAGAAGATTAATTAAACAGCTCGTATTTAATTAATTACCAGACTCAATATGATGTGACCATTTTTAGATGTATATAGTGACATAAATGCAGTTATTATAGATAATTTATTTGAGATCTCATGCAAGAAGAATTGCAGGTTCACATGTGTGAAGATGGAATATTGAAGAGCTTGAAAAGATAAAAGTGTATGCAAACTCCAAGGACAAATATCTATGATCTGAAGCATTTATTGTTGAAGTGAATGGGATCAAAAATCAAATATAAGTGCATTAAAGAGAGAAATCATTTGATGAAAGGAAGTTGTGGAAGAGAAGTAGAGTGCAAAGCAAGCTTGAAGAGTTCAAAGCATTTTCATACTGTACAATTTTAGTGTTTGGCTTTGGTTTGTTGCCAAGAGGTAAGTTACCACTACTATACATTATTCCCTCTAAATTATTCATTAAATTTTGAATGTGATGGATATACCTCAAGTCTTAGATGATTTAGAGAGAGTGAAACCATAGTTTAAGTATCCTATTAAAACCTGAGAACTCAACCCCTTGGGTGAATTTTCAGAAGTTCCCCTTGGTGTTATTTTGATTGAAGGCATTGGGATGTATATTCATAGAAAATTGGAAGAACCTACTTAGGGAAAAGCACACATATTATGGTTTGAAGAATTAACTGGAAATGACTTTACCCTAAAATTGGAACACAATGTACTTATAGAGATGAGATTAGATGTGGGATGGTTTTTGGGACTTTAGAAATAAAAAGAGATGTATTAGATTGACACTTAGCAAATTTCATGATCAATTTGTGTGGCTTGACAATTTGCATATGATATCTAGAAAAGTAATTAGAGATGTTATTGGTTTATCATCCTCCAAAACTACTCTTGAATATAATCTTGAAAAAGGAAATGGCTTAATGAAGAACACACGTACTAGAATCAATTATCTGGCAGTTCAATATGTAAGTTTGATTATTTCACACCTGATTTTTGGTGATAATGATATCTCTACCACCACAATTTACTTATCATTAGAAATGGTTGAGAAAAGAATAAAATATGATCTTTTTGAGTTGCTCTAACAACAACTATTGGAAAACTTGAATGATATCAAGAAGAAGAAATGTGCATTTAGATATGGAACATTAATATCATGTCTAACTTTCTACTTTATGAGAGAAGTTCCTTGTATAGGATTTTTTTGGATAAATACCAAATCGGTTGCTCATTAGATTAGAGAATTGATGAGAAATATTGGAGATTTGGATGCACAAGGAGATGCCTTTGTTGTATCCTTTGGAAATTTTTAGAGAAGAATGAATAGAAGACAAAGAATTCCAAGAGAACTAGTCACAAAATACAAGGATGATATAACATTTCTGGTATCTACTAATAGTTGTATTATTAAGGCAATTGAACTAAGAAACACATGGTTTATTGAGCTGGGGTATGAGATTGAAAAGGATTATAATTTGTTATTTGTATTGAAATGTTAATCAATATTCCTTGAGATCCCAATAGACCTAGATTTGGAAGTTATACTAAAGTTACTCGAGAAATTCTTGAAGGATCTGAATTGATCTCTGGTAAATCTATGACTACCTCCAGAGAAAATAGAAAATCTACTGAGGTTCATGCATTATTTTCTAATATTGAGACAAATCCAAGGAAAATAAAGCAACTAGTGAGGAGAAAGGTACATCTTCAAATAGTTCCTAAAGCAATCACCAATTCTTCACAGACCATTGTGGAAAGCAAAAATTCATTGACTAATAAATTTAATGAACTAAAGAGTCAAGAAATAAGTGAAATGGTCACTTGGGTAAAAGAAAAAGGATTGTTGGAAATCAAAGATAGGTGCAAATCTATACATTGCACTACACTTGAGAGACTTAAAGAGGTTCAAGAGTGTGAGAAAGAGGCTATAATTCTATTCTTATTTTGTTGGATATGGCCTGACTGATTCAAAGATTCAAGGATGTTGAGGACATAATTTAGACAGAATTAAAGTATGCATCCAACACCTTTAATCTAGCTCTAGATCTGGATGGTCAAACTTGGTATGGTTTAACATATTTGCATGAAGAATATATTACATCACAGAAGGAGAAAGGATAAATGATTGAAAAATATGGGAAACTCAGAGATCTAATAAATAATAAGTGCACACTTATATACTATGCTCTTTCTTTGGCTGAAAGGATTCTAAACTCTAATGTGTCTCCCAAGACTCTAGTTGAAGGAAAACTCATCCTAGTTGATCTTAATTATCTATGTAGGGTCTTGTTAGAAGCAAAGAAGCTTTGAGATGAAATAAAATCCTCTTGGGCATGTACTTTTAGAAAAATTCAAAGGACACCCAACTCCAGTTGATTAATCACATCTTCTATGTTGGATGTACTCCTTAAGAGGAGTATTCAAGAATGTAAAGGAAACTATTAAATAATTAAATGTTTTTTATCCTTTTCCGTTGATGTAAAAGGGGGAGAATGTGAATTTTTTTGTGAAAGTAAATGAAAAGTTGCAAAGAATAATTTGTTTTGATGGTTTGCACATCATGTGTTTCCATCAATCACAAAGGGGGAGATTATTGGAAAATAGAAAGTTTTCATTGATGTCAACAATGGAATTTGGAAGAGTGTCATTGATGTACATTACTTGTATTGTCTAGTAGTTACTCTAGTAATGGAAGACTGTTGATATAGTATTTTGCTCTAGATTACCTTATTTTGTAAGATTCACTTAGAAGATGATAATATGTTTTATCTCAATATCACTTGCATCCACTATCAAGATTTTAGTTGACTTGGTTATGGTTAGAAAGATAGTGTTACCAATAGTTTGGAAAATTGTGTTCTACTTATATACTAGTTTAGTACAATTGGTTTTTGGTTTGGATTCTACCTCAAAGAATGATATCTCTATAGGAATTTGTACATATATTTGTGACTACAATATGCATCTTACATCGAAGTTTTTTGATGGTATGTGAATAAATTTGTAAGATGTGGGTAATAATGTTCTACTTTGAGAACTACAGTAAGTTTTTGTACAATACATTGATGAGGGAAATTTAGCATTTTCTCATTATAATTATTTTTTGTTGCGAAGTTGAAGATAAGTTATTTGGTGTCATCTTAAGGATAATTCAATTTGTTAACATTTTTTTGTGTTACACATTTGATGAATTGCATGTACGTTTGAGGTTTTGATGTTTTAGGTCTAACTCTAACTGACCTAATTATGGAATGGAGTAAAGGGGTTTTGATATATGTTGTGAATGTTATATGGATCTATCTTAGGTCCATGTCGACTAATATCATATAATACACATGAAGATGCATATTTTTTTGAGGATAATGCTAACAAAATTGGTATTAATTTAAAATAGGGTTTCAATAATTTGGCTGACCTAATTAGTGAATACAAATATAAATGATATAAATAAGACATTTTTGTGTTTTGTGAAAGAAGAGAGTGTGTGCATGAGAGAGTATATGTGATATGAGTGAAGATGAGATTCATAGAGTGTGAATGTATGGAATTGTATGTATGCGTAGACAAGAGAAGTTGAGTATATTGTATAGAGAATATTTTTGTATCTAGTACTTCATCAAAATTGAACTCTAGCATAAGGAAGGTGCATTCTATCTCAATTCATTTCTTGGAAGTGAGACTTACTCTATTTTGTAAATTATTTTAGGTTGTGAATCTTCAAGGATAGTATGTCCTAGGAATGAGCCATTTATATATTCTATATCCAGATATATTATATTGTGAGCTAACCCTCACTATGGTTTTTCCCTGTAAAAATCCTGGTGTTCTTGTGTATTGTTATCTTGTCTTTATTTCATGCTTTCACTTATTATTTTAGTCAGAATTTTTCTATTACTTGGATGGATATTAAGTAAATCATTTAATGGAATACTAATTCAACCCCCCTCTTAGTATTTTGGGTGTTCAACACCTAGAGCTAATATTTAGCGAAGGCATATTACTCCATGGGTATTCAAGACACATGTCAAAATTTTATATGCTTGATTAATATAGGAATAATCTTGTTGACCCACGTGCTAAAGTAATGTTTCCTAATTTCATGCTTACCTAGGAGATTGCATTTGAGTTTGAGTGCAAGAATGTGTTAGTTGATAACACTTAAAAACCATAGAATTATTTTTCATTGCAAGAATTGGGTAGCCCCCCTATAAACTACAATGTGCCTGGTAAAAAATATTCACATGACCAGTGACACTAGCATGACACAACCTCTAGTATCACAGGGACAAAGGGGAGACTAGACCTTGTTACCTCTTGTTTGCAATAGGATTATTTAGCCAATCAAGGTAGGACCTCTGCCCTAAAACCATATACTTTGAAAATGAATGAACAACTTTTTTTCTTTTGATCTACTTGATGTGATGCTTGTTGGTTTATGAGGTTAACCAAATTTTTATTATAAAAGAGGTGAAATATTCCATATTTGAGTAAATAAAATAGTTGAATCTTACAATTGATATTCTAATGTAACCTTTCCTAATTTTGGCTATTATTTACTAACTAATGACATTTATTATGCTTTCCATGTGTTTGAAACACTTGAAATGATCCATCAAGAGATAACACCTCATGAAGGTGAAATAATATTGTATAAGAGGTTGTGCAATGGTGATCCAATGCTTTCAGGTGATAATACTTCAAGCTAGGTAATATCTTCCATTTTATCACCTAATCTTAATATTGACCAATTTTCTTTTATAGATGGGAGCAATAAAATGTGTATTTAGATTTTCCACAACTATGGTGTGTTAACCCAATTACTAATTCTATCTAAATTAAATCATAAGAATATTCTTAATCTACCTCTAACATACATGTAAAAATATAAATATATTTTTGCTAGAGTTAGGACTATGACTAGCATCATTTTTCTCTTACAAATATTGCCAATTAATCTAGAGAGAGTATGGAAACTTAGTATCCTAAGTCTTGTATATATTGTAGTTGTCTTGTATATCATTAATTTGGATGCACTTTTTTAGATTTTTGATCTTATTCTATTTTATATTTTTGTTGCTATTTATTATCATTTTTCTCCTATTTGAACCTAAGGTTTCTCTATTTTCAATGTTCTTGAATAAGGTGGTTGTTTAGAAGTGCTAGCAATGAGATATTTTTAGGTAAATATTTTTCTAAAGTATTATTTTAATAAAGGAAGACTCAAATTCATTTATTCATTTTAAATATAATTATTGGATTACATGTTTCTACACCCATGTAATTAGATTTTTATGTTGCTTGCATTTTGTAGCATTCTATGAAACTATATATCTTATGTACACCATAATGTTTCTTCAATTGTTGGGCTTGATTATTATAACTAAGTATTAAGTAATTTAATTCTAAAGGTTTTATTTTCCCACCATTCTAATTCATATTCCAAAAAAAAAATATTCACTACATGAAAGTTAATATAATCTCATCAAATGTGCTTAAAGAGAATTATCAAAATATAAAAATTAGAAAATAAAATAATATCATAATAGCCCAACTAACTAGAGGATTTAGGTAATTATTTTGGGGCTATGTGTTGGTTTTTCAAAATAATTATCTAGGTTCTCCTAAATATTAGCTACTTCTTACACTTGGATATCCCAGGTCAGTGGCCAATGAACAAGAGACAGATTGGAAAATTATCCTTTGCACTTTAGGCTTTGCAGAACCAAGGTGGGTAACCCTATAACATAATTCAAACATAACACCTCTATGAAAATAATTCCTTTGAAAATAGATCATCATACTATAGTGGTGGAAGGCATTTGATGGGCTAAATCATCTATGCAACCTTCTATACTCTCAATGATTTTCGGTAGTATGGAAATAAACATAAATGTAAAAGTACATGAAAGTAAAAGTTTTTGGTTTTGAAATTGGATCCACCTTAGACTTCGGCTCTATGGCTTAGATTGACCAGTTCCTTATCCACATAGAGTCCAAAAATGAATTAAAACCTCGTACAATAGACCAACCCTTGAATTTTAATAGCTTACTGCCTTACAACAAGAAACCAACAAAAGATTAATAATAGCAAACTTCTTAAAAGTCCTTATTATATCATCACAACCTATATATATGAATTGAAGCATATTACTCTATTCCTTGAACAAAAACTAAAAAATCACACATTCATGATCAACAAATTTTATATGAGAACCAGACAAAATCCTTGATTGAGTACAAGAGTGGAGAAAATGATAAAACTAATGCATACCATTAAATATAATGCAATGGGAATTTAGGTCATCTATTGTTATTACAAAGAATACATTACAATATTTCCTTCCTAAGTGTAGAAAGAAAACACTATGCATGCTAAGATAAATGACTTGCGAAGTTGGAAGAGAATGGAACCCAAAAAAAAATAACAAAAATTGCCTTTATAGTGCAAGCATAACTTAGAATTGAATTCAAAATTCTTGGCCCTAACCTAACTAGGGTTTCAAAAAGAGGAACTCTAAATACATTTCAAAATGATCTGAATTGCTCCTAAAAACTGAGAAATAACATTTCAAAATGATCTAAATTGCTCCTAAAAATTGAGCAATAACTAATCCATTAAGGCTTTGACATCTTGAGCACACTCTAGAATGATGACTTCATGAATGCAAATATGGAGTGCCCACAAATTTTGTAATAAAATCCTAGATGAGCATACCCTGATAAAATAATTTGAAATTTTCAACACATCAATGAGTAATGGTGTTGTCCAAAAGTAAATGCTATGTTGAAATGGAGAAAAAAATCAATCAAGAATGGATTGGATCTTATCAACTAGCTAAGAATGTTGCTGAGAAATCACTTTTGGTCCTTTCCCATGAACTAGAGTAGCTGACTAATGTAGTTTAAATACTACCTATCAGATTAAGCATGGATGGTTGAGATGTAAGCCCTAGTTAAACTTTAAAACATGGTTGTTGATCGCCAAGAGATTCTTGATCAATGGCCGTCATGTTACTTTATTATATCGAAAAATCCTTTGAGTGAATGGGACACCCAATCATGATGGCCTACACACATGCAATGTAATAATAATCTGACAATTGTTGTTGAGGATACATGTTGCATGATCAATCTATCACGATTCAAACTTGGACCCACCATCATTCCCTCATCACATATCACATTTAGGACCTAGGAACTCTAGCACATAAATATGATGTAAATGAATAGAGTGATAGTCACCTGATTATGATCTCTAAATCTAGACAATTGGAGCTCTCATCGCACTACACAAGACTATTTTAGTTAGCATAAATGTGACATCATTCACAACAATGATCTGTGAATGACATGTGTGATGATTGTTGATCTTAATTTCTCATCGCATGTCATTGATCTTCGATCATCACCCATCACACAAAGGCAACCATCATCTTGGAAGAAAAATGTGATGCACCAAACCCCTCTAATATGTCGACACCTAGCATGGAATATTCTACCCCCAATCCTCCCTTCTCCTTATATCACATATTGCATGAAGCAACATAGAAATAAGAGTTGAATTTGCAATATGAAGAAGTACTACGATGAAATCAACTTGAAGGAACAAATTTTGAATATGCTAAATAAGTTTTTCTTAAAAGAGGGCCGCACTTAGGAAATTTGAATGAATGATTTTTTAGCGAAGACCAAACACTAAGGATAAACATCATCAACAAAATAAAATATTCTAAAACTATGTTAGTGGCAGAAGAGGTTTGAAAATTGACCAAAAGACCAACAAACCTTAGAATTAGTCAAATTTATGAAGGTGCATTGGTGCAAGTGGTAAAATTGATCAAGTGGTTGGTACATAAATGATAAACTAAACACAAGGTTATAACTGAAATGACTAGGAACAAGAAACAAGAGGTAAAGAGAGAAACATAACAAAAGTTCATGCTTAGACAAGAGAATTATGTTTTTGCACATGAGGGTTTTAGGAAGCCCTATCTTATAGATTTAGAACCCTAAATGGCTACAATTGACGAATTTCAAAACCTCAAAGACCTCAAAATTTAAAAAATAGAAATGGATTTTGCAAGCTCCACCAGTGGTTGTAGTTGGGGATGTCTATTTAGGAGGAATATATCAAGATTTTAGATCTCTAGAGAAGCAAACCATGCCAAAATATTTGTCTACAAATTCAACCCAACCTTTTAAGCTCATTTAAGGGCCCTAGACCACCAAATGAAAAAGAGAGGTCAACATTTACCCCTATCAAATACTAGCCTATCAAAGGAGTTGAACTCTCTCAACCAATAATTATTTGTCACACCTTAGCAGCAAAAGTAACCCCTTTCCTGCAAACAAAAACACACAATTATCCTTGAAAAAATGTAGATTTTCTCCATGTTTGATCTGGTCATTGCAAGGTAGCCATGCCACATAGGTCACTTCACCACCACACATTAAATCTTATAAATTTTTTCTAAGTGGAAAAAGTTTAGAACTCTAATTAGCACCACATGGAACCAAGGTTTCTTCATATATGTTGACCCCCTCACACGAATAAAGGAAAAAAGAAGATCCCTCCAATTCACATGGAAAATAAAAATATGCATCTTCATTGTGTTAGCATGTAGAGGTAAATTCATCCTCTAGTAGGTCAAATAAAAAAAAGTGAATCTTTGGCATACAAGGGACATGAGTATCCAAAAAATTATTACTTTTTTACTACTCATTAGTACTACAAGTAGCATGCTTGGATTCATCAATGTTGATGTAGACCTCATCAATGCATCCATTTAGATCATGAGGAATTTTTAGTGAATATTTATACTCTTCAAATTGTCTCTTTGTTTCAATCCTTTTGCAATCTATTGAGACATATGTGTCAAAAAAAATGGAACTATGGAACACATCCATGGAGATTATCTTAGTAACCATACTCTACCATGAGATACTTGGAGTCCAATTCTCATGAGGAAGACTATGAGTTGCACCCCCTAAAAATAATTTTTCATAGGAATCCATGTGACTAACAAAATCACACTCCTCAATTACAAAATCATCATAAATAACATCTTCAGTTGTACTAATATTTATCTTTATATTTTCATCTTCACATATAGCTACACCTATGCTATCTTCATGCAAAATTTTAGTGATAGCTTCAAAACCAGATAGAGGGACAAAAGAAGGTGAGAAATCAAACAAAGAAGTAGTCTCTTGCTCACCACTTATATTAGAATGATATGTATACCTAATACAATCAGAAATATGACTCGGTTCATCCCATGACTCTTTGGCATACATATCTTTTCTTCCTCCATATTGTTGTAACAATCAACAGTATCATATCCCACACTATCAAACTGAAAATCATCATTAGATTCATCATTGCTAAATTCTTCAAGTTGAAAATCACCACACATACTATCACACTCCTCTAATATAAAGATTTGACTCTTTGCTTCTATTGTTTCAACATATACAAAGGTATGAGATCAAATACTTCTATCGCTTCATCATGCCTTATAGTTGGAATATTGTTCTCATCTGCACATATGTCCTCTATGGGCTGCTCAAAAGTCAAAATCTTCACCACAAAAAGATGCATCATCATTCTCTACTATACAATCCAAAATCCTAGAGTAAGTACCATCACACATTCTAGATAGGAAACACTACCTCTCTATCATCTCATCAATGATTGAAAGCCATCAATCAACCTCTCTAACTTTGAAAGGTTTCCATCTTTGTGGCATTGTACTTAGACCTGCTTCAAGTCTTTCACAGAATAAATCAACACATATTGATTCATCATCCCTATTTGATTTTGGTATAGCATACCAAGGATAACTTTAGTGGCAAATTATTGCCAATTGGCGAATTCTAGGAATTTGGCAATTCGAATTTGGCAAATCTACCATATCTGCATGGTGTTCAAATCGCTAGGAAATCATAGACTATCAGTCCAATGCATGTCCATTTGCTAGAAGTTTTTTTTTATGAGGCATGCTTAGGCAATAAATTCGCCATAACAGACTACGCGTTTCCAATGCACTGATCAATATTTTCGCCTGGAATCCCGGGGAGTATGTGAAAGTCACCAACATATTCGCCAATACTATTAAAACAACATTAAATGAAGACCCATTTTGCCAATTAAAATTTACAAATAGTTGCTTGTGAAGACCCATTTCGCCAATTAAAATTTATAAATAGTTGCTTATGAGGACCTATTTCACCTTGAAAATTTCAAGGTATCGTTGTATAAGCACACGGGATTCGCCAAATTTTTAACATACCATTTCAAAATCCCATGGAATTCACCAAATATGGATTGATATAAATACAATTGAAACTGTTATTTGTTCTTACACATTTTGTTTGGTTCTAAGGTTCTACTTCTCGATTCAGAAGTCAACGAAACCTGAAAACATAGTCAAAGGTGAGTGATCATTTCTTGAATCTTCATACTGTTATTAGTTATTAAACTATTAGTTATAATAATAAGATTTCTTTATCTGTTTTCCATTCTTGCTTTAGTCTTAAACATAATTTTAAGTAGGGAATGTGATCTATATTCTCTGTCAGTCTGTCCTTAAACAAGAAGACTGATTTTTCCAGCTTTTATTCGAAGTGAGATCAATATGTCGATCAGAAAGGGTAAGACTCCTGAGCAGGCGAGTAATAAAGAGTCTGGGAGGACATCAAAACACCCAAAACGGGGAGGTACCATATAGTCTTACTTTGGAATTGGTAAAGCTTCTAATCCATCAGATCAAGGTGGAGCTACACCATCAACTCTTCCACCAAATATTATTGAAGATGGAGATACATCATCAACTCTTTCGCCACAGGAAGGTCAAGGTGAGATTGTCATTGTGTTAAATCAAAATGTATCAAATGAGGATGGCAATACCACAGAAGATGTTCCAAGGGATACCCTGGATAGCCAGAATGAGATAATCAACTTGGATGAGGATGATGTTGGTAGCAAGAAAAGAAAAGGCAAAGCAAAATTGGGGCGCGAGTGGGAAATGACAAGGAATTTTCAAATTGGTTGGTTGTCGAAGTACCCATTCCTTGAACTAGTGGGGGTATCAAATGAAAATGATATTGAAAGGGAAACAGAGGTCAGATGTAAGATTTGTAGTTGGAAATGTGGAAGAGACAAAACAATGCAGCTAAAGCTTGACACTATAGAAAAGCATATCGGAAAAGTTTACGAAAAACAAATCATAAACGGAAAGGAAGAATGTCTTCATGTTAAGTATGCCGCAGATTATGGAGAGCATAACCATAGAATGTCGAGGATTAAAAAATGTGAAGGTACACTTGAGGCTCATTTTGGAAAAGCCATGGCAGCAGCAAATTTGTCAAAAACTATTCAGATGAGTGTTTTTTTTCATATATTGTCTAGGGGGCATCCTATGATAGACTACCCAGAAAATTTTGATTTATTATCTTATTTGAGTGTTCCCCACTTTCCCTTCTCACATTGGCCAGTAAACATTGGATGGGAATTGGTGAACTGTCTTGCTGAAGTGGAAAAGCAAGATTTGAAGGAGAAATTAAAAGAGTCAAATTTCATTGCATTATCTTTAGATGAAGTTACTGTGGTAGACAATACTTCTTGGGTTTGTATGCATTTGTATACTGTAGAACAACATGTTCACCAAGCTCATCTTCTTTGTGTTCGTAAAATGAAGGATAGTTCAACATCACAAAATCTATTTGAACTAGTCAAGAAATCTTTGAATGAAATTGCAGGTTTGGATGAGTTGACAATTACCAAAAAGTTGGTGTGTGTAGGAGTTGATGGAGCTGTAGTGATGCAAGGTCAAAGGAGCGGTCTTTGCACAAAGTTACAAACTACTTGTGCACCATACATGCTTGGCATTCACTGCATGGCCCACAGAATGAATTTAGCATTTAAAATTGTAAGCAAGTTTCCAACACTATCAAAAGTTGAAAATCTAGTTCGTGAGATCCACGCATACTTCTGCCGAAGTCCCAAACGTTTCCTTGAATTTCAACATTTCGCTGAGGGAATAACACCTGGAAACAAGCTTCTCAAGGATGTTGATACCAGATGGATCTCCTTGCATGGACCAGCACAATGAGTTCTTTTAGAATATCAATCCTTGATTGGGTTGATGTACGAGCATCATAGCACAGTAGACAAAGCTCCTGAACTCTTACATAGGATAAGCGATATAGAGACACTCTTGACTTTAGCTAGTCTTATCCCCATGCTAGATGAGATGAAAAATCTTGTGAAGAAAGCCCAAGATAGAACTATGTATATTTAAGAATATGCCAATCTACGTAAACTTACATGCTTGGCCCTCGATCATCTATATCTAGATCTAACACAAGAAGGCGCAAATTATTTGATGTGGCAGAAAATTACTGATTTGAATAATCCTGATAATTATTTACAGTTTAATGCAAGCGGGCACTTATGTATTTGTGTACGTGGATATGAGATACCAATGTACCATTGTAAGACAAGCACTGGTAGGCGCTCTAGAAAAGAAGTACTTGTTAACAAGGAAGATTTTAACGACATTGTTAAATTTGTTAGTGATAATTTGAAGGAAATTGCAAAATCTCTTTCCTTAGAGATTTGTGAAAGATTCCCTCGACATGAAATAATTGAGGCCATGGGTATTGTGTATCCTTAATTTTGGGTAAACCGAGATAACCCACAATATTTTCATGATCAAGTAAAAATCATGATTGAACAGTTTTCAAATAAGTTAACATACAATGAACAAATAATAGAAGGAATTTTATATGAAAAAAAGCTTAGAAAGCAATGTCGGAGTTTTGCAATAGCTATGATGGACCAGTCTGATTCCATGGGCAAGGAGAACGCCTTTGAGTCGGGATCAATAAAAAAGGTTTGGACAAGCTTAGGTTAGAGTGAAATATTGCGTGGTTCGATGTCAGAATATTTCAAACCTATTGATTTATGTCAAACAATGATATTGGGGTCGGTGGAGGATGAGAGAGTTTTCAGTACATTGGGGTTTTTGAAATCAAAGTTAAGAAACAAACTAGACAAGAATTTGGAAAATTGCTTGAGGATGAAAGGAACTACGTATAATGTCAAAAAATTTCCTTTTGAAAGGGCACTCACAATCTGGAGGTCCACATGTGAAAGAAGAGGGGCCGGGTTGTGCAACACAGGCTCTCCAATTCTAAGAGCCGTCGGTACTGGTGGTGGTACTAGTGGCAGTGGCAGTGGGCTTGGGATAGATGAAGATGACAATGATATTGAAATTGACACAAATAAAACAATGAATGTTGATTTTGAGACATAGGCCAAACAAAGTGCAAAGCAATCTCCGAATCAAGATGACTCTTTTACTTTATCTGAAGATGAGCATTGGTTTGAGGACCCTAACTTCGTTTGGGAAATGGAAGAGAATTAGCAGGTTTTAGGTATTTTTATTGCACTTCTTGAATCAGTTTCCAATTTCCATTGTTCCAAAGTCCAAACTATAGTTGATGATATTTTATATTCTATTAAATGAAATTTGTGAATCATTGCACTTCAAGTTAATGATATCTTATAATCTTATTTTAGATTTCACTCAAGCACTACATGAATCATATTCCAAATAGTAGTTGATGATTTTTTATTTTGTATTCAAATAAATTGTGAATCATTGCACTTCAAGTTCAGGAATCAGGATATTTTATTTAATATTTTATATTGCACTCCAAGTCTCCATGATATTTTATATTATATTGCACTTCATGAATCATATCAGGATTTTTAGTCAAAACATAATAGAAGCTAACAAACTAACAGTTCAACATCCATAACTTAGAAATGAACAAAATAAACCTTGATCATTTTATTAAAAATAATGATATGTTTATACAATGGAGAGACATGAGTTCGAAATGAGTAATTTCCATTCAGATGCTAGTACTGTCAAGAAAATAAAACTCTAATGAGTTTAAAACCTACTACAGAATGACTGATGCACTAGCCAGCCGCCAAATCTCAAGAAACTTGTGCCAAAAGTGGCCCAAAACTGTCATCAACACACAACCAAAATCTTTTATAACTTTGTGGTAAAATAGAACGAAGGAAAATTACTTAACGTCGATCTAATTCAAATCCCAACCGTCGATCCTTCACTTTTGTCAGAGCATCGAATGGCTGCCTTCAAAAAGGTTGATGTAATCTCCATCTCAGCACGACAGTCCCACCACACTATGCATCACCAAAGGAATACACGTGGTGCTCGCCCGTGATATTGCAATCAATAAACACCTCACATCTTCCGATCACGCGATGGCGGGCAACTATTGATTTCCATCATCAAAAATCGTGTTCATTCATAACAGTCACCATTGTTGAACATAATCGTCGTGCAACTTTTTCATCAAGATTATAACACCTCCGTTGATTTTGAGAACGTGCATCTCGCAGCTGCTTTAGTAACCTGCCATATAATGTATATCTTTGGGTTGGGTCTTTTCTGACGTGACCTTTTTGAGGGTGGTTTCAAAACAACTTATGTCCCATTGAATCGTTTAGGTTGAGCCCCTTCTAATAAAAATGCTAAATATTTCACTTGACCTTTTATTTCTCAAGTTTGGGTCGGACCATGCCCTGTGTTTTAGAACAACTTTGAGCCATCATTTGTCATTGTCCTAGGCGGTATCCCCTTCCCCTCTTTTATTTTAAGTAATTGTATAATGTATTATTTTGTAGGGGTTATTTTTAGTGACCGTCGATCTCCCTACGGTTGATCTTGACCATTCCCCACAATCTCATGATGACATCACCGCTGGTTGCTTGGTGATTGCAATATAACGGGTCGGTGCCACGTGTCCCAGGTTGCCGATGCTGAAAAGGAGTAAATAAAGTGCTTAATATTTGTATCAGACTTTATTAAATTATAGAGTGGGTTACTAAACTAGATGTGAGATGCACGTGCTCAAGATCGACGGCGATGTTTTAACCTTGATGAAAAGTTGCTCGATGGATAGGTTTTGGTGCTGCTCACTATTGTGAATGATCATGATCGCCGATGGAGGGGATCAATGGTTGCCTGCCATCACGTGATCTTAAAGTGAAGGGTGTTTAGTGATTGTGATATCATGGGCGGATGCCACATGTATTCCTTTGGCACTATGTATTATGGTGGGCCCTCGATAATGACATGGAGATGTTGTCAGGCTGTCAGCCTTTTGAAGATGGCCGTCTGATCATTGATGATCTGACAGGAACAAGAGATCGACGGCGAGGATTTAAATTTGCATCAAATGCAATTGAAGCCATTGGCGTAGCAAGCAAGTGAGCTTTAATGGTGGATGAGACGTCTGCTGGCCATTTTTCATCGGCTTTAAGTAGTTAATTCCATTCTATCTTAACCACAAAGGCATTCAAATTTTTTCGAAGCGGTCCGGAGCCAGACATTGAGTTTTTCAAGCAATTACAGCAAGATTTGGTTTTCTGCAAGGCATGAAATCCCGTGAGTTACCTTCTATGCCACGATTTCTGTTTGAATGTGTTTTTTGTGGAGGTTTGTATTGTGTTGGTCAAGGGTCTTGTTGATTAAGATTGTAAGGTTACTGGTTCTTTTGAATTGTGGGAAATTGCAAAGTTCTGGTGTAATTTCGTTTTGGGTAGCCCTAGTTTATTCAAGAATTTGATTTTAGGAGAAGCCCTGGTTGTTCAAAATGGAGCCATCAAAGCAACATTCTAGCCATATTGATTATTTGCAAAGGAATTTATACGATGATTTCCTAGAATCAATTCCCGCTATCAACGAATGACAAGAAGAGGGGTTTGGTTTTAATGAATGGGAAAACCTTAGGCAAGGGACTAAGGTGTAAAACCTATAATATTGCAGATGCTAGGGTCCAAATGATGAGCCTAGAAATGTTTAGGAGATGGTATGGGCAGCGAAATGTGCCTCATCCTTTCTATAATGGCTAGAAGTATGATATGGGGAAACTAGTTGTACCAAATGTATTTCCTGATATTGACCTACTCAGAGCAGTGGTAGCACGATATGATCCTATTACAAGGATTATCAGGGATAATGATGGTGGGGTTCTACTGAATATAAATGTAGATGAGATTCGGAAGGTTTTTGATTTGAGTGAATATAGCCCATTCTTAGTCCGAGTAGATTTTGAGGAAATGAAGCAAGAATATGCAAGGTCAAAGCCTCTTTTCAGATCAAAATTGCTTCCTCCTCATTTAGCCAAGGCAGATAGTTCAACGACTCACATCAGCCCAACTGATCAGGAGCCTTTCAAGCTGAGCTATTTTGCTGATCACTTCTTGGCAACATTTTATTCACTTTGCTAGATTTTAGGTTTCAGCCCTAATATCATGATGCCCATTGCTTATATGTTTATGGGGGCTCAAATTTAGTATCCCAATTTTTCTGTAGTGTACGACTATGCATCTTTTCTTGCTGAAAAGATACATGAGGGTTTGTTGAAGTTGCATATGGGGGACACTGGTACTCCTTTCTTTTGGTACTCCCTATTAATGCATATGTTCTTGTACAAGAATGCCAACTTCTTCTCAGATAAAATGGTGTTGAGGCAAGAAGTGAATGGAGAAAGATTACTAGTACAGGTTTAGAGTGCAAATTTGTCTTGCAACAGGGGAGGTGCTAGCTTTGTGCAGTTTGATAACTGTTTTGCTTCCAGACTTAGAGCTAGATTGGTGGTAAATGTGCCAAGGGTCCCTAAGGATTTGCATGATTTTCTCCGACCCAAAGTGAGGAAGCCTGATTTGAAGGTGTGCCATAATTGGGGTGACATCATCTTATACCTCGTAAGCACTATCCTAAGGGTTTATGGTTTCCAAGGAGCTCCTCACATTCTCCCATATAATGTACCATCAAGGATGGGATTTGCCAAGGTCATGTGGCAACTAGGTTGCTTTCATGAGGATAATTTGACAGGGAAAGGAAAAGGGAATCTGTTCCCTGATTATACTGTTGTTTCTGATTTTGTCTTTTCCAAGGGAGGATGGGTCCACTTTGGAATATTTTTTGATGATTATCATTTGAAGAGTGGATCTAAGAGGCAGCATGACCCCGAGGGATTCTTTTCCCTATTCAGGCAACGAATTAAAGGTGGCAAGTTTGCACATGTTTTCAATTTTCCTGAGGATCTAAGCATAAATGAGTTTGATTTGAGCAAGCAAGAATTGAATAAAGAGAAATGGATTGCCTATGAGAAACTGTTGGCTATGGTGCATAAAATGGATCCAAAATATGATCCACTGATGGAGTTCACTCCATTTAACAAAAGAATAGATTTATTAATGAATAACTTCAAAGATATCATGAGCACCTTGAAAACCAAGAAAGTCAATTTGGAACTGGACTTGGGAATTCAGAGACCAGAGGTGAGGCCTAAAGAAACAAGGCCAACTTATCAGCCACAAGAGGATAGGCCTCTATACAAGAGGAAGAGAGATGATAGCAATGATGAGGAGGCAGGAGATAAAAGGGGAAAACAAATAATGCAAGCATCATCACAACCGGGTCAAGGGATCAGGAAACCTAGAGGGATAAGGATTGTGGACCAAGATTCACCACCGAGAAATGATCCTGTAGAGTTACTATTAGAGCCAAGCCTAAAGAGGCATAGGGTTGAGGAAACACAAGAGGCTCTGATGGATGAAATAATAATAACTGATCAAGACATGCATGTTGGTATCCCTTATCCTCCTAGATCAACACAATTGGTGTTAACTGATATGGATATAAAGGGGCAGCATGTACAGGATGCTAGGGTGGAGGCCTGCAAGGCATTCCTGGATGATGATGCCTTTGTGAAGACTCTTGTATTCTTGCAGTTAATTTGGAGAATGAAACTAGAGGAATATCAGGATAAATGCAAGAGAAGGAGAGAGTCAATACTTGATAGGTCTGAACAAGAGAATGATGATGAAGTTAAGGCCAAACTAATGGAGGAATTTAAGAGAATTACTCCTGAGGAAGGAAGGAGACTTGTGACTTAGGCTGGTATCTTACTTCTAC
The DNA here is from genome assembly GCA_007115665.2 of Sequoiadendron giganteum. Classification (NCBI taxonomy): domain Eukaryota; kingdom Viridiplantae; phylum Streptophyta; class Pinopsida; order Cupressales; family Cupressaceae; genus Sequoiadendron; species Sequoiadendron giganteum. The sequence goes on from CM021102.1 coordinate 193,229,225, forward strand.
TTGAATGGGACATAGCTGATGTTGTAGCATTCAATATTACCCTGCAGTCCAAGCATCCTATGCAAAATAGTGAGGAAGAGGTTAAGGCAGCTCTGCAAGACTTTGCTTTTAGTGAGGAATATGAAAGTCTGGCCATATGGGCATTGGCACCCCAGGGTAGAAAACTAAATGTGGCTGATATTGGCCCAAGTCTAAGGGGAGGGCTCATCATCAAGAGAGCTTCTAAAACCTCAACAACAGAAGCCACAAGCTTGACATTGAATGTGGCCAAATTGGCCCAAAAGATAGCTGAAAGGGAGGAAGCTGAAAAGAAGAGTCTGATGGAGAAATACAATGTAATAATTGGGGAATATAGTAGAATACAACAGAGGAATGTTGAGCTACAGTCTGAAGTAGATAGACTGAAATATGGGCAGGTAGGAGAATCCTCCAATGCCCCTAGTATCAGACCACTACCCACTACTTCAGGGTCAGTTCCCCTTAATATCCCAATCATTTCTACTCCTGGGTCCCCCATTCAGACACCTACTCTCAACCCTGCACTAGAGCCAGTTGAAGAGGAAGTTGAGTATTCTGTGGATCCTACCAAGAAGCAAATGTTGAATAAAATCACAGAATTGTAGGCTGCCCTAAAGGAAAGTGAGGATGATGCAATTGCTAAACACAATGAGGTGGTTGACACTATTTTGAGGCATCTAAATGAGAAGGTTGATTGTAGGTTGCCATCTGTACATTCTTTGTATTCTTTGTTCTTGGGTGGAATTAAAAACATTAATAGAGATCGGGAAGTAGTTTTGCCTTTGGTTGAGAAGTGGATCCCTTGGGCCACTGATTTAGATGTTATGTTTAAGGCTTCTAGGTTTGATGTAGACAACAGGCCTCATTCATTGAAGCCTACTCTAATTTTTGTGAAATCATTGAAGGGATTCCAAGCCCTACCTGATGATTTGAGTAGAAAAATTAGATAACTGGTAAAGATTTTTGATGACTGGAATGATACTTTTATGCCAGATATAATAGATGCATAGGGAAATATTAAGACGTTGCAGCAGTGGCAAGATAGGGTAGAAGAGGTTATTGATGCACAAATCAAATTGATTTGTGATGGCCTAGACTATGACTTGCTGGTGAGTAGTATGGATAAAATAATTAATACCAGCATATTCTTAGAGTCTTTTGAGAGAGAGGCTAACCAGGTTACGGTGAAGTACACACCTTACGATACTAAGTTGATCGAGGTGGTGAATTTTAATTGGCCAACGGATGAGGAATACTAGAGATGGGTGGACAAGTACTTAACCGAAGAGGAGTAAAATGGTGTCTATTACCAGCAACTAATAGCTCGGCTATTATAGTATAACTGATTATGGTCTATTAATAATTGACCAATGACATGTGTAATTTCTGGCCCAATGCTTGTTTGCTCCTTCGTTTTCTATAAAAAGGATTTCAAGGCTAGAAATAGGGGTTGGAAAGTCAGATATTTTGAGGTCGATTCTAGGTATAGTTGCAAAACAGATTGTAAGAACCAGTTATTTTAATATTAATACAATTTAGGTTTGGGGTTATTCGGTAATGGGGTTTTAGGTCTATGAGATTTGATGTTTCACAACAGTTCTAGCAATTGAGTTATGATGTTATATTTCGAGCTCATGTCTTTCCTTTGTATAAACATATCATAATTTTGAATAGCATAATCAAGGATTATGGTGTTCATCTCACTGCTCAATGCTCTGGTGTGTATGTTTTCCATTTTGGCTTTAATTCAAGGAATTAATTAAAATGCTTAGATGGAATCATGGATGGATATGTTTGTAAAGGGATTTAGTAAGAAGTATTGGGTTAGGATATGGATTGACACTATTGTAATGCAATATTTCCAGGGATCTTATATGCTATGTATTTGAAAAATTGAATCTATCGTTAAATTTTAAATGTTTGTGAATCTGACTCCCCAATGGTATATGGCACTGGTTTAAATTGTACGAGTTTGTGAAGTCATGTGTCTGTATGTCTTTACTTAGAGCTTGCTACCAAATTGCAAATAAAATGACTATCATAAGTTACGAAATAATGTTGTAATCATCCCATGCCCTTGATTGGAATTGGCAATTCCATAGGTAGATTAGGAGACAAACTTTGTTTATGTTAGAAAACACCAACAAAACCCACCCAAAAAAGGTAACATCCGAATAGATTTTCACCCAAGGTATTACATACGACATTAGGATTTTCATGAAAACAAAAATAAAAACCCCAACCTTAGGTTCCTTCCCAAACAATATGACACATTGACAGACCAGGACAAGGTCAAGACAAAGAGGAATTCAGAGAGCAAAATTAGAAGTTCCATCAAGTTCATCAGTAGTTCATATGATAAAATAAATAATATAGATAATTGAACATCATCACATTACTGAGGTCTGAATTTGAGCTTTTTAATTGAATTTCACATGAAGGAGTACATATTGGCACTGGCAATGCAAAATCTTGCCAATGCCCAAAGACAAATCTGCACAGAGTTGAGTTGGAACTTGGAAACTCATATTATCAATGGTTGAAAATAAAAAATCAAGTCACTGTATCACCTTTTCTAGCAACTTCCACTCTCCAGGTGGTGGAATTTCCATTTGTTCTAATTGATGTTGTTTGACTTGAAGTTTTGTTAACATTTCATGATTGTAATTAGAAGTGGAACCTATCTTGAATTCTTCAGTCAATTTTGCATTCAAGGTTATCAGTGTTCTGATTGAATTCAAATTAAAATAGTTCACATCTAGGTTCTGAGGAAACTGGTCCAAATCAATCTTCTTTGCACCTTCCATCTTCTTTCTGAAACCATCCTTTCTAGTGAATCGCTCATTTGTATCAAAAGCCTCTGGAAAACCAAGCTCTGTGAAGTTCCTTACCTTTTCATCCACCACCTTCATCTTGTTTGCAACCAAATGCAAATATTCCTTTGTTCCAGACATTCTTGAACACTTTTCAATGATAGATGACAACTTCATTGAGGTTTCAATCTGATTATTAATCACTTTTGATTTTAGATCATTGTCATTGGCTTTGTAGACTGTTTGTAGAACTTCATTTGTAGATTTCTCTAATTCCAACACCTTTTTGTTGTCCACTAAATATTTGTTGAGCTTCTTATAATGTTGTATGATAGCATCAATCAATTGAAACATGTCACACAAATGTTCAAACTTCTGCATTATTTCATCCCAGATCTTTTGTTTCATATGCCTCACCATATCTCTACAAAATGCAGATAACTTATTTTGAGAAGACTTAATTTCTTGTTTTGTTTCTGTCAGCTCTTTCTCCAATCTTTCAATTGTTTTTCTCTTTTTCTCCAATTTTTGTTCCCACTGTACATTTCCATTCGCAATGCTTACTCTTAATTTTTCTGAAGTGGATTTTTCCTCATCATATTTCTTGTTGCTCTCATCTAGCCTTCACTTCAGTTCATTCACTTCTCTCTCATTTGATTTATCCTCTTTGCTTGTTGATGTAGAGGCAGATTTTATTATTCTTTTTTCTAATTCATTGCTCTTGTTATCTGTTGCTTTCCTGTTTGCTTTCTCACTTGCTAGGTCTGCCTGTAACTTTTCTTTTTGGGTCTGCAACCTTTTCTTCTCTCTATCTTGCTTTAGCAATGATGTGTACACCAATTCATTGTTCTTCTTTGATACATTAATTTTGTTAGTATTTTTCAAGCCAGGAAAATCCAATTGAAAATTGGTTACCTGGTATTCAGATCGATCCATCTGATTTGTTGGTTTGTTTTGAACTATGGGAACAACAATTGTGTACTCCATGATTTCTTTATTTGTGTCAAATGTGGGTAATACCATGGTTGTTGCAGTCTCTAAAGTTACAGCAGACGCACTCTCCATTAGTTGCTTCTTTTCTTTTTTATTCAAGTCTGATTTCTTTTTAAACTCTTCAATGAAATCATAACCTAGGGAGGCAGGAACAATGGAATACTTGAATGGCGAAGGAATAGGAGTACTTGCAGTTGCTTATGATGTCGCACCCACACTAACTAGATTTGTGGGAGTTTCTGGAAATAACTCCTTTGTAGTAATTGTGGATCCACTGATAGTGTGACTTGGACCTGTCAAAATCCTTTGCCTCTTTTGATTGCCTTGATCACTTGGTGTTTCTGTGGTATCTTTTTTTGTTTTCCTCTTAGTATTGTGTGTAATTTGTCATTGTAGCACATGTTGACCACTACAAGTACTACTACCCATACCATCACCACCAATGGCACTCCCAATTGCACTAGGCTATCCACCAAGGGCATGTCCTAGTTGTGATTGTATCTGACCATGAGGATGAGGACTATAAGCTCTAACAAATTGATTTCATCTTGTATCCCCTTGGTCTACTTTTTCACCTCCAAACCCAAGGCCAGATTTATCAACTGGTTTTCTATGCTCAAAACTTTGTATTGTCGAAGGGCCTTGTCCTTTGGACCCCAAAGGACCACCTTCATAACCATTTTTTTGAAGTATGGTTACTCCTGTAGTATATGTTTGAGCATATTCTTCTTGTGTGGCCTCACTTAAAACAGGTTTGTAATTGGCATGGCTTTGTTCTTCTTCTTCCATATTAATATCATCATCAGATTCATCACGTTCATTAGGATGCTCTATATTTCACAATTTGCTAAACTCCTCATCTTCTTCATTATCATCATACTCTAAAAGAGCTCTTTCTTCTCCTAGGTCCTTCCTCATAGACCAAAAGGCAGTAATTTTTTATCGTGACCATTTTTTATCTATAACATCCTTCTCTAGAGAACCTAGAATTTTTACTCTACTAGATGGTTTATCACTTTTTTCATAAAATTTTTTGTATGTCCTGTTTGTCTTTCAGTGCAATGCCATAATTTCGCCTGACAATTGTTCAAAAAGGAATACCATTCTCAGTAGCACTTTTCTCCATTGCTATTTTGACCTCATCCCAAGAATCCTTGTTTCTCAAGTTTTCAAGCAAGGGTTTACTTTGATGTTGAATTCTATTTGCAACATTCCTATTGGCCACAATCATTGATTTAATGATGTCACATGGATCATATTGCCAGTGATAGATAGCATCAAATGCAAAAAAATTCAAAAGATTATGTGCCACAGTAAATGATTTTCTCTCAAATGTGAACCCTCCACATGAAAAAGGTAAAGAAGGAAATAAGGTCTTCTTTTGCTGACTGAGAAAGTGTAGTTCATCAGCACTCTGCACCTGCCTTACATATTCCAATGCAAAAACCCTTTCTGTCACATGTATTGGAAGTTTGTATGGCTGTACTCCCAATCCATAAAATCTTAGCACAGTATATTCTTCCATTAAGTACCAATTAGCTAATTGTATTTCTTTTCCTAGTTGCATGTAGTTTCTACATATAAGCAATCTAGGCATTGGATTATTTGTAATTACTTGATAATGGAGCCAAAAAGTAGTCTACAAAATGACTGTAGTTCCTTCGAGAATCATGCATCCTTATCTTAGTGGTCCATTCATATACTAGAGCCATTTTATTTTCCTCTGCATTACTGTAGGGATGAATCTGAAGCTTGTTGGTCTGAAACATTCCTCTAAATTTGAATAGAAAAAGATAGCACAATTAGGTTGTGAACCTAAATGTCTTCGTGGAACCTGCTTTAATCATTAAAAATTGTTTATGCATGGATTCTACAATGTGCTGAGTATAATTATATTTGACATGTTCATCAGCATAATGGATATTATATACCATTTCAAGGAGGCTTGCACCCACTTCCAAATTGCTATCCAGACCGAGGAAAAATGCTAGCATGGAAATAGTATCCTGAACCCATGGTTTAAAAAAATTCAAATTATAAGGAGGCTTCTGATCACCTTTCAATTTGTTTCTATCCTTAACTATATTATTTAAGAAATCATTTTTCAGCTTTTCTAGGTCAATGTGGTGGTTTCCAAATTCTTCGGTTGTAAACCCCAACACTTTTCCAAGTTCTTCAACATTAATGGATGACAATTATTCTTGGTTATCTTTATTAACAATTGCTCTTTTCTTATCATCATAATTTTTGGCATAGACCATGATAAATTATGGGCAAGGGAAAACTTCATATAACATCATGCACCCTAATCTAGTTACCCACGGTGCACTGACACTATTAACTTTTGTTTGCTTTGTAGCCTTATTATGAGATGAAAATCTAAGTTCTGAGGTATGCCTACCATAGATTTCAGGATCATAAATATCATGGTACCCATCGGTGAAACCTGGGGTTTTAAGCAATTTTGCATAATGTATTTTTTTATCGGACATTGCTTTAGTGGTACTGGTGGTAGACATGCTTGTACAAATGTGAAGTTGCAAAATTTGAATTCCCTAATAAGTAATACCTATTAGTCCTCCTTAATTTTAATGAATTTTTGAGTCTCTAAAGTCTAAAACCAAACTTCAAACTTTGACAAAATAAGATTTTAAGAAATGTCAAACGATGAAACATAGCCATAGGAATTCTTTCACTTACCCAAATTCTGAGTCCCGACACTTGAAAACTGGAATGGAATTGTTGGAAGTGGAACTGTGGAATCCAAAACAGGGTGGTGCACTACAATGGCCAATGAGCAATCTGAAGATTGAAGACTTTAACAATCACTGTACAATTTCAAAGTGCAAAGTGTTTTAAATGCTTTTTTTCTCATTATTGGAACTTTGAAGTGAATGACATGTCTTAGGAGTTCGGTCTACAAGACTACAAGTTGAAAATTCTTAACCATTGATCTTTCTAAATCTAACGGTTATAGGGTGATTCCGGAGGTTTAAGTTGGGAATCCCATCGCTCTGTGCATTTCATTACAGAATGCAACTACAACCATACATCAAATGTTCATCCAAAGGTTGAAACTTGAGTAATTTATGATATTAACTTTAAAGTTTAAAAATACACATTAATCACTTGATAGTTGACACTTAGTAGTACAAAGTGCTTTAAATGCTTTGTTTCTCGAAATTGGAACATTAAAGTGAATGACATGTCTTACATCTACAAGTTGCAAATTCTTCACCGTTGATCTTTCTAAATCTAACGACTATAGGGTGATTCCAGAGGTTTAAGTTGGGAGGCCCATCGCTCTATGCATGTCATTATGGAATGCAACTACAACCATACATCAAATGTTAATCCAATAGTTGAAACTTGATTAATTTATTATATTAACTTTAAAAATAAACATTAATCACTTGACAGTTGACAGCAGGCCTAGAATTTGATGGTCTATTAAGTATTAAATATTTGACCATTTTTTCAATTTTGGACCTTATATTGTAGCTATAAAATTTATTAGACTGTATAGTTTAACTTGCTATATTTTTATTAAACTGTAAAAAATTATTATATAGTATTTTAATTTATAATATATATCATTTTATAATTTTTATTATAAAAAGAGAATAGAATATAACTTTTTTGAATATTTTTAATATGAATTTAGAAACTTTTGACTATTTTATAATATTAATAGCTATCATTTTTTATATTAATATATGTGATTTATAATATTATTATAAAAATATATATTAATTTAGAATCTTTTCAAAATAAAACATAATTATTTTTAATTTTTAGAATATATTTAACAAGATTTATTTTTAATACGATTTTAGAAACTTTTGTTAATTGTTAATTATAATAGTAGATTTTTATATTTATCACTAATAATTATCATTGTTTTCTAATTTTTCAAGATCTTCCATTTATAAAAGATTTTATATAAAAATTCATAAATTAAACAATTTTTTTATAGGCATTTAAATGACCAAACCGTCGTAAAAATTTCATATTGATTGTTTGCTATTGTCATAATCTTAAGTTTTAACTATTGATCTTTCTAAATCTAACGGTTATAGGGTAATTCCGGAGGTTTAAATTGGGAAGGCCATCGCTCTCTTCATTTCATTATGGAATGTAACTACAACCATACATCAAATGTTCATCCAATGGTTGAACTTGAAACTTGAGTAACCATGAATTCTTAAGTGCATATTGCATAGAGTATATTACTTAATTTCTAAAAAGAAGAAAAACTGATTTGAATATATTAAATTATTAATAGACACTGAAGTTCTGAACTCAGAAAACAACTCTTTACACTTAAACGTAAATGAATAATGAAGATTCAAGGAATCAAGATTCAAGAATAACACAACACAACCATTTATTTTATTGCAACTGAATTTCAATGTCACATTATTACATATCTTTTTACAGATGAGTAGCACTGTAGCTCCTATTTTGTTGCTTGTTACAATGGATTACAAATTATTTGCAATTTCCAAGCTTTGTTGCTAGAAACCTAATACACATCTATCTCTAAAAGTAAATGTGGCTCTAAAAATAAATTCATGTTTCCAAACTTCTGCTGGTGGATTTTCCAACCATGCTGGGCAAAGGGGGTTCCAATCACTCCTGGGAAAATGGGAGCCATGAAGATACAAAATGTACTTATCCGCTTCGAGAACCAAAGTTTGACAGAAGATGAAAAACAAATGTCTCTTTGAAAATAAATGCATAGGGCTTGCCTAGCCAACCATTCTGCAGAATGGGAGCTATTAGAATACAGAAGGAGAAAAAAATCTACTCCCAACTTTTACCTATAGCCTCTATGCATTCAGATAGCAATTATCTCCATCAGAGCTCCTCATCCTAGTTCAAAACCCATCTGAAAATTCAAGTTAACCAAATCAACTTCTTTCCAATTCCACCCATTCTGAACTTGAAGGAAATTCATCTTTTACTGATTACTCTGTAACTACATAATTGTAGGTAGGAGAATTTACAATATCCCCAATACTGCATCATCTTCTTCATGAATCCTTATTAACCCTAGAAAATAAAAACCCTTATGGTACTATCTACTAATCACTAAATCACTAATACTATCCCTATTTATGGGCCACCAGTGCCGCTACCAGCCTGTATAATTAAAATTTCTAATTTGATTGACGTCTTGCTATGTGCCAACTTGAAGTATTGAACTCTACCTCAAGCTGACAAGTTGTCAAAATCACTCATTCAAATGATATGAAATCATTACAAATCTTGTTTCATTAAAGCTATGAGTTGTCCAAGAAATTGCTTCGTATGTTCATATCACATATGGCATTAATTGCCGCCATTGCCACTGCCAACCACACTTTCTTCAAAAAGATTGAGAATTTAAATGAAATGAAATGTACAACATCGAGATTTGAGGCATTGAAAAGAGTGAATGAGCGATGAATTAATCTGAACACAAAGTCTCAGAGATGAAAAAATAAGCATTCTGAAATTTGACCTAACACTAATAGATAAACATTGAACAATTATCATGAAGAAACACAATTCATTCATAATTAAAAGGAAGCATTGATAAATACAAAGATTTAGAAATATATTATTTTATCTCTCTAATGGCAAAAATGTGGTTTCATAGACCTGTCACCCCACACCCTGTACAATCAAAATTCAAAAAGCACTCAAAAGCTGAAACTACGCCCCCTTATCATTATGTGTCACAAATTCACAATTCACTAAAGGATTTGTGTATGTTGTTAAACAGCTGGAGGTTCCGGGACTCTGTACAGTTTCAATTGCATTTCCATAACAAAATTATGAAATTCGGCGTGTTCTTTTTCTTCTTCTAAAACAAAAATTACCTTGTTGTACTCGGCATAGCTGGTTTTCTCTTTCCACGGCACTGAACATAGCTGGGAAATGATGTCGATTTTCTCTTCTTCAGACCAATTCAAATTTGGTTGCATGAAGGCCATAATTTCATCTTCCCATACCCTAATATCGGCTAGAAGTACCATTTTGAGGAAACTCTGAGTATGGAGTTCAAAATGTTGCCACCTTTCCTCGTATGTAGGCTCACTTAACTTTACCAGTAGGAAGTGACAATCTGCTACTAAATCCATTTCTCCATACTCCTTAATACCTTATTTAAGATCTATCCTTTCAGAGGATTTAAAAGATTGCATTAAATCTATCCAGTTGGTGTTTGAGAAGACATCCCTTAATGGCATCATACAATTCATTAAATGAGTTGTCACTTCGAAAGTTGTGCATCCCGCCAAGGTCACCCAATCGGTGAGAAACAGAACTTTATAATCATTTGTATGGTAATAAAATCTCAACCATCAATTTCTAGAAATCTAACAGTTCTAGTGATATTCCAGAGGTTTCAAATCGCAAGTCTAGTGCTTTAGAGATTTACTTCCGGAATGCAACTACAGTCATCCATCGAACGGTCCATATGATTTTTATTTCACCACTGAATTTTTTTATTATTTTGAGATTCATTTTAATTCACCAATGAAAATATACTTTTTTCTTTGAAAAACGGTTTTAATTGCCAATGGAAAAAAAATTCTAGTTTGAAAAATGGGTTTATTCGCTAATGAAAAATATTTTATTCGATTTAAAATAATTGCAATTCGCCACAGTTTTCCATAGACTTCCAGGGATTATAAAAGATTTGCCAATGGGGATTATTTTTTTTTCTCGAAAAAGGAAAAAAATCGCCAATAAAATTAATATTTTTCATCGACAAGTATACAGGATTCACCAAGATTTAACACTTGCGCCGAGGGGGGGGTTTCTTAAAGTTATCCTTGTAGCATACAAACATTCCATGAATCTCATATAGAATATTTCTAGAGATTCACCCTCATATCTTTCTATGTCCCATAATGCATCTAGAGGTGAGAACATTTCAACCTTAGATTCACTTTTTTCTTTAAAATATTCTCGATTGTGTAGAAGCCTACTATCAGATAAACACTCATTATTCACTTCACCAAACTGATCCTTGAATAGTATCTCAAGATTGTGCCATGAACAAATAGAATGCAAAGGCGGATTAAAAAACTAGTGCCATGCACCATTTCTAAAGTTCTTACAAAAAAAATTCATTTTGTTATCTGGAATTCCACCATTAAATTATTGAAATCCTACAAATGTCTTGATGTTGATTCTTCTAAACTACCTTTAAACTTAGGAAAGTACTCATTCATTTCTCTTGGGAAAGAATGTGGGTAACCCTAAATTTTACTGAAATATAGAGGGTTATATCTTTCACTAGAGAATCTCTTTCTCTAAGGATATGACTATGGTTCAGTCATGATAAAATAGCTTGTAGAGGGGGGATCCATTTGGTTATACATATTTGTTAATGAATTTTTAACCCTCTAGAACTATAAACCTCAGAATATCCAACTTTCTCAATTCCCTTTTTACTAGTACCTTAAAGCACTGAATAAGGGACAATATTTACTAGAATTTTATTGTATACCTTCGTACAAAATTATGCAATAGAAAATACATGAAAACTATTGCAAACAACTCTTTTGATGATGTAAAAATTTTTTTGTAGAGTTGCCACCTCTTAAAAGAGGACAAGATATTCAAGAAGAAAGGAGCTCCTTCCAAGATCTATTTTATTTTTGAGTTATCTCCACAAACAAAGTACTAGACTTCAAGAACAACAAAAATGTTGTAGCAATATCCTTCTTCAATTATGCAAGTCCTTGGATCATATGAGCCAAAACACAGATAAAAAAATATCACAACTCTCCCAAAAAGATATATCTCTCTCTTCCTCAATGGAGTCACCTTTATTAGTGGCTCATATGACATAGAGCATATTTTTCAGTTTCTCATCTAGAGAATTTTCGCACTTATCCTCAATGGAGCCTCTAATATTTTGGTGTGTCCAACTAATTTTCTAGGTTCTCTTAAAGATTAGCTACTTCTTATACTTGGAGACCCTATGTTAGTGGCCAATGAATAGGAGACAAATTGGAAAATTCTCCTCTACATTTTAGGCTCTACAAAACCAAGGTGGGTAACCCTATAAAATCATTCACACATAATACCTCTATGCAAATAATTTCTTTGATAATAGATCATCATAATACATTGGTTTAAGGCCTTTGATGGGATAAATCATCTATGCAACCTTTTATACTCTCAATGATTTTTGGTAGTATGGAAATAAACACAAAAGTTAAAATGCGGGAAAGTAAAAGGTTTTGGTTTTGAAATTGGATCCACCTCAGATTAAGGCTTTAGGGATTAGATTGACTAGCTCCTTATCAGCACAAAGCCCATAAATGAAGTAAAAACTCCTAAAATAGACCAAACCTTGGCTTCCAATAAACTTACTACATTACAACTAGGAACCAACAAAACATCAATACTATCAAACTTCTTAAAAATACTTACTATATCATCAAAACCTCCATACATGAATTGAAGGAAATTACTCTATTCCTTGAACAAAATCTAACAAATCACACATTTATGATCAAAAAATGTTATATGAGAACCAAAAAACAATCCTTGATTATATTGATTCAAAGGAAATGAGTACAATAGTGGAAAGAATGATAAAACTGATGCATACCATTAAATATAATGCAATGGGAATTTAGGTCATCTATTTTTATTACAGAGAAGATATTACAACATTTCTTTCCTAATTACAAGAAGAAAACACTATACAGGCTAAGATAAAATAGTTACGGAACTGGAAGAGAATGGAACCCCAGAAAACAACAAAAAATTCCTTTATAGTGCAGGCATAACTTAGAATTGAATTCAAAATTCATAACCCTAACCTAACTAGGGTTTCAAAACTATGAACTCCAATTACATTTCAAAATGATCCGAATTGCTCCAAAAAAATAGTAATAACTAAGTCATTAAGGCTATGACACCTCGAGCACACTCAAGAATGATGACTTCATGAATGCAAGTATGGAGTGACCCTAAATTACACAACAAAATCTTGGACAAACATACCCTAAAAAAATAATTTGACCTCTGCAACACATCAATGAGTAATGAAACCATCCAAAAGTAAATGTTATATTGAAATGAAGCAAAAAATTGATCAATAATGGATTGGATCTGATCAGGTAGCTGATAATTTCATTAAGAAATTACTTCTGACCCTTTGCTATGAACTGGAGCAGTTGACCATTGCAGTTTGAATACTAGCTATCAGATTAAGCATGAATGGCCAAGATGCAAGCCTTGGTGAAAATTTAAAATGTGACCATTTATCACCAAGAGATTCATAATCAATGGAGATCACGTTACTTTATTATATGATAAACTCCTCCAAGTGAACAAGACACCCAATCATGATGGCCTACACCCATGCGATGCAATAATAATTTGACACCCGTTGTTGAGGATGTGTGCCACACTATCAATCCATCACACTTTGAACCTAGACCCACCATCATGTCATCATCACATATCATGTTTAAGCCCTGTTCACTCTAGCACATAAATGCGATGTACAAGAACAGTGTGATAACCACCTAATTATGATCTCTTAATATAAAGCATTGGAGCTCTCATTGCATCCCAAAAGACTGTTTTAGTTAGCATATACATGTGACATCATTCACAAAAAAAATGTGAATGATGTGTGTGGTGACCTTTGATCTTTCTTTCTCATCACATATTGATCTTTGACCATCACCCATTGCACAAAGGAAACCATCATCTTGAAAGAAAAATGTGATGCACCAAACCCCTACAATATGTCGACAAATTTTAGAGAATATTTTAACCCCTGATCCTTCCTTCTCATATCATACATCACACGAAGCAACATAGAAACAAGAGTTGAATTTGTGATTAGATACACATAAAAATGGTTTGGAGCATAAATTAATTAAATACTAGCTATTTAATTAATTAATCTTAATTCCTCTACTTATAAATAAATTGCAAAATTTATTTATATAGTTCATTTCTTAATTCTTCCTATCTAAAATCATTTTCCTCCAGATTTAATTAAATAAACAAATTTAACTAATTTTTTTTATTTGATTAATTCCCCTCATTTAAAATTGAATTCTTAGTTCAATTTTTCACATTTCTACATATTCTTCTAACTTCCTTCCACCTCACCTGCCACCTCACCATGTGTCACATGAATTTAAATATTTCTAATTTGTAAAATGAGAATTACCATCAACAACCTACAACAAATTTGAAACCACCTTGGACACATGGCTTTTCCTTCCCTTTGATTCTCTTCAACACTTGGCAAAGTGTTCTATTAAATGGAACCGCCTCCATGATTCTCTCCAACCTCTTAGTCCTCCATCATTGATTTCTCTAGATCATAATCATGACCGTTGAATTATGCCACATCACAATCTTCCTTGGAAATCCTATAAATACAACTGCTTGTTCCAGCTTTTGAGAGGACATCTTGAAGTAAACTTACTCTACAAAAATCATTTGAGAGCATTAGAGAATTTTGAGAGCATTTAGATCTTAGATCATTTTAGCATTTAGAATTGTGGTTATCATGTTAGGTTAGAATCATGTCTTAGTGTAGTAATTGCACTTCCATTGTCATACTAGCTTCCTTATAATAGTTATATCATAGCATTTGCAGCATAGCATCTTCAATTTTATTACAACAACATATTCATCATAGCATCATGGAATTTAATCATATAGTTTATCAAACCATGTAGGAATTAGGATTCTTTCATTTTATAGCATCCATTCTCTAGGTTGTCATTCTGCAACATCATAGTGCTAAAAAAATCTTAGAGCCATTGTCATACAAAGAATCCTTAGAGATAGGAAACAATGAAACGGTTTTAGGAATTTATTGTGCTTTGAATTTAGTTAATTCTATAATTGTATTTCTAATGGAATATGTCTCATTTCTTATGTTTTTTTATTATTTATTTTACTCACATATTTACAAAACACATAAATTTCGCACCCACCGTGGGGCCCTAGCCCCTTTCATTAACGTTTTATGGAAAAGTTTGTTTTACAAGTCCGAATGTGAAATCTTTTAGCGTGATCGTGAGTTCCTCTGGTCCGTACAAAAACTTCTCTGGTGCATATGAGCACTATTCGAGTGCATCCAAGCTGATGGCACTATGAAATTTTGCAAATTTGAGATGCCTATTTCAAAATTTTGCTTCTGCACTTTCACGAGTGCACTTGAAGAATCAGTCTAGGGGATCCACTTTGGAGGCTTGTATTTTGAAACCTGTCGATTGTCGTGCAAAACCCATTTGCAGACATACTCAGTAGACATATGTGAACGTGTGTGTCAATTTTTAGCTTCCCATGATGAGTTTTGTCAGAGTTTCAAAAAGTGAAGCTAGAGGGTTTTGACACTGTTTTGCTATTTGCAAACTGTTTGTTCTGTGAAATAGCTTCCTGTTTGAGCTTTCTTTTCGCAACCAATTCAATGCCATGTTAGAAAAAATGTTATTTTGTATTCTCCATATCAAGATGATCTCACATGCCAGTTTTTAGAGCCTCGTGATCTGATTTGCTATTTTTAGCAGATCGAAACCAAATGCAATTTGTTCAGTTTCACATCTGCATTCCTAACAGCATTTTAGAGAGGCCAACTTCAACCATCAGTAACTTTTGATCAGTGATGTTTCAAGAAAATTCCTTTTGCACATGTGCTCAGGGTACCTAAATGATTTACCATGTCTGATGGAGCTCGCCAGTAGTTGATTCACTATTTTTACAAATTGGCAGTTGAGTCAGTTTGTGTTGGTTCAAAACTGCTACTATTTCAGAAAAGTTTGATTGAGCAACTTTTCCAATTAATATCCGGTTCCTTGGGTTTCCTTTTTCTAAGCCGTTTGTTGTACTGTATTCTCAGGTCAAATGATTATATGTCTACAAGTTTTAATGTCTCCCATAGGTTGTTTGACCAGTTTCCTAGATTGATTCTTGAGCCAACTGGGCCTATTTTGACCATTTTGCAAAACTACCAGAAAATGGATTTTAGTGGCAACCCAGTTTATCATTTCACTTCCAGAACATCCTAAAGTATTCAAAAGGAAGTGTCAGACAATTTGGGTGAAAAATTGTTTGAAAATGAATTTTTTTTTAGTTGGACCCATATGGGGCCCGACATGCTTTGCATGGTCATGAACCTATAATGGTCTAAATGTTGTAATCCCATTAGGTGAATTGACTTATATTGATTGGCATATGGTGTGCACAATTATAATTTCCTTGAAAGGTTTGAATATGGAGTAAAGTCTATATTTCATTCTAGTGAGGTTTAAAAGATGAGTATACATGGAGTCTCATAAATCAACTTTTCAGCAAGTGACAAGGCAGTCATATCACAATCTTATGTTGATGTTTGAAGGTTATTCCATCATATTTTGAGTGATACCAAGCATGGGAAATTTTTTTCTCAGAAGTATTGGGATAAGCAACTACACAGGAGAAGTTAGAATCCTGCAAAGAGGATACAAGGAGGAATAAGAAGAGGCCACCTTGAAATAGGCTTCATAACAATGGAACCAAAGTCCTTTTTGCCTCACTTTTTCAATTTAGACGGTCTTTTTTGTAGAGTCAGGTTCTGCAAAGTTGGGATGGGTTCATAAGAATGATTTAATTGAACAAGACCTGAAACTGGGAGATATATACCACATTCCTGGAGGTTATGTTTTCTATTTCATTAACACTAGTAAAGGGCAACACCTACATAAAATCTTCTCTGTAGATACATCACTAAGCCTTATTCCTAGGAAAATTCAGTCATTTTTTATGATTGGCAGTTTGGATCCTGTCTCCGTTCTCTCAGGATTTGATGATCATATTCTCAGTGGAGCTTTTAGTGTATTGTGTACTGAATTGCAAACTCTACTGGGCAAGCAGAGCCAGGGTCCTATCATATATTTAATAGAGAGGCAACACAAGAACATAACGTCAACCTGTTTGTTAGAGCTATGCTGGCTCATTATTACAATCCAAGTGGATAAAGATCCACCATGTGTGAGGAGCATAAAGGCTTTGGAGGCTCTCAAGGAAATGAGAGGAGGCACACGCAAAGCATGAAGAAGGCATTGAAAGCCTGCGTAGACAACGAGAGGAAGCTCGAGCATTGGAGAGAAATCTTGCGGGCGGGTGTGTGACCAATGGAATGCCATGGTTGCAGGGTATCATCAAATGGTTTGTTGAATGCACTTTAGAAACTTTCCTTAAATGGTAATTGGTAGAAGAACAATGTGGAAGGTTTGAGATAGGGAAAGACACCATTGTGGCGACATAGGAGGAGGAGTAGGATGTGCACAAATTGGATTTGTTGAAAACACTTTATAAACTTTTAAACAAATGCATCAAAGCATGAGAGGGAGGTGCGGTCTGCAGTAACGTACGGTCATCCATCATAGTGAAAGGAGACTCATGCATTGTAGGAGGAGGGTCGATGGAGGAGCAGCCAATTGCAGAGCATGGGAGTTACAGATCAGTGGCAAGGATTTAGGGGACGCGCACACTATGAAAGGGGATTATTTTGATGCAAATGCAAGATGAATGAGGGAGCGGCTAAATAGTTTATGGGGGTCCACACGATAAACACTAAATGGATTTTTTGCAGAGGCTCGAGCACATTGCGCAATGGCGGCCACATCTTCAGAGGGATGCAAAACAAGTACAGAAGTTAGGGCAACTTGGGGGGCGAATGAAATCAATGGCGGTGAGATGAACGTAGGGTGCAGTCAAATCTCCAACGTCCCTCGCAATCTCGTGCCATCCAAGCTGCTCACTCGTTATGATCACAAGCTTGGAGAGATTGAGGCACGTAGCACGTGGGCCCCAGAAAGCTTGAAGGCTTGGATATATTTTTTAATTGCCTAGTGAAATTTTTGAAGGCATGGCTTTTAAAATAAAAAGCTACACCCGTAAATTTTAATTATGATGAAAGCTTTTTATTTTTTAGAAAGAAAAAATTGTATTATGTTGGGTACTCGATTTGAAGGAGAGTTGAAATAGATGTGCACGGGAAAGAGGTTTTTAATGCAGCTGGATAAATTGATAAGAATCTCCACATGGGCCTAATTTTCTATTGTAGGGCAATGATGAGAAAATGTTGTTTTTGAGGGAATAAGTTTGTTGTTGCAGAGGAAGAAGGAAGAAATATTCCTTTCAATTGATCAACAGTGAATGAAGCTTCCAAATGGGATTTCCAGATCGAACTTAGGGTTGCTCTTGCTTTCCTCTCTTCTTCTATATCTTCTATTATTCTCTCATTGTAAAGGGTTTTGAGTTTTTGTATTGGGCTAGGTAGATAGAGAATTATAAATTCTAAGTCATTGTTTGAGTCTGTAAGCTGTAATTTTACCAATTCATGAGTAAATACAACCAGTATGCAATTAACATCATGAAGGTGTTTGCACATTCATGAATGTCATCAGATTGTCTCCATATTTGTACACTTTTTTATATAAATTCAATAATACAAAATGTCTTTGAGTTTATCATCTCAAGTTTCATGAGATTGTGTTCTCTGTTCATTGTTCTATTTCAAGGAAATGGTTAAAATGCTTTGAGCAGGTGATTGTGATTTCAGGTGTGCAGATGGGATTTGATAAGAAGAATTTGATTGATATCAAGAGAAGGATTGTTGGTGCAAGACACTAATAGCTGATGCAAAGCATCATCGATTTAAATCCACTAGTTGAAGACTGTTTGTTAGGGAATTCATTTTATGTGTTTGATTCCATGGCCCAGAACTGACACTGATCTATTTTTCAGTTTGTGCATCTCAGGAACATTTTATAATTGCAAAATCATTCTAATCTTACTGTTTAGCTTGTTGTTTGTCCTACTTTCCAATGGCTGAGAGAGGGTTGAGTTACTAAGAATTTAGCCAAGTTTGAGGTTGTCAATGCTTCCCTTAGTGTGTTTTCATTGGGAATTAACTGCTTTGTAAAACAATGTCATTGTATGAGTGAATTAAGTTTTGAGCATTGTTTAGGTTTACCCACCTTCGTCCCATAGAGCCAGAAGTGTAGGAGATGTCAGTGTTTGATTGAATCTTGTCAGTTGGCCACTAGCCTTTGTGGTTCTTTAATATAGAGGTTGGCTACCTCTTAGAGAAGTGCAAAGCCTAGTTGGGTTGTATTTTTAAACACCAACAGAATGGTGACTCTACTGGGGAGAATTTGTGAAAATTCTAATTGCAGAATCTAGCCTTAAGAGTCATTGCATAGAGTCAAATGATTTGTCATTCTGAATTTGTTCAAGTTTTGAAGGATTTAAACCCTGGAAAATAATTTGTTGCAATGAATCTAAACAGTTTTGTAATTTGTGGTGCTCTGCTGGTGGAAAGGAACTCAAAGAAAAGTTTGCATGTAAAAGAACTTCATACTACTTGAAGTTTAGTCCTCTTTGAAAAGAGGTGGTGACTCTGTTAATAGAACCAGTTGAAAATTCAAAAAAGGTTCCAAATCTACAAGTATTACCAGTCGGGAAGACAATTTGCAACAGCTGAAAAGTTTCCAGGTATTCCTCATTCTTGGTTTAAAATAAAATTGTATATGAAAACCATATTTGAACATATTAGGAAAAAAACTTTGGTTCCCTATTGAGTGATTAGCACTAAAGCATGGAAAGAACATTAATAATTTGTTTGCATACTTCTGAATTGTAATTTGCAGCCTATGTATTTTGTTGGAGAAGTATGCTTGTTCTTGAAATTTTTCCACTAAGTAGATATTATGTGTAAATGCATTTGAATCATGCATTATGGTATTCTAAGATTGTTATGAAAGGTAGAAATAGGGAAATGAATGATCAACTATAGAGTTGATATGTGAAATTTGAAAGAGGTATATCAAGGTGCCTCAATACATGCACTCTAGTATGGTTTCGAATGGAACTGTGGTTTGTGATCAGTCCCAGCCAGATTGTCAAAGAGGTTTTAGCACCGAAAGGTACAGAGCTATCAATTTCAGTAGCCTTAGTGGCTACCCAAATGACATTCCAGCTAAAGTTAGGAATAAGTTACCAAGGTTCATTGGTGATAAGGTTGAATCAGCAAATAAACATTTCAAGAGTTCACAAATTTGATGGATGATTATGAGATTGATCATGAGGTTATTTTTTCAATCCTTGTGAGGAGATGCAAGAGAGTGGTTCTCTTATTTACCAGCATCTTCCATTCATTCATGGGAAGAGTTCAAAAAGTGTTCCTGGAGCAGTTTGGAGAAAGGATTAACCCTGTTTTGATAAGGAAAAGGTCCATGAACATGGAGAAAGGAAAGATGAGTTAGTCCCATCTTTTAATCTCATATTTTCAATGATCATAAGAGAGATCCCGGAGAACATAAGGCCAAATGATGTTGAATGTTTGGTTGTTTACTTAGGATAATTTGACAAAAAGATGAGTTATCTGTTGAGGGATAAAGAGCCTACAACCCTGCTCCAAGAATATCAAGTTGCTATAGACATTGAGAACAATTTGAGGTTCTCAATGATGAAAGGACATAGGGTTGTGAGTGTTGGTCATCCCAACACACCTCAATCAAATAGAACTCAAGGATTAGATAATAAAAGTGCTTGTCAAGAGTGTAATGATGTTGCTGCTCCAAGTTCTCCATCATCACGATCTGCAGATCCTAATGAACTCCATGTTGAATGTCATCAAACTATGGTGTCTCAAAATGAAGGTAGTAACTGTTTGTTTCAAGAAAATTAGAATATGATACACAAGAGTGAAAAGAGTGTATCAGAATATGAAGATACCTATTGTCTGAATGAGGATACTAATTGTAATCAGTTTACAGTCAGCACATGTGCAAATCCTTGCAGCGGTGATGAAGAGGAAGATACATGGTATGATGAAAAAATGAATATGCATGAAATTTTTTCTTGCAATATCTTGTGTGATGAAGAAATGAAAGAGGTACAAGACATCTTTCCATGTCTTGTTTTGGTTTGTGAAGATAATGCATATGTTGATAACATTCCTTTTCAAGTTAGTGAACAAGACATTGAAGATGAAAGTGCAAGCATTCATTATGAAGATTTTGAGCATGGTCTGTATGGTGATAATTCATTTTATGATGAGGATCATGGCAACAACTCAACTGATTATTTTTCTAATGATTATGAATGCTCTTATGAGAATGAGTTAGAGATGTATCCTTCACACAAAGGATATAGTGATATGGTTATTAATGAAGTCACATGTCCACAAGTAAATGATCCAATTGCATTTGATGCAAACTTGGAGTGTAATTCAGATTTCTCTTTAATGGAGTATGTTGATTATGTCAATGATGAAGAATCTATGGATGAACATATATGTGTTCAATTTTCTGATCATGAGCATAGTAGTGATGGGAATGGTGAACTCGTTTATGCTTATGCTACTCATAACTATTTATGTGATGCAGAGATGGAAGTGTCAGCTCTACATAAGAAGGATGATCAATGCATAATGCAGTAATATGACTCAAATGATGATGTGAGTGAAGAAGACTTGTGCTAAGTTGTGACTACTCCTCATGTTGATGGGAAAAAATTTAGTGAGAATCCAAATAATAGGATGTATACACCTATGGATTGCAGTCATGAAGTTTTAAATATGATACAAAACACAACTGATAAAGAGATGGAAACAGTTTCAGATGCTTGGCATATCCCACCATGTAGTGAAACTTCTAGTTGTTCTAGTTATGACATCACATAGAGGGTCCATTTGTAGTCCTGTGGTTTTGATGAATTTGGTAATTTTTTTGGAGAGAAGAGTGATAATGAGGATAATGTTAGCATGCAAAATGTGGAGGACATGATTTCATTCTCAAGTGATTAGATTATGCATTATGATGAAAATGTGAGTAAAAGGATGTCACCACTTTTGGGTAATTTTTCTATGAAGCTTGAAGATTTTTCTAACCATGATATTTTAGATTATGTGGATATGGCAGAAATGTTAGATGTGTGTACTAAACAATCTAAGAATGGGAACGATATTGAAGATGTGTCTATCTTCTTTTCTAGTGATTGCAGTGAGTTTGAGTGCAATGATGACTTGAAGGATTTGGACCTTCATGTTGAGGAGGTTGAGACTCTCATGTCAAGAATAAATATAGTGGAAAATCCATTGTTTGATGAGCCTCCATCTTCACTAGAGATGAGAAATGATGAAACATATTGGTGGAGAGATAACCCACTCTTTGTTGAGAGTTCCAATGATACATTTCACACATGGTTGGAATGTGGTCTCGAGCAAGGAAATGAACAATTTGATGAAATCCTTGAGGGAACCTCTTATGATTGTTTTACATTTGAAATAGGTGTTGTAGGAAAGGTTGAACATCATGATGCCAACTACTTGGAGGAGTTTGAATATTTTCAGTTTCCAGTTTAGCTAGAAGGTATCTTTGTAGAACATGACAATGAGATGAATAACAGGAATGTTATTTTCAAACTGAGCATATTACATATGATGAATGTAACACACATCTATCATGTGATGATGAAATCTTGCAATTTATGACTGATTATGCAATGAAGAATGACAGAGATTGTAGTGGCAATGTTTGTAATCAGGTAAATTTTAGTGGTCACCACATTTTTCTGCTTGTAAGAAGGTCACATATGTTATTATGGTATGACAGAGGCAAGCAAATATGGAGGGAGATCAACTTTTCTAAAAAATTGGTGTTTGACAGAGGTAAATGTTGATCCCCATTATTTATTTGGTGGCTTGGGGTCATCAGATGAAGTTGAAAAATAGAAAATTGAATGGAGAAGCAATTTGAGGACGCACAACAAACTCAGCTTTTGGTCTACTCTCTAGAGATCTGGAATCTTGCTATGCCCACAAGGGGCATACATCCCCAGTCGGAGCCATTGATGGCACTCTCAAATTTTGCAAATTTGAGATGCCTATTTCAAAATTTTGCTTCTGCACTTTCAAGAGTGCACTTCAAGAATCAATCTAGGGGACCCACTTTGGAGGCTTGTATTTTGAAGCCTGCTGATTGTCGGGCAAAACCCATTTGCAGACATACTCAATAGACATATGTGAACATATGTGTCAATTTTAAGCTTCCCATGATGAGTTTTGTCAGAGTTTCAAAAAGTGAAGCTGGAGGGTTTTGACACTGTTCTGTTGTTTGCAAACTGTTTGTTTTGCGAAACAACTTCTTGTTTGAGCTTGGTTTTCGCAACCAGTTCACTACCATGTCAGAAAAAATTTTATTCTATATTCTCCATATCAAGATGATCTCACATGCCAGTTTTCAGAGCCTCATGATCTGATTTGCTATTTTTAACAGATCGAAACCAAATGCAGTTTGTTTAGTTTCACATATGCATTCTTGGCAACATTACAGAGAGACCAACTTTGATCGTCAATAACTTTTGATCACTGATGTTTCAAGTAAATTCCTTTTGCACACGTGCTCAAGGTACCTAAATGATTTACTATGTTTGATGTCAGCTCGCCAAGAGTTGATTCACTATTTTTACAAATTGGCAGTTGAGTCAGTTTGTGTTGGTTCAGAACTGCTACTGTTTCAAAAAAGTTTGATTAAGCAACTTTGCCGATTAATATCTGGTAACTCGGGTTTCCTTTTTCTGAGCCATTTATTGCACTATACTCTCAGGTCAAATGACTATATGTCTACAAGTTTTGATGTCTCATGGATTTCGTTTCACTAGTTTCTTACATTGATTCCTGAGCCAACTGGGCCTGTTTTGACCATTTTGCAAAACTGCTAGAAAATGGATTTTAGTGGCAACCCAGTTTATCATTTCACTTCCAGAACATCCTGAAGTATTCAAAAGGTAGTGTCGGACAATTTGGGTGAAAACTTGTTTGAAAACGAATTTTTTTTTAGTCGGACCCATATGGGGACCGACATGCTTTGCATGGTCATGAACCTATAATGGTCTAAATGTTCTAATCCCATCAGGTGAAATGATTTATATTGATTGGAATATAGTGTGCACAATTATAATTTCCTTGAAAGGTTTGAATATGGAGTAAGGTCTATCTTTCATTCTAGTGAGGTTTAAAAGATGAGTATAAATGGTGTCTCATAAAACAACTTTTCAGCAAGTGACAAGGTAGTCATATCAGAATCTTATGTTGATGTTTGAAGGTTATGCCATCAAATTTTGAGTGATACCAAGCATGGGACAATTTTGTCTCAGAAGTATTAGGATAAGCAACCACGCAGGAGAAGTTAGAATCCCGCAAAGAGGATACAAGGAGGAATAAGAAGAGGCCACCTTGAAATAGGCTTCATAACAATGGAACCAAAGTCCTTCTTTTTGCCTCAACTTTTCAATTCAGACTTAGTCTTTTTTGTAAAGACAAGTTCTGCAAAGCTAGGATGGGTTCATAAGAATGATTTAATTGAACAAGACCTGAAACTTGGAGATATATATCGCATTCCTGGAGCATCTATTTTTTATTTGATTAACACTAGTAAAGGGCAATGTTTGCATATAATCTTCTCTATAGATACATCACTGAGCCTTATTCCTAGGAAAATTTAGTCATTTTTTAGGACTGGCGATTTGGATCCTGTCTTCGTTCTCTCAGGATTTTATGATCATATTCTCGATGGAGATTTTAGTGTATTGCGTACTGAATTGCAAACTCTACTCGGCAAGTAGAGCCAGGGTCCTATCGTATATTTAATAGAGAGGCAACACAAGAACATAATGTCAACCTGTCTACTAGAGCTATGCTGGCTCATCATTACAATCCAAGGGGATAAAGATCAACCATGTGTGAGGAGCATAAAGGCTTTGGAGGCTCTCAAGGAAATGAGAGGAGGCATGCGCAAAGCATGAAGAAGGCATTGAAATTCTTCGTAGACAAGGAGAGGAAACTCACACATTAGAGAGAAAGCTTGGGCACGAGTGTGTGACCAATGGAATGCCATGGTTACAAGGTATCATCAAATGGTTTGTTGAATGCACTTTAGAAACTTTCCTTAAACGGTAATTGGTAGAAGAACAACCTGGAAGGTTTGAGATAGGGAAAGACACCATTGTGGCGGAACAGGAGGAGGAGCAGAATGCACACAAACTGGATTTGTTGAAAACACTTTAGAAACTTTTAAACAAATGCAACAAAGCATGAGAGGGAGGTGTGGCCTACAGTAAGGTAAGGCCGTCCATCATAGTGAAAGGAGACCCATGCATTACAGGAGGAGGGTCAATGGAGGAGCGGCCAATTGCAGACCACGGGAGTTGCAGATCAGTGGCAAGGATTTAGGGGACCCGAGCACTATGAAAGGGGATTATTTTGATGCAAATGGAAGATGAATGAGGGAGCGGCTAAATAGTTTATGGCGGGCCACACGATAAACACTAAATGGATTTTTTGCAAAGGCTCGAGTACATCGAGCAATGGTGGCCACATCTTCAGAGGGATGCAAAACAAGTACAGAAGTTAGGGCAACTTGGGGGGGCGAATGAAATCAACGGCAACGAGATGAACGTAGGGTGCTATCAAATCTCCAATGTCCCTCACAATCTGACACCATCCAAGTTTCTCACTCGTTATCATTGTGAGGTTGGCGAGATTGAGGCATGTAGCATGTGGGCCCCAGAAAGCTTGAAGGCTTGGATATATTTTTCAATTGCCTAGTGAAATTGTTGAAGGCATGGCTTTTAAAATAAAAAGCTACACTCGTAAATTTTAATTATGATGAAAGCTTTTTTTTTTTTAGAAAGAAAAAATTGCATTATGCTGGGTAATGGATTTTAAGGGTAATGAGCTCAAAATATGCTCATAATTTGAATATTATGATGTATTTTTAATACCCTTACCCTTTTGCTGATGGTTTTTTAAACTCATTGATTAAAGACTTTTTATCTAAAATCGGGTAGTATCCTATAGCAACACATTCCTATATTCCTATAGCTTAACATCTCTATGTGTCTGTATTATTGCCCTGTTTGACCTCCCGAAAGATTGATATAATGCATGTGGTTTTTGGATAATGAAATGGATTTAATATATGATTAATGAATGTGTATCGTGTTATTGTGTGTGTGCTTTCTTTCGCTTCTATCCCCATGTGTATCACATGTTGTTGAAAGAGGCATGAATGAGTCGAAGCGTAGCATATCTCGGCCCTGCAGTAAAGTCCATTTCTAGCATGGCATCGAGGAAGTTGTTTCAGAAAAGACTCTCTGACTGGGTAGTTGGGAGGAAATCTAAATGATCATTAATCTAGGAAGAGTGGAATACTAGATTCTCTCTAAATCGGTTGAACATATATGCTTTCATTTATGAGAAGTCTGTTCCTCGGTGCCAGGAGACATTTATGTCCACGTCTTTCTCTGTTAGAGTTAGGTAGTTGCTTTTCTATAAATAAGTGTTCCTCCTACGTGAGTGAACAGAACAGAGTGTATTAAGATTAGTATTATAATGAGAAACAGAGTTTTGTGTTAGTTTTCTCACAAGCAGAGTGATCAATGTATATAATTCCAAGTTTATGAATAAAATCTGATGAAGTTTTCTGTTCAATTCTTGCATAAACTAGTTGATGCTTGCTAAGGGGGCCCACTTAGTGAGTATCTATAGTTAGCTGTTTATTTCCTATTGATTATAAGTTAGAATTTCATTCTTAAAGGTTTCAACGCAAACTCAGTCCTATATTGTTCCTATAGCATCAGGATTCCATCCCTATGTTTGTTCCTATAGCATAAGACCAGTTCATAGTTTGTTCCTTAGTAATAGCTGTCATGATTTCTGCTTTGATTAAGTTATGCTTAAGTTAAGAAGACTTTACATTATGTTCTTACATCATAAGTAGAATTCTTTCCAAGCATTTATTTCTAGTAAATTGTGGTTGAAACTGGTTCTTAGTGCACATACAGTGCCGCTCCATTTCAAGTATACATTCCCTAGTTTGACAATGTAAATGAATGACCATAAGAAGATGTTAGTCACCTGCTGGAATGTCCAATTCCCAGGTTAGGATTTTCCATGACTTTTATATCCTTTTGTGGAATCAAAAATTTTAAGGGTATAATTAAAGAGATAAAGTTGTTTTCCCAATAAATGTAATAATTTTAAGTGGGCATGGGTAAATTTTTCTTTATTACCCCACCAAACAGTAAAAGTTTTAAATATTTAAAGGAAATGCTTTTAAATATAGTTGAAATTTGAGGATTGCTTGCAAAATAAAATAGAACGGGGGAATAATTGGACAAAGTGAATAAAATATTCACTAAGGCTTTATTTTCTAAAAGACACCATTTCACGGGGACACATTTTCTTCAGCTGTGAAGAAGAATGAACAAAAATAAAGATGAGAGGAATTTTCTCTTTATTAAAGCTCCAACATTGTAAAAGAGGAGATATTTTCCACTTGTTGAGCAAAATAGATTTACAGCATTATAAAGTGGGGAAATATTTCAAAATATAAGGTGCAACATTGTGAAGGAGAGTTGAAATAGATGTGCATGGGAAAGAGGATTTTAGAGCAGCTGGATAAAATGATGAGAATCTCCACATGGGCTGATTTTTTGTTGTTGGGCAATGATGAGAAAATGTTGTTTTTGAGGGAATAAGTTTGTTGCTGCAGAGGAAGAAGGAGGAAATATTCCTTTCAGTTGATCAACGGTGAACGAAGCTTCTAGATGGAATTTCTAGATTGAATTTAGGGCTTCTCCTTCTTGCCTCTCTTCTTCTATATCTTCTATTATTCTCTCATTGTAAAGGGTTCTGAGTTTTTGTATTGGGCTGGGTAGATAGAGAACTGTAAATTATGAGTCATTGTTTGAGTCTGTAAGCCGTAATTTTATCAATTCATGAGTAAATATAACCAGTTTATGCAATTAACATCATGAAGGTGTTTGCACATTCATGAATTTCATCAAATTGTCTCCATATTTGTACACTTTTAGTTATATAAATTCAATAACACAAAGTTTCTTTGAGTTTATCATCTCAAGTTTCATGAGATTGTGTTTTCTATTCATTGTTTTGTTTCAAGGAAATGGTTAAAATGCTTTGAGTAGGTGATTGTGATTTCAGGTGTGCATATGGGATTTGATAAGAAGAATCTGATTGATATCAAGAGAAGGATTGTTGGTGCAAGACACTAACAGCTGATGCAGAGCATTAGTAATTTAAATGCACTAGTTGAAGACTATTTGCTGGGGAATTCATTTTATGTGTTTGACTCCATGGCCCAGAACTAACACTGATCTATTTTTCAGTTTGTGCATCTCAAGAACATTTTATAATTGCAAAATCATTCTAATCTTACTATTGAGCTTGTTGTTTGTCCTGCTTTCCAATGGCCGAGAGAGGGTTGAGTTACTAAGAATTTAGCCAAGTTTGAGGTTGTCAATGCTTCCCTTAGTGTGTTTTCATTGGGAATTATCTGCTTTGTAAAACAATGTTAGTGTATGAGTGAATTAAGTTTTGAGCATTGTTTAGGTTTACCGACCTTGGTCCTACAGAGCCAGAAGTGTAGGAGATGTTAGTCTTTGACTAAATCTTATCAGTTGACCACTAGCCATTGTGGTTCTTTAATATAGAGGTTGGCTACCTCTTAGAGAAGTGCAAAGCCTAGCTGGGTTGTATTTTTAAACACCAACAGGAGCAACCTTTCGGAGAATACACACCATCTTTCAGCACATACAGGGAGTATTTTTGCACATTTTTAGTTTCTTTTAGCACATATATGGATTGTTTTAGCACATACATAGGTATTTTTAGCACATTGGAGTAGTATTTTAGTGCATTGATTCTTTGTTATGGTGCATCTATTTTATTTGGCATAAATTCATAATTTGGAGAACTGATTAATATTTCTCTATTTTGCAGGTTTTGAGAATGCTATCAGAGACTCTATTGAAACCATAGAGAATGATGTCAAAGAATCCCAAGCTGAAACTACTAAAATTTTGATTGCAGGGTTGAATTTATTGTCATTTATTTTGATTAAGTTAGGAACAAAGCTTAATTAGGGAAAAACGAACACCATGCTTGCTATGTTTGGATAGTGATAGGTGTGTATTCTCTCCCCTTAACTGGGTGTTTAGAAATCCAGACCCACCTTCTGTCATTTTATTGCATTTAATCCTTAGAGGGTCTACCTTGGTGGGACAAGAGGTAATCACCCCAAGGGAACGACCCAACCGAGAAAATGCTAAAGCCAGGCAATGTCCACCCAAGATATAAATGTGGGTACTTGAGGAAAGTTCAAGTATCACGAGGATTTTTCTGACAAAAAGGGTAGAAATGGTCTCTTGTTGTATGTATGATCCCCCACGAATGGAATTCCTTTACTAAAACCCTTGTCGTAGTATGCCAAAAACCCCTTTTCTATTTGTTGATGTAGGAGGTATAATCTCCGAAGTCGTCCGACGTTCTTGTGGCTTTGGGTAGAAATGAAAAGTCCATCATGGGAGATTCATGAGGAATGAGGCTCGGCTGACCCACGAAGTGAGTGAAATCCAAGGAGGAGCTAGTGTGGTAAACCCCTAATGATTCACCAAAATTAAGCACAGATGGACTAAAAATCCATGTGGGAATCTAGTAAATATTGTCTTTCACAGCCCTAGGGATTGTACTTTCTTGGTGTGTTTCACATGCATGTTTTGAAATAAATTTTGAACAAACATCATATAGTGGAATATACATCCATTGATTCAAAAGAAAATCCGAACAAAACAATGAATTTCCTTGCTAGGAAAATAGAAAAATCCATCAAACTATCAAAAACATAGAACATTTTCCTAATCAGCGCATCCATTGATTGTTTTGGTGCATTCCTTCAATATTCTAGCATATCCATTTGTTGTTTTAGTGCATTTATCCTCTGTTATAGTGCACATGTACTATTTGGTAGCACATACCTTCCATACTTTGGCACATTTATTTCTTGTTCTAGTGCATACATCCCTTTACTTAGCGCATTTGTGCCTTTCTGTAGCACATATAGGCCATCATTTAGCGCATCCATTTCATTCCTTGGTGCATATGTCTTTTAACGCATCTGTGCACTGTTCTGGCACATTCATAAAATTTTCAAACCAGAGAGCTGAATTTCCTATCTATCCAAATTTTAAACTCACAATCCAGGATCCTCTTCAAAACAAAACCATTCTCTAGTCATACCAATGTCTCAAACTTGCTGAAACTAGCATTCTCAAGTAAAAATATTTACCTAAACTTTGATCAAATATCTAAAAGTGCCCCATCATCACATCTATCTTTGGTTAGCAACTAAGTTTCACCATCAGGATTCATCATCCTTCAACCCCGAAATGAACATTGTGTAATAAAATTTATTTTGTCCCTTTGGCACTCCCCAATAACGATCAAAGATTAGTACATTCCCATAACTTGTTTGGTCATCCAAACAAGATCACAAAGACAAAAGTTCAAGGAGAAAGAACTTGAAACCCAAGACAACATGGCTAAAAGAGAAGAGAATCCCTTTTTTTGAGTTCATTGAGATGAGATAGAAGAAATAACGGATGAAGCCATAGAACAAGCACAACAAGATCCCAGTTTTCATAAATTGATGGAGAGGATCTTTGAAAAGGACGGTGAAAATACCTTTTGATGCTAGCAAACAAAGGGGACAAACTACTGAAAGATTTTGATATCACAAAATTAAAAGAACCCCTAAAAAGATAGAAACACAAACACAAACTGAAATAAAGAAAGAACCAATGAACTGATAGATTCTTTAACACAATAGATGCAAAACATGCAAGTCGGGGTCACAAATAGATACTCAATACAAGACATATGTCCCTACCCTTTTGACCAAAGTGTAAACATGATCCCATTTCCCAAACATTGTGAATTCCCAAAATACGATAAATACAATGGTAAAACAGACCCTATAGATCACATTAGGGAATTTTGAATGATGAGCCTAGAATTCACACATGAGGAAACTTACTTGATGAGATTATTCCCATGAAGCTTGGGAGGACAATGTATGGAATGCTTTTCACAATTACCCTTGGGAATCAAGTCCTTTGAAGAGTTGGTCAACAAATTTATCACCCAATACTCTTATAATATTCAACATGAGATCACAATGAAAGACCTTTGCAATGTGAAAAAGAAAAAGGGAGATTCATTTCTTGTATTCTTACAAAGGTGGAGAAGATAATTTGCAAGTTATCCTCATGCTATACCAGAAAAGGAGAAGATGGAGGTGTTCATTGACAATTTAAATGATGATATGAGCTATAGGCTTGAATTACAATGTCCACCAACCTTTGAGAAACTAATTGAAAATGGAATTAAAATTAAAGAAGCTTTGGTCAAGAGAGGAGTCTTAAAAAATTTCAATGAAAAAAACTCAACTAAATCCTCCAATAACTATAATAACAATTATAAACCAAAGTTTTGGCAAAAATACAAGAACACTAATATCGATACTTCAACTAAAACGCATAATGCGAAACTCGTTTTCAATTTATTAGGAAACACCTCCAATACCAAAAAAAAGACCAAAATAAATACCAAACAAAGCAACAACCAAAATACCAACCAAGGCAATAGTTAAAACAATCAAAAAATATAACATCCAAAATGCTACCATATTAGACACCGAACAACCGCAAAAGTTTCACGTGCTTAGGTGAATCATACGAATTCGCATTGAGAGAACTTCTTGCGGAAAATCTTATCACTCTACCTGACACTCAAGGCTTTGAACCAAAAGTGAAATCATCGTGGTGGAATGAGGCCCACTATTGTGAATTTCATAGATGCAAAGGTCACCTAACCAATAGTTGTATGCAATTGAAACACAGGGTGCAAGATTTGATAGAACAAAATATCATACAAATAGAAAGTCCCCAAACAAAAAATGACCATGGTGCATTTTAGAGTCCTTTACCCAATTATGACAAAGGAGAATATTCTTCTGCAAACAACAAGAATAAAAATTTGAATTATGTTTATGACACAACCATTCTCCACATCTCAGTGGTCAAAGATCAAACCAATACACCAAATATAAATGATCATCAAAACAGTGTTCCTACCCTTGACATCATCCTAATCAATGATGATCATAACAATATTGTAGGCATTGACAATCAGGTAAATGTTATCAGAATCCGAGAGAGACAATACCATCAACCAGTTAATGCCACCACAAGGGCTCAAGGAAAATATTTCTTAAAAGGAAGCACATCAAGAGCACCTATCCCACCATCTAACCAATACAATATTGTCGATCAATTAAAAAAAATCCTGGTGCGAATCTCAATACTAGAATTGCTTAAAATCTCACTAGCTCACAAAGAAATTCTAGAAAAAGCTCTAGTAGCCACCACAATGCCAACTGATCTAGAAGTATGCCAATTCTAGGCCATGGTGGGACACTTAACTACACCTCATTTGCTATCCTTTTTTAAAAATGATGATGCCTCACCCGCACATCCCCATAATGATCCATTGCATATCGATGTCATAATCCACAAACATCACGTAAAACGTGTCTTAATAGATGGAGGAGCGAGTCTAAATATCTGTACTTTGAAACTAGTTCGTGAACTTGGGTTTTTCAGAGAATGATATTGATGCAAGGAGGAAAATTACCATAAAAGCTTATGATGATGAAGAAAGACCATCTCAAGGACTAATTATCTTTCCTATCCAAGTGGGACCTATCCAAAAAGACATAGCTTGCCAATTGTTGGATAAAGACTTGACATACAATATACTCCTTGGGGATCCACTCAATGTAGGTGGTGCCATCAACATATCACCAATGTTTGAAGTTCCCCTTTAATGGATAGGAATTCACCATATCAACCAACTCAAACAATTCTCGATACTACAACACATTAAAAACGGTCCAAGCCTCCTTCATGCCTCATAACAGAGAAGCTAATGCTTCTAGCTCCTCCAATGGTGAGAAACAACAAAATATCTTGTCAATATGGGTTGATAAAAAGGACTAGTCAAAGGATAAGGGTATCAATGACTCTTCTCCCTCGAGCAATGGTAGTTAATCCAACAGTTCATCAAATCAGCTTAAGAAAGACACCCAATCCAAGGACAAAGACATTGCTAACTCCATTCAGGTAAATCATGAGATTCAGTTAAATCTCCTATCCAAACAATTTGAAAAGATGCAGTTGAAAGATAAAAGTGTAGGTGAATATTCCATTAAGCAACCATTGTTCCTTTCACAATTTCTACCATCACCTCAAGCATATGGGCTAGCATCAATATCAAGACAACCATCTCCACAACCCGTGACTCTGTTTGATGAAAAATTCATAAAGGAAAGTACCATGGAAGAATCTGAAGACAAGGATGTGCTTAGTTGGATTTAAAAAGATGAAGATGAATTTGCATTGACATCTACCACATCAACCATTAGTATTCCAACTAGCATATTTGGTAAGGGTTTCACTATCTTGGAAAAGATGGGTTATGAAGGTAGTGGTCCTATTGGGAAAAGAAAAGAGGGCATTGTAGAGTCTATTCAACTGGTCACTAAGAATGCCAAAGATAAGATGGAATTGGGCTATAAAGAAGAATACAAAGAGGAAACAAAAGAAGAGGCCACCAAAAAGGTTGTTGAACGAATCCTACAACTGCAAGCTAGTGATGCCTATAAAATTGATTCTAATGAGTATGAGTGGGATTCACTATTTGAAGAATATTTTCATGATAAACAAATTGATCTAATCCAAAGGTATGCACCCGCATTCATGGAGGGACAAGACTTAGGGTCTAGACCCCTTGAATTTGGATCACAACCTATCGATGGCTCTAATGAAGATGATCAAACTCCTAGTGAGATAAAATATTTAGAGGAGAGTAACATCATAGACCTCGATCTCACTATTTATTACCATGAAAAATTCTCCATTCTAACCCTCACCATTTTTGACCTCGACAAACCTAATGATCCCTTGCCATTAATCCACCCCGAACTTGTCGATTGGGACCAAACTACACCTAGATATCCTATTTTTTGTAGATGACAACATTATTATTAACTATCTTTGTGTTGACAACACTGAAACACTTGCCATACATGGGAATCATAAAAAAGTTGAGAATCAGGGGAGTCCCAAATCTTCTAGCTACAAAATAAAAAATGAAAATAGATCTAATGGTGAAAACCATTCTATGGTAGCATTAGATCATGAAAAATTCAAAATAAAGAGTGTATCTGATGGTGAAAACCTCTCTGAGGCACCAAAGGATGGAATATTTGATACTCTACCAGAACATTACCATGAGAGATCTTTAGTCTTGGTAGAATCTACAAAGTCTATCATAATTGGCACTCCAAACAGAGTAAAAATTCTGCATTTGGCGACATCCTTGGCTGAACAAAAAAATCCAAGCTTTACCAAATTCTTTGAAGAAAGGAAAGTTAACTTCGCTTGGTCATATGTGGATATGCTTGGGATTGATCTTGAACTAGTCATGCATCATTTGTCTCTTCCCTTTGGAGTAAAACTAGTAAAGCAAAAATTAAGAAAGATGCACCCTCACATCACCTTGCTAGTCAAAGCAAAATTGAAAAAATTGTTGGACACAAGATTCATCAGACCTATAGACTATGTTGAGTGGATTTGTAACATTGTACCAATATCTAAACTAGATGGAAGCATTAGGATTTGAACATATTTCAGAGATTTAAATAATTCTTTTCCAAAAAATGATTTTCCATTGCCAAACATTGATATCATAGTGGATCTAACAGTAGGACATGTAATATTGTCACTCATGGATGGCTTCTCAGGATACAACTAGATAAAAATCGCGTCAGAAGATCAAGATAAAATAACTTCTACCTATCCATGAGGTACTTTTTGCTGGAATGTCATGCCTTTTGGGTTGAAGAATGCTAGATCCACCTATCAACATGCAATGACCACCATTTTTCATGATATGATGCATACTTTCATGGAAGAGTACATGGATGACTTATTGGATAAAAATTTCACTAGAGAAGGCAACTTGGAGATCCTAAACAAAGTTTTCACCTGCCTGGAGAAATTCAATGTTAGATTAAATCCAAAGAAATATGTGTTTTGCATGACATCCACAAAGTTGTTTGGATATATAGTTTCAAAAAAGGGAATTGAAGTTGATCTTGCCAAGGTCAAAGCCATCATGGAAATGTTGCCACAAAATAATATTAGTCAATTTAGATTCCTTCAGGGAAGATTTCAATCTATCAAGAGGTTCATCTCATAGCTAGTAGACAAAACTCATCCATTCACTCACTTGCTCCACAAGAATGTAAAGTTCAAATGGGATGAGAAATGTGAAACAAACTTTAATCAATTGAAGAAATAATTGATGTCACCACCCATCCTGGTACCACCCACATAACAGAAACCATTACTTCTTTATATCGCAACAATTGAGGTATCCTTGGGCACACTATTATCATAGGAAGATCCCATGGGAAAGGAAAGATAAATTTATTACATCAACAAAACATTGAATGGTTATGAAATCAATTATACCTTCATTGAGAATGATTATCTAGACATGGTATTTTCTACTCAGCATCTTTGACATTACATGTTAACTCACACCGTCAAGCTCATAACTAAAATTGATCCCTTGAAATATTTGCTAAGCAAGGAAAACCTCACAGAAAGTCTAGCTAAATGGGTGATGATACTAAGTGATTTTAACATTCAGTATGTGTATCATAAATAAATCAAAGGATAAGTTATAGCTAATCAATTAGTAGAATCACCCCTACAAGATAACCATCTGATGCATGTTGAGTTCCCTAATGCAGATGTTTTTATTGTCCCTCCACAATAATGGATGCTATATTTTGATGAATCATATACACAACACGGTTTAGGTGCTGGGATCTTGTTTGTTACTCCACAGAGACATGCAATCCCAAAATCCTATCGACTGATGTTTCCCTGTACAAAAAATATAGAAAAATATGAAGCCCTCATCATCGACATCAAATAGGCAGTTGAGTGGAAGATCAAAGAGCTGGAAGTGTGCGGTGATTCCCAGTTGATCATTAACCAAGTGAATGATAATTATCAAAACAAGGATGATAAGTTGATTTCATACAAGATAATGATTGATGATTTCAAAAATTATTTTGTTGAGATCAAATTTGAATAGATTTCAAGGGTAGATAACAAAGCAGTCGATGCCATGGAAACAATTGCTTATCTCTTCTAGATCCTAGAAAATCAAAGCTGATATGAGTTCATGGTGGAACAAGTGTTTAACCTTGCCTATGAAAACCCAAAATCTGATATTATATGCCACTTGGTTGACCCTGAATCCTCTATCTATGGAAAGATCTATGCCTATTTGAAAGACAATACCTTTCCACCCGATCTTTCCCAAAATCAGAAATGTAACCTTATTCATCAATCTGTATGCCATAACTTGATAGCTAGCGTACTTTACAAAATAGATCTTGATAGTACTCTCCTTCATTGTATTGAACATGAGGAATCTGAATCGGCTTTACATGAGGTCCATGCCGGTATCTGTGGAACTCATTCAAGTGGACTTACCCTCACTAAGAAACTCCTACATTTGGGGTATTACTGGCTGACTATGGAGAAGGAATCCTACCAATTTGTCAAGAAATGTGAAAAAATTCAAATCCACTATAACCTCATCCATGCTCTAGCCCAGGATTTTCATCCATTCACATCAACATGAACCTTTTGTCAGTGGGGATTGGATCTTGTAGGAAAAAATAATCTATCATCATCCAATGAACACAAGTTTATCATCGCAACCATAGAATATTTCATGAAGTGGGTTGAAGTCATGCCTCTAATCAACATTACTAGGAAGAAGATTGCCTCATTCATCTTGAATTAAATTATTTGTCGATATGGCATTCCTCAATCCATTGTCACGGACAATGAGATGCCTTTTAAAAATCAAGACGTGCAAGAACTTTGTCACATATTCGATATCTAACATCAATTCTCCACACCTTAGTATCCTCAAGGAAACGGTTAGGCAGAAGCAACAAACAAGACTATCTTGAAAATTCTTAAGAAAACTATCAATGAGGTTGGAAAGGATTGGCATATCCAACTGAACCCTGCTTTATGGGCCTATAGTACAAGCATCCAGAAACCTACAGGAGCCACACCATATTTCCTTGTATATGGAGAAAAATCTATTTTACCTATTGAGGTGGAGATACCTTCACTTCAGGTGTCTCTAAAGGGAGTCACATCAGAAGAGGACTATCATGTTTCTACACTATAGGAGTTGGAACTATTGGTTGAACGTTGTCAGCTTGCAATGGATCACTTGAAAGAATATCAATAGAGAATTTCTAGAATTTACAATCAAAGATTCAAGCCCAAAAATTTCCAAGTTGGAGATCTAGTACTAAAGGAAAATCCCTATAATCAGCAGGATTGAGAAAAGAAAGGAAAATTTGAGCTGAATTAGTTGGGCCCTTTTGTTATTGTATCAGTCTCTAGATTAGGGGCATATCGGCTATCCATACTAGAAGGGGGTTTATTTGAGGAATAGATGAACAACCTACATCTGAATAAGTTCTATACATAATGCATCCAATGCATGTTTAAAAGTCCTCAAAAAAATCATAAAAATCATAAAAAGTCATGAAAAAGTCATAAAAATTACAAAAAGTCCTAAAAAAATAATAAAAATAAGAAAAACTCCTGAAAAATGGTTACCCTAGTGAAAACATGGCAAACAGACACCTTGGTAACCAAAAAAATCAAAAAAATCAAAAAATCAAAAAAATTGTTGCCTTGATGAAAACTTGGCAAATAGGCGTCTTGGTAACAACAAAAAAACATAAAATTTGAAGAAGGTGCAATAAAAGTAAGTGGTGAAAACGTAGTAAATAGGCGCTATTTGTGATTGGATCCACTCTTCCATCTATTTGGAAATGTGTGTTGATCGTCCTCTTTTGCTATCATTATGCATACATGTCTATCATAGAATGAACTTCATATTCATATCCAGCTGTTGCGGTCGTGTCCCACCATGGCTTGGTTTCATTGTGCATATCTATAATAATTGGTTTGTTTCTCACTGGGGGAAAATAATCATTGAGCTTAAACCAATTGGTAACAAACAAGAAACAACAAGATAACTTGGCACAATAAACAATTACATTAAACAACCATCACAATCAATCAACCAAATCAACCATCCAACTCAACATTAAGACAAAGAAAATCAAATTTCACTAGATGATCATCTTTTGAATCATGGTTGGATCACGTTGGCATGATTTTTCATATGCTGTATCTTGATTTTTGTTATCATTTCTCTTGAGTATCTCAATGATGTTCTAAAATAGAGGGGCCAAGAAGGAGAATGATATTTTCTTTGTCTGTTCTTTGTGATTCAATCATTACTACTGTGCAAATTATCACGGGACATGCTCTACAAAGTATCATTGATGACATTCAGAATTTGTAGGTGAAATTGATTAACTCTTATTTATTTATGCAAGTGATACTTAGGTCATCTCAGTCCAATTATACCTAGATTCTTGTGTTATCTTGCAATATCAAACAGACCAGAAGTTGTATGGAAGTTGTACTTAGATCATCATGGTCTAATTATACCATCGATGTTTGTACTAACTTTCAACATAATAAAATACTCAAT
Source organism: Sequoiadendron giganteum (assembly GCA_007115665.2). Lineage (NCBI taxonomy): Eukaryota > Viridiplantae > Streptophyta > Pinopsida > Cupressales > Cupressaceae > Sequoiadendron > Sequoiadendron giganteum. The sequence goes on from CM021102.1 coordinate 193,267,682, forward strand.
GATGATACCAAGCACAATAAGTCAGATGGCAACATTTACATAGTTAGATTTGCATGGATAAGATAGAATTTCATTCATATTAGTATGACATTTGCATTATAGATTTTTCCAAGGCTGAAAACTCTCAAACATGAAGTTATTTCTCATTAAAATATTGAGTACACATGACATAACAAAAAAAATCATTCATTGTCATTTCCATATCATATCATTAGAAAGTATTATCAAGCATCCATTCATATATCCATCATGGTAGTTGCATTATAAAGCAAAGCATCATAATCCATCAATCCATGCATCTATCACACATTCGCATCCATCACACAATTGCATTGCATTGCATAGACATAAAAAATAAAGCATCATCCACAATAACATCATCATTCATAATTCATATCGTACATCAGTATCATAATACATTCATTCTTTCAGTAATACATAGACCATCCATATGGGAATTCATCATAACAATCATCCATACATCATCATAATCCATTTACATAATCCATTCACACACTCATCCATGCATTATCAGATATCCATACATTCATACTTAGCATATCCAAAATTAATCCATTCACATACTCATTCACGCATTTAGATCATATATTTGCATCATGAAATCTAAAATAAATCATTTTTCCTAAATCATTCATCATGCATCTATCAACATCCATTTATCACTTTTCATAAACCATCTAGTCATAAATGCCATAATAAATTCACCTATTCATCCATCCACATATAACATCATTCATAATAAAATCATAATCTATATATTATTGTCATCCATACATTTAGGTCACATATAAACATGTGAAAAATACAAAAATAGAGTGCATATCATAACATTTGCGTAACTGCATCCATCTTGTACATCATAATAAATAGAATCATAATACATCATCTCATTACTATATCCATACATAATACATTGCATAACATATAGAACATAGAATGTAAGTGCATCCATAACATAGCATATAAAATAAATCTCAACGTCAAGTGTATAGGAATGTCTAATAACATAAAGAGATACATCATCAAAAATGGGATAGTATATCATCATATAATAAAATCTCTAAATCGATGTCCATCAATGTCTCAACAATACAATCAAGAGTGACTATGGGGAACTGAAGTGTTTCCCCCAGATGTCGTAGCTCTCTCTGATCCTCCAGCTAAACCCCATGCACCTGATGGACCTGCCCCTAGAGCATCGCCTAGTGGACCCCCTGGAAGTGGCTGAGTTACACCCCTACTAGTGGTTCTGGACTGCATCCGACTAGACCGTGACTGAGCATAGATAACTCAGTGCTCTGCAAACACTACCTCATAATATCTCCCTTTGTAATACTCTGCCTCCTTGGCAAAATGACAAAGCTCTCTAACAATATCTCCTATTCCAGCTCCCTCAGCCACTCTCTAGAGCCTATCAACTACAACCACTACCTGCTCTCCCTATCATATGGTTGCATCCCTCTCTACCATCAAAGTGGAAATCTAGGCTTGTGCCTATCCCTAGGCCTATGTGAGTAGAGCCTATACCTAGGCCAACTAACCCTACAATGTCTAAACCTATACTTGTAACACAACAATCTATGTTAGTTGCTACTATGAAGGCACCCCAATCTAAACAAGTTGTTGTGCAGCTACCACCAAGGATCTCCAACATCAAGGTATCATCGTATCTTGCACATCAAAGTCTCTACCTCCTCCATCCCCATCTCTTCCATCATCCCCTCCATCTCCTCCCACAACTCTCTCATCCTCCTCTCCATCACCCCTCCATCGCCTCCGTCTCGACACACTCTCCTCATCATCATCTAATGCTGGCACTGGCTCACCCGGACTGGATAATCTGGGAAATGGATGTGTGCTTAAGTACTCTACATATTTATCTAACATGGCAGCCTTTGCAACCTCTAGATGATATGCCTACATCACAGGCTTTAAACCGTAGTACTCCTGATATGTTGCATCATAGGACAAGAGGGGCCCCCAATCTGGTATGTCCTAGTGCCTCCTAGCATAAGTAGCCACTCCCTACAGCATACCTTGTACTCGACTGTACTGTTGGTTCACTCTACCTAGCAGAAATATCTCAATAATGAAATGTGTCTGTCCAATCAAAAATATGGTAGTACATACATAGGGCATATCTAGCTGATCCTCAGCCCACTACTCGTAGTCTAGGTATGGTCGCCAGGTCATAGTATCGAGATCATCCAGTACTCATCTCCAATACTCCAATTTTCCTAGCTTACGCTGGACAATTGACCCACTGTATCCATAAACATAAGGCCTCCCAATCATTCGATATATTTTAGCAACTAGTCGGGTAACAAATATGTGCTCCCATGCCCAGATTTGTAGTAATGTGACTCTTGCAGATAGGCTAGCTACTCCAAGATAAACTACCTGATGAAGGTCATTATAAATATGGGAAAGTATGCATGAGCCCCAAGCATATCGGGTCCCCTGTAGAATCATCTACTCTAATGTACGACCCCAACCAATAGACAGTCCCTTCGACCTATGGTCAGGACATAAGAAACCACCAACAAAACCAATAAGTACAAAAGGTAATGGGGCATAAATCTCAAATAACTCCTACCAAGGTAGCTCATATGCATTGATATGGTCATCATGGAAGATCCTTTGTAATTCATTTGTGCCTCCCTGCTCGGTGGAATCATAAATAACTACCTCTCCAACAACGAGAATCTGTAGAATCTGGTATACATCCTTTGGCATCATAGTCATCTTGCTAGTAGCTAGGTGAAAGGTGTTGTGGTCACTATGCCACCTCTCTGCTAATGCTGTCAATAGTGCCCGATTAATCCTAACCTGGGGCATATGAATCAAATAATACAACCCACATATGTCAATCATATCAATGTCAGCCTATACTAGCTATGGGATCATATCCCACATGTTCAATAATCACTCCCAAGACATTAGGACTCCTAAATCACTCTCCTATCATTATCAAAAATTACAAAATCAGCAGGATATCAAATAAAGAAATCAACCTATCAACCTATCAATCTATCAAATCACCTCACCTATCATGAGGTCTATCAATCAACCTATCATTGATCCTCATCGATCATCAGGACAATCATCATCAATCAATCATCAAATCTCACATATCATGAGATCGATCATCACCTAATCTATCAACATCATCAATCAATATCAACTCAAAGGCTGACACGATAAAAAACCATCGACAATAAGGAGAAAAATTAAAAAATCTTCTATTATGGCATGGATGTGCCATAACAGTGCTTCTATGCACTAGAAAACTTGATCTATGCACCATTACAATTCACAAATGTGTTAATTCCATGTATGCACCAAATTTTCACACCAATGCACTATAACAGTCTATAGATGCACTAATCCTATATATGCACTACTCCAATACATGGATGCGCTACTTTATCCAACCTAAGATCTAGTAAACCTATGCGCAAAACTTTCTAACCAATGCACTTGTCAGGTCATGTATGCACTAAATCCCTAAATTGATGCACTAAAATAGGTCATGCATGCGCTATTCTATCATATGGATGCGCTAAAACATTTGAATGCAAAAATTCAAAAATTCAAAAAATGTGGGAAAATCATTTCAAATTTGACAAAGAGAAGATTTAGAATTTCGTACTAGAAGTTTGTACGTTGTTGGGCAGTTGTGCTGCCGCACATGCTAGAATTGATGAGTCTAAATCAAAATCACCATTTTTCTATGAGTGCTCAAAGTTGCTCAATATCTCAAAATTTCAAATTATCAATTCACAAATGAGCTTCTTTTTCACTTTTTACCTATTAAAGGGGTTATTAAGGTGGGTAATTAAGTGGCATTGATTTATTTTATTTTTCAAAGGAGCTAAATTCATTAATTAATCAACTGGGGCAGATTTCACAATAATTTTCGGCAAATAAATCGTTGAAGCATGCTGAAAGTTTCAAAATCATCAAAAAAATTCAAAAATCATCAAAATCATCAAAAAAATTCAAAAATCATCAAAATTTTCTAAAAAATTCAAAAATCATTAAAAATCGAAAAATTCCTCGATTTATCTCTTGAGGGGGGCATACATCAATTATCATTGAAAAATCAATGTCCAGGGCATGTCAAATTTTTTATCATCATAGTCTAACAATTTTTTCTTTGAAGCAATGTGTCTGTGCACATCACTTCAAAGAGGGGAACAATGTATACACATGAAAATGGTCCAGAGCACAAATTAATTAAATACTAGCTATTTAATTAATAATTCTTAATTCCTTTGCTTATATATAAATTGCAAAATTTGTTTATATAGTTCATTTCTTAATTCTTCCTATCTAAAATCATTTTCCTCTAGATTTAATTAAATAAACAAATTTAACTAATTTCTTTTATTTGATTAATTCCCCTCTCATTTACAATTCAATTCTTAATTCAATTTTGTCACATTTCTACATATTCTTCTAACTTCCTTCCACCTCACCTACCATATCACCATGTGTCACATGAATTTAAATATTTCTAATTTGTAAAATGAGAATTTCCATCAACAACCTACAACAAATTTGAAACCTCCTTGGACACATGGCTTCTCCTTCCCTTTGATTCTCTTCAACACTTGGCAAAGTGTTCTATTAAAGGGAACCGCCTCCATGATTCTCTCCAACCTCTTCTTCCTCCATTGTTGATTTCTCTAGATCACAATCATGATAATTGAATTATGCCACATCACAATCTGCCTTGGAAATCCTATAAATATAACTAATTGCTCCAGCTTTTGAGAGGACATCTTGAAGAAAACTTACTCTATAGAAATCATTTGAGAGCATTTAGATCTTAGATCATTTTAGAATTTAGAATTGTGGTTATCATGTTAGTTTAGAATCATGTCTTAATGTAGTAATTGCATTTCCATTGTCATACTAGCTTCCTTATAATAGTTATATCATAGCATTTGTAGCATAGCATCTTCAATTTTACTACAGCAGAATATTCATCATAGCATCATGGAATTTAATCATATAGTTTATCAAACCATGTAGGAATTAGGATTATTGAATTTTATAGCATCCATTCTCTAGGTTGTCATTCTGCAACATCATAGTGCTAGCAAAATCATAGAGCCATTGTGATACAAAGAATCCTTAGAGATAGGAAACAATGAAACGGTTTTAGGAATTGATTGTGCTTTGAATTTAGTTAATTCTATAATTCGATTTCTAATGCAATATGTTTCATTTCTTATGTGTTTTTATTATTTATTTTACTCACATATTTACGACACACAATGATATGAAAAAGTACTAAGATGGAATCGACTTAAATGAAGCGATTTTACATGTGCTATTAAGTTTTCTTTAAAAGAGGGCTATACCTAGGAAATTTGAATGAACAAAGTTTTAGCAAAGCCCAAAGACTAAGGATAAACATCGTCAAAATATTGAAAGGTTCTGAAACTATGTTGGTGGAAAAGGAGGTTTGAAAACTAACCAAAAGACCATAAAACCTTAGACTTAGTCAAATTTATGAAGGTGTGTTTCTTACAAGTGGTAAAAACGATCAAGGCTCCAGTACATAAATGATAACCTAAACACAAGGTTCTAACTTAAATGATTAGAATCGGTCACAAGAGGTCAATAGAGAAACATAATAAAAGTGCACACTTAAACTAGGGAATTAGGATTTTACACATGAGTCTTTTAAGAAGCCCTATCTTGCAGATTCTGAACCCTAAATGGATATAATTGAGGAATTTCAAAACCTCAAAGACCTCAAAAAATTCAAACATAGCCATGGATTTTGGAAGCTCTACCACTATGGATGTTTTATTGGTAGTATATCTATGCCTTGAGTGGAATCATAGTGAAAATATCACCAAGGCTATATATGTTTGACTTGTAGTGAGGTAATTCTCAAGTAGTTTCAAAGGTTAGACTAACATATGTAGAGAAATTATTGGCTTGCAATGGCAAGTTTGAATGAATTCACATGCACAATATGGATGATAAAAATTTGAATCATAAAAAATAGGAAAAATACAATAAAAGTACCAAATCCAAACTCAACAATCACTCAATAAGGCTAAAGATCTATTCACAAAATAAAATAATAAAAAACTATACCACAACAAAGATCTTGATTTGCTTCATTATTTCATTGATAGTAGTTTGAATATTTAACATGTGGGTTGCTCTTCAAAATAGCATAAACATAATAAAAAAATAATAATATGATAGAAATGATAATGATATATGCTTAAAGATAATAGATAGATGTTACTCTTGCTTGATAATTATTGATAAAAATAGCTTTATTTCTTGATAATATAGTCTTGATCATAATGTTTGGAAAAAATTGTGGATCAATATTGGGCACAAACTATCCTTGTAATTCTATCAAATTGGTTGAATCAATTCCTGGTAATCTTGTGTTGGCTTCCTTATTTTGTTCCTAGATGTCAACCCGAGGATCGTAAGCTCTTGAAAGGCATTGCGTTTATGTACTAAAGGGGTGAAATTAGCAAGTTAAGTAAGAATAAAATGAAAAAAAACAAATCTAAATGCTTAGAAAGAATAACAAGAAAACACTCCTAGATTGAAATCCTAAAGAAAAGCTTTAAACCATCAAATGATTTAAATTAACAACTCAAATAAAATCCTTTGATGTATTTAAGATCTAGTTATATCCAATTCAGCTTTGATTAAACATAACTAATTTTGTTTGACATTAAAGGATTCCTAAACTTGCAACAGTTTGCATAGACAAAATTATGGTGATAGGACCTATCAAACATGGCGACAAGAACTATGTAATAGATATAAGTTCTAGAAATATAATTGCTAACTCCAAAAGCTTAAAAAAATCCAGTAAACTAGATAACATAGAAACCAAATTCACAAACAAATAACAATCACAAAATTATACTTAAATCAAGCTCACAAGATAAATAGAAATCACTGAACATAAATCATACACAAAACAACCTAAAAGTAAATTCAACTAGTGGTTGAAGAGTGGGCTCTGCCTCCCAGATGACCAATTGAAGATAATAATAAAAAATCTCTTACATTTAACTCATATGGTAATATTTGTTGTATTATATTGCCTCGTTCAGAAAAGTTGGAAATGTTTGATACACAAAGGAGACTTATATAGTCTTTTACATGAAACTAAATTATCTAAACAATACATACAATTTTTAAAGTTCAACAAGATCCAGATTAGTTAAAGAAAGAATGAAGTGGCCTATGACCATTATTTCTAAAATGCAAAAACCAATTTCCTAACATTATGAAAAAATAAACTAACTAACCACTCCCTCTAAATAATATAAACTCATTGACTATTATTATGCAAAAGATATCAACAATGTTGACTCGGAGTTGGCAACAAAAATGATGAAGACAATATTTTCCATTACTTCTCCTCAAGAACCCTATTTCCACACATAACCACTAAAATCAGTACAAAATAATTGGTTACTTCCTAAGGTATATTTATCCTCTAATTCATATTAATCACTTTTAATTCTATAAAATAATAATGGTAATTCAGGGAAAAAGGGTTAAAATATAGACTAAAATCAACAAAAAAAACAAGACAAACATTTAGCCCATCATTTTCCCCCTATCTAAAAAAATTGCATGTCCTCATGCATGACTTACAAAGTCAGTTTGTTCATTAGTCAAATTCTTCACTACTGGGATGACTCTTTTCCCCACTTGTCTTTCAAACTCTGAACTATTTTTTGGTGCTTTGTCCTAGGAATGTAGTCAATGGAAACCATCTTCTCCATTGAGGTTTCCAATTCGTTAACATTTTCTTGATGATATTCTATAATCATATAGTCTTCATTAATTGTCTCATCCCATGAGGCTTTCAAGCTGCTAACTATTTGTTGATGCTCTACTATAGTCATGTAACCATCCATGCTTTCCTTTTCAATATTATTCCTTAAGTTTAGCAAAATCTGATTGTGTCCCTCAAGAGATATATAGGCTGCCATGTCCAATCCTTGGTGTTCAACTAACTACCCAAATTGGTTCTTTGATCTATTTTATTCTCTTTAATTTGTTGCACCCAACTCTGGAGGATCTGGACTTGTCCTTCCAAATGTTTTACCTTGACTTATAAAGCATGAATTTCCTTTTATTGCTTGGAAATTTTTTTATCCACACTAAATTCCTTTGAAATATGTAAGTCATCAAGTGATAGCTATTATGTGACCTTAATCATGGGATCACCTTCCTAATACTAGCCTAATTAAATGGAATATCAACTGTACCTTTGAAAATTGTGTCTTCTTTACTGGTAGGTTGCTTACAAAAATTAACATTGGGGATTTGAGTACTAGTTTATTGTAGCATCCAATATTTCCCTTCTTCCTGTAGAAAAATTTGTGCCACATGGGTAAAATCATCAATCCTGAAGAGAGCATTGTCCTGGTTGGGCATATCCTCATCTTCTAGGTCAGAGGTTGTATGTGGTCCATCATTACCTTGTTCAAACACGTTCTCTTCTTCATTTTGTAAATGTGGAGGAGTGAGGGTATCAATATCATGTTCATCTTTCTCTTTAGAAGCCTCATTTTTCTTTTGTTCCTTTTTATTTTGTTGATTTTCCCTCCTCTGCTCTAGGCTTTGTCTATCTCTACTTCTTAGAAGGTAAGTGGCCAACACTTCCACATTTGGCTCTAGTTGTTCCTGACACATAGTACTAGGAAGTTTGGCTAATTTTTACAATCTAGAGGTTGAAAGGTCTTCTACTTCTGCTTTCCTCTTTTATCGAGTGTCATAGGACAGTTTCATCTCAATATGAGGGGTTTTGGAAATTTTTTAGGTTTTTCCTTGCTAGCAGCTCGAACCCTACTCCTAGCTTGTTTCATCCACTTATTCTTGCTTGGATGTTCAAGCTCATCATTTTGTTGGTTACCCTCCTAGTTTTCAAATTCAATATCTTTTTAGCTTGAATCAGTGGCATCTAATTCTGTGTCCTTACCCAAGGTTTCATTGGTAGTTTCAAGGTCCTCATCTAATATGTCATCACTTGAATTTTCATCCTTATTATCTTGATCTTCTATTTTATTTTGGATACTCTCGACTTCATGAGCCTCTAGCTCAAATTCTGAAGCCAAGGAATTGGAAGGGCTTTCTTCTCCTACAAAGATAGGCCAACCACTTAGGGGAACAATCTATTTTAAACCTTCCATAATAATTAATTTGATCAAGCCATGATGTGTTAAGGAATTTTGATGTCCTTTTTGAACTTCTGAACACATTTTTTATGGCATGAAACAATTAATGTAGTAAATTCACCAATTCATTGTGTCGTAAATGACATAACAACCTAAGATGTTGAGAAAAGATGTATGCATACCTTCTCTCTCCAGTGATATATTGAATTATGACCTTTCACACATTAGACTAGGGTTTGGGAAGTGAACTGCATAATGTACCTTGCTTGGAATTGTCTTTAACTCCTCATTTCCTTATAGAAACTACATCTTAAGACATAAATCGGTCATTTTTGTCATAACTATAGGGAAGTAGGCTTCTCCTTGAAGAGGAAATCCAATGACCATGGAGATGATTTGAGTAGTGACTGGAAAGGAATGACCTTTCACCATTGCAGAACTATCATTTTCATTGAATGCAATGGTGAACTCATACGCTATATCATCATCAAATCCATGATTTCTTGAAGAAAACATGCCAGTTTTTGGTTTCAAAAATCTTGTACACCCATTTGTTAGCACACAAAATATTCATGTTTGTGGGATCATGTCAAATGTGAGGGCCACCCATGTCAATAGATGCATAGATGACAATCAAAAAATGGAAAAAGGAGACAAACACTAGGATAAAAAAGAAAAAGGAAATGGTAGTTGTGAATAGTAGTATTGAAAACATGACGATTGGAAAACAAGGAATGAAAATATAGATATAGAAAATAAAATGTAATAATTTCAACATAGGGGGATTTTTCAAGAGGTCACAACAATAATTACCCTGATTAAATCACATAAAGTGAATAACCAAGATATAATAATGTAGATAGATGACATGACTAATGCCCCTTGGTTGAATGTATGATGCCATCCTCAAAGTTGACATAAATAATTTATAAAACAAAAGAAATGCATATGAATTAAAGAAAAAACACACCTTTCAAAATTTTACCATTAAAAGTACACTAAAGGAGAACATGGTAGAAGAATCTAATGAAAGAGAGGTGGAGGAAGTAACAAGAAATTGATCGATGATGAGGTGGCAGTCAAGTTTGGGATGTGACCGAGCTGGCACAAGCCGAGAAACTGCTATGTAGGGTTCCAAAGAAGTGAAGGAATTGGAAATCATGCAACAAAACCATGGAGGTAGTGATGGAGCTCCCATACCAAAAGTAACACCTATGCCTACATAACCATCACACAATCTAAATAATAAGTTGGCTCAACCGGTCCATAACAATGAGGTGTTAGGACACCTAACTTATCTTTTCAATGCATTCGAAATTGATGGTGTAAAATTGAGATTAGGAAATAATGTTTAGGGGCCAACTATCATAGAGGTCGAGGATTATCCAAAAAAACTAGAAGAAGAAGAACCAAGCCCCCCGTTTCCTGATAGGTTGCATGAATAACCAAAACAACAAGAAACATCTCAATTAGACTTTGATTTTATGAATGGGTTATGCAATTTTAATATTAAAATTCCTTTGTTGAAGTCCATTTGAGATGTTCTAGTGTATATAAAAGTAGTCAAGGAATTATGTGGGAGAAAACAACATAAGAAACAAGACCCCAAGACAGTCCAAGTCATTCGATAACTTGCAAATTTGATGTCGGGAAATATTTATGTTCCTAAGTATGTGGATCCATGGAGTACAATGATAAAGGTACATATCAGTGATATAGTTATTCCAAACGCACTTGTGGATTTAGGGGCAGTCATAAATGTAATGAGAAATTAGCCCTTCAAGGACTAAGAACTAATCCAATGGTCTTGGAAATGGTAGACCATTCCCTTGTAAAACTAGAAGGTATGATTGAAGATATTATTATTGTCTTAGGAATATCCCATATATTTTATGATTTTACAACCAAAGATTAAGCTAGGGGTACCCCTTAATTTTAGGTAGACCTTGGTTAGATACAACTAATGCTTTTATTAATTACAAATCTGGAAATATCATGATTTCAAATGAAGAATAAGTGAAGCAACTGACATTGTATCCTACAATGCATCTATTATTGGAAACAAAGGATCCATTGTGGATTGCTACTGATTTAGAAGAGTCTTTACCTATTTTGACAATTGATCAAAGTAGGGAGTTTAAAGAAATATTAGATGACAATATTATTAATAATTTTTTGCAAAATTATTATTTGGTTGATAATGTTTTAGAAACAATGATTTTTCCTTCAAATATAAGTGACAATTTCCCATTCGAGAATTTTTTGTTAGTTAGTGATTCACGATCTATTCAACATTTTATTACTTTGCACCAGTTATTACCACACACTTGTATATATAGTCTATTTTTAATATCTAGAAATTTTGATCCATCTTCATCCACTTCCCAATTGCTTTCTATAAATACTCCTATCCAATCTCGAGCTATGGAAATCTTACATGGAATAATTCTTAACATAAATCCTAACTTGAGTGCCTCACAACTAGAAGACCTTATTGCTATGTTGCGTTATCATAAATATGTATTTGCTTGGGATTATAAGGATATGAAGGGAATACACCCTATCAGTTGCACACATCACATCTATATAGATGAAGGAAGTACACTTGTAATGAAACCCTAAAGAATATTGAACCCTATCCTACACAAAAAATCAAAGATGAACTTAAAAATTTACTTAACATAGGGTTTATCTATCCTATCCCTAATAGCCAATGGGTGTCCCCACTTATGGTAGTTCCTAAAAAGAATGGGAAGTGGAAAATATGTGTTGATTATAGAGCCCTTAATAAGGCTACCAAGAAAAACCATTTCTCACTGCCCTTTACTGATTAGGTCTTAGATACCCTTGTCGGGAAGAAGTTTTTTTCCTTCCTTTATGGATTCATTGGTTATAATCAAATCCATATAGCCCTAGAAGACCAAGACAATACTACCTTTACTTGTATGTGGTGTATTTTTTCCTACAATGTCCTACCTTTTGGGTTTTGTAATGCGCCTGCTACCTTCCAACGAGCTATCCTAAGTATTTTTGTAGATATAATTCATGATTTTACTTTTTATGGAGACATGTATGAGGAAGCAAAGTAAAATCTCAAAAAGGTTCTTAAAAGATGTATTGATACTAATATTTAATTAAGTCATGAAAATTTTCATATTTTAATGACTTAAGGTATTGTCTTGGGACATTATATTTTTGCAAAAGGAATTGAGGTAGATCCCAAAAGGGTAAAGATAATTCAAGACCTACCTATGCCTACTTCTTACAAGGATGTTCATAGTTTTCTGGGTCATGTTGGATACTATAGGAGGTTTATTCAAAATTTCAAAAAGATTGCCTCACCTCTTTTTATTTTTCTAGGTAAAGATGTTGATTTCTTGTGGACACCAAAATGACAACAAGCTTTTGAATAAATCAAAGGGAAGCTTATAACTACACCAGTTTTGTAAGGACCCAATTGGGAACTATCATTTACAATCCATACCAATGCTTCAGATAATTCCATGGGAGAGTTACTTGGGAAAAAAATAAGATTCTCTTTTTTAGTCTATCTATTATATTAGTAAGAATTTTATTGGTGTGTGGTAAATTACACTCTAATTGAAAATGAACTTTTGGCTATAGTTTATGCGATAAACAAATTCTGTTATTATATAACTAGGTATAAAGTCTTTATACATACAAATCATTTTTCTATTATATTTTTAATGAATAAACCAATTGTTAAAGGATGAGTGATTTAGTGGTTTCTTTTGTTACAAGAATTCAATATCACTATTCTTGATAAGTCGAGGCATGAAAATGTCATTATTGATTTTCTATCTAGATTACAGTGTAATAATTAACCAATTATTGTGGATGATACCTTTCTTGATGAACCTCTTTTTTCTATTTCTATAAAAATCCCATGGTTTTCCAATATTACTAATTATCTTGTCACATTTAGGTTTCCATCCAACTTTTCTCCAAGAGAACACTAAAAGCTTATAGGACCTAGTGGGAAATATAGTTGGATTGATGGTTTATGCTTTTGTACTGGAATTGATAACATTATGTGTCATTGTGTAGCAAAAGAGGATGTCTTTGACATACTTAGTGCATGCCATTCTGAGCCTTATAGAGGATACTTCGTAGCACAAAGAATTGCTAACAAAATTTTGACTAAAGGGTATTATTGGCCAACAATCCATAAGGATTTTAAATGATATGTGTAGCATTGTGATAAGTGTCAGTGTATGGGATGCCCTACACGCTCCAATGAAATGTCCTTACATCCATAGTTATCAATTGAACCCTTTGAAAAATGTGGTTTGGATTTTGTAGGAGCCATTAATCCTCATTCTAGGGATAAAAATTATATTCTGGTCTATACTAATTATGTGACTAAATGGGTAGAAGTAGTAGCTTTGAAACATGCTAGGGATACAAAAGTTGCTAGCTTCTTATATTCAATATTTTTACTAGGTATGGTGTACCAAGGGAAATTGTTACAAACCAAGGACCCCAGTTCACCTCTTATTTTATTTCAGCCTTGGTATGGGAATATGATATCAAGCACCTAAATTCTTCTCCATACCATTCGCAAGGCAATGGACAAGTGGAGGTGACAAATCAGGAGTTGGAGAATATCCTCATAAAAACTATGGCACTACACAAGAAGGATTGGGTAGATAGACTTCCTAAGGTATTTTGGGCCTATAGAATGACTTGGAAGACAACCACTAGCTTGACACCATACAAGCTTATATATGGAAAAAATTTTGTTTTTCCCATTGAATTTGAAGTGAAGACTCTCTGCACCACTCTTCAACTAGGGATGAGTCTAACTGATGCCTAGAAAAAATGAATGGCTCAAATCCACTCCTTGGATGAGATGCATCAACAAGATATTTCTGACATATAAGTGGTGCAATAATAGCGATCCCAATGGAATTTTCTCACTTCATTCATGGGCACACATTCCAACCTAGTGATGGGGCATTACTTTATGACTCTCAGTTTTAGGACTTCAAAGGGAAATTTCACACTCGTTGGCTCGGTACCTGTGAGATAAATGCTATCTATGATAATGTCACTATTGAACTATGCACCATCGACTTGGATCGTATGGCTCTCATTGTTAACTAGCATCATTTAAAACTCTACAAACAACCCCTTTCTAAAGAAACTTTTGTATCCATTATGTTGAAGGAACTCACTCTTGTTCTTGTCGCCTCTTCGACATAAAATATAGAAAAAAAACATGCAATAAATATCCAACAATGAAAACCCTTGGGTTTTGTTGGCCGGTTAATATTTAAAAACTAGGTGACCAACAGATATTAACTATATAATACACTGATAGGCAAAAATCAGTTTTTTTGGCACCTCCAAGCAATGTCAGTTTGAAAATTGAGCCATCAGCAGCCTAACATTATCATTGAAACAAAAAGAAAAAAAAGAGAAAAAAATAAAAAAAATAAAAAAAACAATAGTAAAATAGCCTCACATCACATTGGTGACAGGATACTGCCTCTATGGTGCTCCTACTACCCTTGCAATAGGATATTGTACCTATATGACTACTATCACTTTATTTTAGCAATGCGTGGGACTTGCTTTTGGATTTTTTGGCCATGTCATCTCATGTATAGTGGGTGGTTTCATCTAGATGCCTGTTGTTATTCAGTCACTAGTGGTTTTTCTTTACTACCTTCATTTAATTATTTGGCCCATGTCCTCTTCATTTTGACATTTTCCTCCACTTTTTGATTTGTCTGCATTCTTCTATATTTAACATCCATTCCGCATCCACATCAACTTTTCTTCTAGCTTAACATTGGTGGTTTATTTCCACTTTGCATTGTCACATCGGTCTTTTCGGTGGGGTAACTTTTGATATAGGAGCTCCATCACTGCCTATGTGGTTTTGTTGCATGATTTCTAGCTCCTTCACTTTCATGGCACCCCACATGACAATTGCTCAGCTTGTGCTAGTTCGGTCACATCCCCAACTTGGCCACCACCCCATCAATGATCACTTGCTTGTAACTTACTCCACCTCTCTTCATCTTGCCTCTTCTACCATGTCCTCCTCTAGAGTACTTTTAATGGTATACTTTAGAACAATATGTTTTTCATTTAATTCATATGCATTTCTTTTATTTTATAAATTATTTATGGAAAATCTAAGGATGGTGGCATACATTCAACTAGGGGGTGATCAATCATGTCAATTTTCTCCATTATTATATCCTAGTTATTTATTTCATGTGATTTAATTATGGTAATTATTATTGTAACCTCTTACAAAATCCCCCTATGTTTAAATTATTACATTTTATTTTCTATATCTATATTTTTATTCCTTGTTTTCTACTTGGTGCATTCTTAATATTGTCATTCATAATTTCCATTTAATTTTTTTGGTTATCCTACTTGTTTGTCTCATGTTGCCATTCTATGATTGTTGAATGTGCATCTATTGCCATGGGTGACTCTCACATTCAACAAGATCCCACCAACATGAATATTTTGCACTCTAACAAATAGGTGTACAATATTTTTAAAGCCACAAACTAACATGTTTTCTTCAAGAAACTATGTGGATTTTATGATGATATATCCCATGTGTTTGCCATGGAATTGAATAAAATGATAGTTCTTCAATGGTCCAAGGTTATTCCTTTCCAGTCACTGCTCAACTCATCTACATGGCCATTGGATTTTCTTTTCAAGGAGAAGCTTACTTCCCTATAGTTGCGACAAGAATGAACAATTTACAACATACTATGATGTAGTTTCCACAAGGAAAGGAGAGGTTAAAGAAATTTCTAGGGAAAGTTACATTGCATAGTTCACTTCCCAAACCTTGGTCTCATATGTGCAAGGTCATAATTCAATATATCATTAGAGAGGGAACATATGCATACATCTTTTCTCAACATACGAACTTGTTATGTCATTTATAGAATAGTGAACTAGTGAATCTATCACATTATTTGTTTCATTCCATAAAATGAATGTGTTTAGAAGTTCAAAAAGGATATCAAAATTCTTTAACACATCATGTCTTGATCAAATTAACTGTTATGAAAGGTTTAAAATAGATTATTCCCCCAATTGATTGGCCTATCTTTTTAGGAGAAGAAATCCCTTCCAATGCCTCAACTTCAAGATTTGAGTAGGGGCTCATGAATTCAAGAGTAGCCAAAATGAAATAGAAGATTGGGATAATGAGGACAAAAATTCAAGTGATGACATATTAGATGAGGACCCTGAAACTGCCAATGAAACCATGGGTAGGGACATGAAATTAGATGCCCTTGATTCAACCCAAAAATATATTGAATTTGAAAACCTAGAGGGTAACCAACAAAATGATGAGCCTAAACATCCAAGCAAGATTGAGCGACTGATACAAGCTAAGAGTAGGGTTCAAGCTGCTAGCAGGGGAAAACCCCAAAAGTCTACCAAAAGCCCTCAATGAAATGAAACCCTCCTATGAAACTTGAAAAAAGAGGAAAGAAGAAGTAGAAGACCTTTCAACCTCCATACTACAAAAACTAGCAAAATTTTCTAGTACTATGTGTTAGGAACAACTAGAGCTAGATGTGGAAGTATTGACCACTTACCTTCTGAGAAGTAGATACAAACAAAGTTGGGAGAAGAGGAGGCAAAACTAAAAAAATAAAAAGGAACAAATACAAAATGAGGCTTTTGAAGAGCAAGGTGAAAATGATATTGGTACCCTCACTCCTCCACATTTGTAGAATGAAGAAGAGAACATGTTTGAATAAGGTAATGATAGAATACATACAACCTCTGACCCAAAATATGAGAATATGTGCAAAAACGAGATTTCTCTCTTTAGGATTGATGAAACCCATGTGGTACAAGGTTTTCTATAGGAAGAAGGGAAAAATTTGATGCTACAAGAAACCAGTACTCCACTCCCCAATGTTTCTTTTGGTAAGCAACCTACTGGCAAAGAAGACATGAGTTTAAAAGGTATAGTCAATATTCCATCTACCTTAGGCCAGTATTAGGACTATCATAGGAGGAGTCAAATATTTCAAAGGAATTTAGTGTGGATGAAATATTTTCCAAGAAACATAAGAAAATTCATGGTTTACAAGCAAGGGTAAAACATTTGAAAGGACAGGTCTAGATCCTCTAGAGTTGGGTGTAGTTAATTGAAGAGAATAGGAATAGATCAAAGAACCAATTTGGGTAGTTAGCTCAACATCAAGAATTAGACATGGTAACCTATATATATTTGAAGGAACACCATCATATTGTGGAAAAATTAAGGAATACTATTGAAAAAGAAAGAATGGATGGTTACATGACTATATAAAAGCATCAAGAAATAGTTAACAGCCTGAAAGCCTCACAGGAAGAGACCATTTCTCAATAGTGTATGACTATAGAATATCATCAAGAAAAAAATAATGAATTGGAAACCTCAATGGAGTAGATGATTTCCACTAACTACATTCCTAGGACAAAGCACCAACAAATAGTTTATATTTTGAAAGTCGAGTGCGGGAAAGAGATCATGGCAACAATGAATAATTTGATCGTTGAACAAACTAAGTTTGTAAGTTATGCATGATGAAATGAAATGTATTCGGTTAGGGGGAAAATGATGGGCTAAATATTTATCTTATTTTTTCATTGATTTTAGCCTATATTTTAGTCCTTTTTCCATGAATTGCAATAATAATTTTATAGAATTTAAACTAATTAATATGGATTAGAGGATAAATATACCTTAGAAAGTAACTAGTTATTTAGTACTAATTTTAGTGGTTATGTGTGGAAAAATGGTTCTTGTGGCTATGAGGAGAAGTAACGGAAAATATTGTCTTCATCCTTTTTTTGTGAACTCTGAATCAACATTGTTAATATCTTTTCCATAATAACAGTCAGTCGATTTATAGTCTTTAGAGGGAGTAGGTAGTTAATATCTTTTTTCCTAATGTTAGTAAATCAGATTTTGTCTTTTATAAAGAATGGTCGTAGGCTACTTCATTCTTTCTTTAACTGATATGGATCTTGTTGAACTTAAAAAACTATATGTATTATTTAGATGATTCGATTTCATGTAAAAGACTATGTAAGTCTTCTTTGTGTATAAAACATTTCCAACTTTTTTGAACCAGGAAATATAATACTAAAAAATATTGCAATATGAGCTAAACATAATAGCTTGTTGATTATTCTCTTCAATCGGTCGATTGGGAGGTAGGGCCAACTCTTCAGCCACTAGTTGAATTTACTTTTTATTTTTTTGTGAGTATGATTTATGTTCAATGATTTATATTTATCTTGTGAGATTGATTTAAGTATAATTCTATAATTTTTATTTGTTTGTGAGCATGGTTTCTATGCTAATTGGTTTACTACATTATATTTAAGCACTTAGAGTTAACAATTATATTTTTTGGAACTTATATTTGTTGCACAGTTCTTGTAACCAGGTTCCACAAGTCTTATCACTAGAATTAACAAGTCTTGTAACTAGAATTATTTCAATACAAATTGTTGCAAGTTAAAGAGTCCTTTAATCTTAAATAAAATTAGTAATTCTTAATTAGAGTTGAATTGGATATAACTAGATCTTATATACATGAGAGGATTTTATTTGAGTTGTTAATTTAAATCATTTGATGGTTTCAAAGGTTTTATTTAGGAGTGCAATCTAAGAGTGTTTTCTTTTTATTGTTTCAAAGAATTTAGATTTGGTTGTTTTTCATTTCATCCCCACTTAGCTTGATAATTTCACCCCTTCGGTACATAACCACAACACCTTTCAAGAGCTTACAATCCTCAGATTGACATCTGGGAAGAAAATCCGGAAGCCAAAACAAGATTACAAGAATTGATTCAACCAATTTGATAGAATTACAAGGATAGTTTGTCCCCAATATTGATCCATAGTTTTTTCCAAACATTTTCAGGTCTACTTCCTTCCTCTATATAGATATGATGTATGCAAGTGGCAAGGTGTATTCCCCTTATATCTTGATAATCCCTTGGAAAGGCAACTTTATGAGAATGCAACATAGCAATAACGTCTTCTAGCTATGAGGCACTCAAGTTAGGATTTATGTTAAGAGTTTATCTAGGTAAGATTTTCATAGCCTAAGACTGGACAAGAGTATTTACAACAAGCAATTAGGAAGTGGATGAAGATGGATCAAAATTTCTAGATATTAAAAATGGACTATATATAAAGTGTGTGGTAATAACTAGTGCAAAGTAATAAAATGTTGAATATACTATGAATTACTAACTAACAAACAATTCCTAAATAGGAAATTTTCACTTATACTCGAAGGAAAAATCATTGTTTGTAAATCATTATCAACCAAATAATAATTTTGCAAGAAATTATTAATAATATTGGTTTCTAGTATTTCTTCAAACTCCCTAATTTGATCAATTTTCAAAATATGTAAAGAATCTTCTAAATCACTATCTATCCATAATAGATCCTCTATTTCCAATAATGGCTATAGTGGAAGATACAATGTTAGTTGCTTCATTTTTTCTCCATTCAAAATCACCATATTTCCAAACCTCCAATTAATAAAAGAATTAGTTGTGGCTAACCAAGGTATTCCTAAAATGAATGGGTACCCCCCTAGCTTAACCTTTGGTTGTAAAATCATAAAATCTATGGGTTATTCCTAACACTCAATAGAAATAATAATATCTTCAATCATACCTTCCAGTTTTACAAGGGAATGATCTATCATTTGCAAGACCATTGGAGTAGGCCTTAGTCCTTGAAGGGATAATTTATCCCTAGTCTCAATTTTCATTACATTTATGGTTGCCCATAAATCCACAAGTGTGTTTAGAATAAATATATCACCAATATTTACCTTTATATTGGACTCCTTGGATCTGCATACTTTAGAACAAAAATCCTTCCCAACATCATATTTGCAAGTTGTCCAATGACTTGGACTATCTTGGGGTATTATTTCTTCTATTGTTTTCTCCCACATAATTCCTTAAACACTTTTATATACACTAGAACATCTTGAATGGCCTAAAAAAAAGGAATTTTAATGTTAACATTGTGTAACTCATTCATAAAATTAAAATCTGATTGAGATGTTTCTTGTTGTTTTGGTTGTTCTTGCAACCTATCAAGAAATGGGGACCTTGGTTTTTTATTCTAGTTTTGTTGGGGAATCCTCTACCTTTGGGATAGTTGGCCCCTAAAGATTCGTTCTTGATCTCAATTGTACACCATCAATTTCTAATGGATTGATACGATAAGTTAGATATCCTGCCACCTCCTTGCTATAGATCGGTTGAGCCATCTTACTATTTGGATTGGGTTATGGTTGTGTGGGAATAGGCATTACTTTCGATGGTTGAGTTGACCTATATGGTTTACTAGATGGTGAGGGAACAAGTGGTAAGAGTTGTTGGAATTGTTGATAGGGATTTTTTACTAAGGGTGGTGGATATGGATGAAATGATTGATATTATGGGTAGGTTGGTGGTGGCGCTTGTCATTCTTTCCATGATTGTGGAGAATTTAGATATTTTTATGTCCACTAGGGGTAGTATGGAGGTTGTTTCCAACCTCCAAACCATCTCGATTGGTTTAGGAAAGAACTTTATTGAAAAGGGCTTTGAGGTGATGTCTTATAATCAACTGGGGCATTCCTTGTGGTTTCCAAGGTATACTTTGAGCCATAAATTAAATAGGCTCATCTATATATTCTACTTCAATCATGCCTACATGAAGATGTTTTAAAATGGTGTCTCTATTGGCATTTTCAAAAGAAGATATTTTGTTCTATTGTATGGACATTCTTCACCAGTTTGCCTTTTATGACAAACAAGACAAAAGACAGCAAGGGATTTTTTGGATTCCTCCTACTTCCTTATTGTATACAAAGTGTCTATCTATTTACCCATGTGGCTTAATAAGTCAGTCTTAAGGTCCTCAAGTAATGTACCCATTTCTCATTTTATAACTATTGATGTCCCTCCAGTAGAGACATGCTTTTCGACATACACCCTAGCTAGACAGGTGGACCTTGAATAGTTCATGCACACATCATAAATATCATCAAACCTCATCTTAGAAATATCTCCTCCACCCATAATATTTAAAGCATCAAAAAATTCATCTCTAATCCCCCTAAGGAAGAGCATTTTTATACTATCATGGATTAACCTTGTGTGCCTAGTTCTTTGTCGACTAAATAGGAAATGCTCCAAATAATCTTCTACATTTTCTTCCTCACATTGCATGATGAGAAATATCTTATCTCATGTTTCCTTGGTCCTAAATATTTTGGGTATTCTTCCAAGAACTTGTTCTTCATATCATCTCAGCTATGAATGGTTTCCCATCATAGTCCCATAAACCACCTCAATGCTACATCCTTTAGAGTATTTGAAAACCATTTTATCTTTTTTTCTTCAATATGATAATCATAAATGTGACACAAAATGTCAAATTCAAAAAGGAACATATCAAGGTATTCCATAGAAAGACCTTGAAAGTTTGGAAAAGTTGAGTGTGGTATGTTCTTCATAGGGGTATCCTCTTTTGGATGCACACTGAGAAACTAGAAAGTGATTGGGTTGTTTTTGGCTAATGCTCTCTCATTGTTGTTGTTGATGTTATCCATAAATTCCCAAGGAGTGTAGAAAGTTGTGAAAGGCTTAAGGTCACTTAGGGGCTTCCCACTTCAGATTTCTTAAGATTCTCAAAATATTTTAGAAAACCTTTTATATAATTCTTCAAAATAATCTTGATGGGTACTAGGAGTCTCAACAATGGTAGACTCAATGACACATTTTTGACATTTGATTTGAATAACTCTTTCTTAGATGTTGTGTGCACAAATAATGGTTTTAATTTTTTTCACGACTTTTCTTGTTGTGAACTACTTCCCTTATCATTTTTAACAAATCTCCCTCAACTATCTCTACTATGATTCATGTACCTATATGATTTATAATATAAAAAACTAAGGTTAATTATCCAAGTGAGGTCAACAGTAGCACAATTTTTTTCCTTAGCACATTGGTCCTAACTTAACTCACTTGGTTTTTAGGCCTTTAATGCCTCTTCTTGGAAATGACACCAAAATGTTTGGAAAAAACTTTGGATTAATATTGGGGACAAACTATCCTTGCAATTCTATCAAGCTGGTTGAATCAATCCTTGGTAATCTTGTGTTGGCTTCCTCAGTTTGTTCCTAGATGTCAACATGAGGATCACAAGCTCTTGAAATGTGTTTTGATTATGTACCAAAGGGGTGAAATCAACAACTTAAGTGGGGATGAAATGAAAAAAACCAAAATCTAAATTATCTAAAATAATAACAAGAAAATACTCTGAGATTGCACTCCTAAAGCAAACCTTTGAAACCATCAAATGATTTAAATTAACAACTCAAATAAAATCATCTGATGTATATAAGATCTGGTTATATCCAATTTATATTTGATTAAACATTAATAGTTTTTTTGAGATTAAAGGACTCCTAAACTTGCAATAATTTGCATTGATAAAATTCTAGCGACAGGACCTACCAATTCTAGTGACAAGACCCGTGGAACCTAGTGAAAGGAACTGTGCAACAAATATAAGTTTTAGAAACTATAACTGTTAACTCCAAATGCTTAAACCGAATGTAGTAAATCATGCTCACAAAAAATAACAATTATAGAATTATACTTAAATCAAGCTCACAAGATAAATAAAAATCATTGAACATAAATCATACTCACAAAACAACCTAAAATTAAATTCAATCGATGGTTGAAGAGTGGGCCCTACCTCTTAGTCAACAAATTGAAGAGAATAATCAACAAGCTCTTATGTTTAACTCAGATAGTAATGTTGTCAATATTATATTGTGTTGTTTAGAAAATTTGGAAATTTTTGATACACAATGGAGACTTATATGGTCTTTTACATGAAATCAAATCATCTAAATAATACATACAATTTTCTAAGTTCAACAGGATCTAGATCAATTAAAGAAACAGTGAAGTGGCCTATGGCCATTCTTTCTAAAAGCCAAAAAATTATTTACTAACATTATGAAAAAATACATTAACTGCCCACTCCCTATAAAGACTATAAACCAATTGACTATTATTATGCAGAAGATATCAACAATGTTGACTCAGAGTTGGCAACAAAAAAGATGAAGAAAATCTTTTCCATTACTTCTCCTCATGGCCATAGGAACCTTGTTTCCACACACAACCACTAAAATCAATACTAAATAGCTAGTTACTTCCTAAGGTGTATTTATCCTCTAATCCATATTAGGGTATGTGAAGGATCATCATGGAAAAAATAGGCCCTTAAGTGGCAATGAAAATTTAGAAAATTAGAGTTAGGCAACTTGACGTAAAAATTTGAATAATTTATCTATATTATTTCAAAAATATGTAAGAATATAATTTGTAGAAAATTGAATGTAGTTTCTAAACTACTAGGTTTTTTTTTTTTTAAATCTATTTGGTTAAAATTTGAAATTTCAATGCAGTAGTACTTAAATTTCAGGAAAACAATAAGAAGTAGGTGTCTATCTGACCACCCTAACCACAATAAAATGATAATATTTTTTTATAAAATTTTAAATATAAGTAGAGGAATCATGTCTCGATGTGATGCATATTTCTTTGTAATTTTTTCCCAAGTAAATATTTAATTATGAATTTTTTATTACAAGTTTTAAAAAATATTAAAATTTGTATGTCTGACCACCTTAACTTGGTCAAAACTTCATGAAATTCATTTTTTTTTAATCCTATAGTATGCAAAGCATAGAATGTGATGCATGTTTCAGATTCAAAAAATGTGATACCATTTGAAATCTATAGATTTTTTTCAATCATCCTATCAATTAGGACTTTTGTCATAATTCAAATAAAAAATAAATAATAATTATTTATTAAATTCAAAGTAAAGAATAATTTATATTGGTGGAAAGCTGAGAATATCCTCTAAAAACCCTTTTGTTTCATCAATTTTGGGTTAAAAAATTCATCAGCCACATGGGCCATCATATCACTTACATATCGCCACTTTTTGGCCCATCATGATCCTGGACATACCCATTAATCACTTTTACTTTTTTAAAATTATTATCGCAATTTGGCGAAAAGGACTAAAATATAGGATAAAATCAATGAAAAAACAAGACAAACATTTAGCCCATCACATAATGTAGTCTAGCTCTAGATATAATGATATGAAATAATGCTCGAGTGATCTAAGGGATATGAGTAAATGAAGGCTTTATTTATATGACTCATTTTGATATTTGATCAATGGTGGAGATTAATTAGAAAGAACAATGTATAGGTAAAATTAAGATAGAGTAGGATCTAAAATTTGAATTAATGAGGTGGGATAGTTGAAAGAATTAAATGAATTTATTTATTTAATTCAAGAGGATAGTTGGAGAAATAAATAAAATATTAATTTTTTTATTTATTTTGGAGGGAAAGATCATTTTATTTTAAATAAATTATTTTAATTTATTTAATTTGTGGAAGGATTGTTAGCTAATTAAATAATTTTTGAAATTTATTTAATTATAGATAATCAAAGATAATTTAAATCTGATTTTAAATAATTTTGGAAGGAAAAATATAAGTTGATAATTAATTAAATAATTAAAAATTATTTAATTAATATGGATATAATAAAATTATTAAGATAAGAAGTAGGACTCAAAAATTTCTCGACATGTCGGTGAATGAGCTCTCTGAGGGTTTCTTGTGTCTGTGGGCATTCTTGGCCCCTCTTGTGTCAGACCATGCCATAGGCAAAATATTTTCTTATTTACTGTGTGTACAATCACATTTATTACGGTTTTATTGGTTTTATTATGTATTCAACCGACTCTAAACCAATAATTCTTGTTGGTGTTGGTGGTTTGATGGCTCTGCTCAATGGCTCCCCCTCCGAACAAGTGACCCTAAAAAAATTTTCTGAAAGTTTTTCATGAGGTTAGTATTTTGACTCCCCAACTGATGTGGTTTTACCCTTGCTAGATTTTGATTCTACATGTCAATGGCTTGAGGAACATACTCTTGTTGGTTATTTTGTTTGGAGGACTCCCCCTGAAAGTGTTCTTAAAGAATGGCTCTAGAAGGCCTAGGTCCCTCATGGAGTCCACCTTGATATGGTCCAAAATTTAACGAAGGGTTTATTCTTTTTCACTTTGTGTAGGTCAGTTATGTATAGGAAATCCTGGATCATGGTCCTTGGTATGTTTTGCCATCTTTGTTAGTCTTCCAGCCATGGACCCAAGACTTTTCTATCTCGGATGACACCAAGTTGTGGGTCCTAGTTTGGATTGAGTTTTCGGGTTTTCCTTTGCCTTGTGTTCCTTTTTTGCAACATATTACATCCTCTCTAGAGGTCATTTGTATTGAACTAGATAGGTTCTTTCAAGCTTGACCCTAGAAATGATTCTCTATTGAAGTGGACCTTTCACAAGATTTGAAGGAGTCCATTAATGTATCCAAATTGGAGCTCTCTGACATACCCAAAATGTAACTTATTTTAATCTATCGAACACATGGTATAGGTGTCAGTCCACAAACCACAATAATAATGATTTCCCTCTAGAAATTCCTGATACTCCTTCACCATTACAGGATTTTGAAAAGCCTCATCAAGTGGATAATTCTACTGCTAAATCAGAGGATAAATGGACAATGATTATGAACCATAAAAATAAGTCCAATGGATTTGGGATGGTTTCCAAAGTCCTTGAGCTAGACAAAGAAGTTTCAAACCCTTCAGTGAAGTGAAAAGAGGCCTAGGTTGGGTCTACCACTACTTTGGCACATTCAAGGCCTAAGGCTATGCCTCAGACTGATTTTGTCATGATAGAACACTCAACTGAATCTTCTCCTATGTCGAGAGCTTAAAGGCAGTCCCACAACCCTTCTTTGCCTCTAGAAGAAGGAGAATATGTTTAGGAGAAACATATATTTTCTTCTCCAAACATTCAAATTGGCTCAGTTCCACCAAATTTTTTGCAGAGTTGCTTCTCTACTTTGGTTGAGGATTTGAACTCCGATAGTATGGAGGAATTTCATTCATGAATCTCCTATCATGGAATGTTTGAGGTCTGACAGACATCTCTAGGAAGTATCATGTTAGGGATACTCTATAGAATTATACTAGTATTGAAGTGCTTTGTCTCCAAGAAGTGAAAGTCACTAGTTTTGTTCTCAAGTCATCTTGTCAGTCTATTTGGCTAGCCAGTAATGTTTTTATACAAAACATGAGTTTGGATATGGTGGAGTAGTCACCCTTATGTCCCCATGGTGGCATATTTGTGTGGTTGATCATGGGTCTGACCCCACCCATCAGCTCTTCTGGATTATTCTTAACATTGATAATCATTATTTTTAGATTATCAATGTTTATGCCTTGAATGATGTTGTTGAAAGATCTCTTATTTAAGTGCCTCGATCATGCCATGATCTCGGGTCAATATTTTTTCTCTTTTGACATCTCTTCACTTCCAGTTAAGCCGTTAATGGATGTGACATTATCAGATCATTTCCCCATCTCTTTTACATTAAATGGGAGTTAAGATAGTCTTGTTCTAGCAAGACCCAACTCTTCCTAAACACGTATGTTTTGCATCATCATCCCACACTAGCCCACATTCGTATAGTTTGGAATTTGGAGTGTAGGCCACCTCACAATACAGGTTGGATTTCTTGGTGGAATTATTTTTTCACTTGCACAAAAAGGTTTCTTTTCATTTATGGATTCCAACTGGCCATCTTTCACTACATGTCTTATGAGGCAACCACGGTTGATCTTGGCTCAACCATCAAGGCTTTAGTAGCTATCCTATTTTCCCATTCATTGCAAGTTGGGATGGTAGAATTAAGTCACAAAAAGAAAGTTGCTGATAATTATGCTGCCAGAGGTTCCCAAATCAAGGCCAGATTGCACTAGCTTAAAATCAACGATCGTGCATTGAATAAATTTCTTTTGGCCCACTATGTCAGGCACTCATCTCCTAGTATCAAAAAAATCAAAGAGGGAACCCAGGTGGTTTCTGAGCTACCTAACATTCTTCAAGACTTTTTTAGGAACTATTAACAAGTGTTCACTACTTAGGAGTACACACTGGATCATCAACAAGCTCTCCAAGATTATCTTTCTGTTGTGCCAAATAGGCTATCTTCAACCTAGAAATCCTTTTGTGAGAGAATTCTCATAGTTGAAGACCTGAAGGAGGTTGTTCACACCATGGAAAATGATAAATCCCTAGGCATTGATGGCTTCCCATGTGAATTTTATAAAACCCTTTGGGACTGTGCTGGGCATGATTTGCATAAATTTTAGCTTGAAGCTTTTCACTCTAAAACCCTTGGAAACATAATCAACAAACAAAATATCAAGTTCATACCTAAGTCTAGTGATGCCAAGGATATTTGCAACTGTCGATCTATCATGCTCCTCAAATTTTCCTACCAAATTATTGCCAAAGCCCCTGCCTTGAAAATTTTTCATCTCTTGCCTCAGATTGTGTGCTCAAAACAAACTGGATTGATTAAATCTAGATTTATTCTAGATAATATCATTTTCATGTGGGAAGGAATGGAATGGGCTAGGTTCTCTAACAAGAAAGCTATTTTCCTTAAAATTGACTTTGCTAAAGCCTATGAATGCATTGAATGGCCTTTTATTCTCACCATGCTGGCTACCTTGAGGTTTGGACCTAATTTCATTAAGGTTGTCCAAATGTTTTTTACAAATGCCTCTTCTTGCGTCACCATTAATGGTTGTCAGTCCCTTGCCTTTGGCTTGTTGTGCTCCATTAGGAAGGTTTTCTCGCTTTCCCCCTCTCTCTATGTGTTTGTTGCTAAAGGGTTTGGTTATTTTCTAGCTAATGTTGTATCCAAATAGTGAGTTAGAGGCATTTTTCTGCCCAATTCGCAAGCTCAACTTATTAATGGCCATTTTGTTGATGAATCTTTCCTCACTCTTCTGAAAGAGGAAAATAATATCAAAGTGGCTTTGGATTACCTTGAGACTTTCTTCTTTTCTTTTGTTTCCTCCATTCAATGGCATAAAACCTTATGCTATTGGTAGTATATTCTGCCCACTCCTTAATGGTTTCAATAGTATGGCTAGAAGTGGATTGGGCTAGAGGAAATCTTTTGATTTTTGTGAATTCCCTTTGCCTTATAGGCTTCCCCCACAAAGTTGTGGCAAGAATTTATCTCTCGAATTGAGAAAAGGTTGGCTTACTAGATTACCAATCCTCTCTCTCTAGCTGGGAAATTTCAGGTTTGTTCTAAAGTTTTAGCTGCTACACATGTCTATTACTCTTCATGTTGGGCTCCTTCAAAGGCTGCTTACGCTAAGATTGAAAGATGTTACATGAATTTCTTTGGGTCTCTTTTGAGACTCATCAAGGGTTTCAATGTGTAGCTTGGGAGATTTTTTGCCTACCCAAAGACTCTAGAGGGCTTGGCCCGCTCTCTGCTCAATTGCAAGGGATTTCCTTGTGTGTGAAATGGATAATTCAGGCTCTTAATAGCCATGAAGCCTAGAAAATTATCCTCAGTCACTACATTAAGTTTGGATTTATTGTTCATAGATCGGTCTAGAAGGGGATTGGATTTAAAAACCTTCTAGTTATGAAGGAACCAATCCAAATTTTGGGAACTTTTGTGGACAAAAGAATTTGGAGAGCTTTGGAAGTTGTTAATCCTTGGCTCCATTGGGCTAGCTCTAGTTTTTGTGATGGGCTTTCACTCAATCAAAAGAATGTGTGGTGGTCTCCCCTCTTTTCCAATAATGGTTAGGCACTTGCCAAATCACCTTGTCTTAAGGCTTTAAGATTTCACAAGAAAGGTATCTAGACCTTGCAACATGTGTTTCACAAACCCACGATGTGTATTATGCCATGGGAAGATTCTCATGCTCATTAAAATATTCTATACTAGGACCATGATACTTATGATGGTCTAGTGAATTCTATTCCAGAAAATATGATTAATAAGGTGGGAATTTGTGGCACCAACCCTTAGTGGAAGGACCGGAAGTGGTACCCAGACACCCCTTTCAGAAATTACAATCCTAGTCTTGGTTATTTGTGGCTTTCATCGTACTTTCCAATGATTGATAGTTTGAACCAGCAGTGGCATCTTCAATCTTCTATGTTTGTTTGGTGAAAATGGTTCTATGATTGATGAATAGGTAGATGGCCTTTTTTATTTATATGTTTGTAATGTTTATAGTTTTCTAGGCTAGGCCTAAGTGACTATGCTTCTGGTTTTTTGGGCTCGGCCCATGTGACTCTCGGGGTGTGCCTTCTTACCACCCATCCTTTTTTTGTAAATATGTAACTTTATCTTTATTATTAATATAGATAGCTACCTATTCATCAAAAAAAAATATATTATTATGGATGAAAAGAGGGGATATTATCTTAATTAAATAATTTAAGATTATTTTAATTATTAATTAATATAGATATAAGAATTGATGAGGATAATAATAACATGACAAAATAAAAATGTATTAGGAATTTTTAAGTGTTTGCACCCACACATTGGTTTCTTAGATATCTAAGTTTTGGTTAACAATGAATGTGTTTCATGGTTATACTTTCATGCATTTAGTCTAGTGTTCCAAACTCAAAATTTAGGGTCTTGACTTATTTTATCACTAAAATTATTTGGGTCATTTCCCTCTTAGATTCACCAATTTTTGTGTCATGTAGACACACTCCATTTTTCCTTTGTTAAAATATGAATCTCTTGTTTTTTATTTATGTTTTCATTTATTTTTTCTAGCTTCCCTTATTTCTCTTGTTCCTTCCCTTGGTAATTGAAAGTGTGTTTAATTAAAAAATGATGGTTAAGTTTCATATGCTTCAATTTATATTCATTTACAAGCTATTTAGGTCATTTTATTTTGTCAATTACCAAGTTTTAGTGTTCCAAAGTTTCTCATCCTAACATAACTTTTTCCAAACCCTGAGCTCTTATTACTAAAATTATTTCTACCTTTTTTATTTACATTTTTTAAACTAACATTATTAAATTATACTTTAGGTATGAATTATTTGGGTTTTCTAATGGCCAACTCACAATGCATCCCTTCATTGAGTTAGAGTTTCAAGACTATCCTTATTTATTTGCAAAATGGTATGAGGTCCTTGGAACTCCCAATATATAACTCATGTCAATATATCCTTTTAAAGTTAGAGATGCAAGGATGCCTTTATTTTCCTAATTTTGACATGAGTTATGAGTTACTCCTAATCCTAAAACTATTATCCTTATGCATCTTTCATGATTGGATTCCCTTTGTCCACGAGTTATTGTGGTTACCTAACTCCCAAAATTTGATAATTCACATTAAATTATCTTTTAAGATTATAAAGGATTGAATTCATGAGTTTCAAAGTTCTTTAACTCCTCTATTGGAAAATAAATAAATGTTTGAGGTTCTCTAGTTTCTATAACCTCTAAATCCCCAACAAGACCATGTCATAGATTTTTAATTTTTTGGAAAATATAAAATCCTAACAATTCCCTAAGGAATGAAGTATATAAAAATGGTTATCATCAAGTTAGGAATTTCCTTGAACCTTTGAAATGCCGACAAAAATTGAGAGTTAGACAAATCACTAAATTATTGACAAAGTGAAAATAGCATGACTAATAAACTAGAAATATCCTCAAACCTTCATATTGTTAAAATGATTGTTACATGTCCAAAATCACTAAAAAATATATAGATGTGCTATATATCCTTACGAGTGGTTTTCAATACAAATAAAATCTAATTTCTTTCTCATAAATTGGATCAAATGGATTTATTTTGATTTTCATAAGACTTCGACAAATAAAATATAATTTATCAAGCATGAAAACACAAAATTATTGTGGTAGGTGTGAGTCATTTTGAAGAGCTTTAAGAATTATTTAATACCAAATTCAACCTGTACAACTACAAAAATTATTCCCACTTGCAAAAGTTATTTTACACTTCCAAAAATGTGGATTTCATATTACTCATATCAAAACAACAAGGGAATCCATTCTTCCATCAATGCAATGTAGGGTTTCATCTATCGTAAGAATTTTCAATTCACTCCAAGCACTCAAACATGCAGAATTCATTGGATTGTTCTATGTTGTATGTATCAACTTGCTAGTTGTACCTACCATAATTTATACCTACTAAATTTTGGCCATTCATTATGAAGACTGATTTGAGCCATTAAATATTTTTGAGGATGTTGTCTTCCTCTATAATGGTAACACGTTTATCTTTTTAAAGATTTCGATTTCATTTATTTGAACCAAGGGTTTGATATTTTCTTTAGACCTAAGGTGTTTGAAATTTTATTCCAAATGTAGCACTATGTTGTCATTAGTGTTGTCATTGATGTCAAATTATAGTCTAGTCATGATGAGAATGTGTTTGTAGTGTTGAGAAAGTGTTATAGATGCATCAAGATCACTTGGTTTCCAAGTGCTTTTGAGAAAATTTGTATAAAGGGTGTACAAGATGAATGGGATGTGTTCTATGTTATGCTCCAAACTTCTTCATTCTTGAAGTTGTGGTTGTGTAGTTTTTTTGTGGTGGATTCTCCTATTCCTCTAAGGTAGTGAACCTCCTTGTAACAGTTTTTATATTCTCTTGTATTCTAGAAGAAGTGGTCTTCTTAGGTAGTAAGCCCTTCTAATAGTGATCCTTTCTTTCTTTTGGATAATGTGTCATTTGGGAAGTGAGCCCTTCCAACAATGAGACTTTTATGATTGATGTTGATATTCATATAGTGAGGTAATCCTCACTATGGTTTTTCCCTTATTGGGTTTTCCACATAAAATATGGTGTTATAATATGTATGGTTGTTGATGTATTGATATTTTTTTTTTGCATTCATGTTGATTCTTAATAAATGTTTGAAGGTTTTGATGCACAATTAGTTCACCCCTCCTCTCAATTGTCCTATGTGTCTAACAATTGGTATCAAAGTATAGGTTCCTTGGAAGAAGCTTAACCGCATGAGTTAGATCAGGCTGGCACATAGGAATGGTGTCAAAATACCTATGTTTTATGGAACAAATTATTCTTTCTAGAAAGCAAGGATGCAATACTTTCTTGTCTCATTAGGGTTTGGAGTATGGACATTAGTTGAAGATGGATATACAATGTGTACTACTCCTCTGACAATTGAAGATGATATCAAGGATTATGAGAATAATTACAAAGAAAGGAATTCTATTTTGAGTGGACTTTCTGATTTAAAAATTGTGAAGGTGATAAGCTACAAAATTATTAAAGAGGTCTGGGAGAAGTTGAAGAGAATTTATGAAGGACATGCTAAGGTCAAGCAAGCAAAGATGTATAATTTCAAAGACAAATTTGAAACCCTAAGGATGTCAAAGGATGAAGATATTGCAAGCTACATGCTAAGGGTGGATGAAATTATCAATGGATCAATGGTCTTGGTGGAAAATAAGGGGAAAGTGAAACTGTGTAAAACAACCATCCAAAGATCTGATATATAGAAGTTTGTAGGAGAGAATACCATAAATGGTATCTCAAAACAACAAGAAAAACTAGCTAGAAAAACCCATGCCCCGTTAGTGGGTATCCCATAAACATGGAGAAAAAATATTGAACAATCGCATGGCCTTCACATGGGAACCTAACCCACAACCAATAAGAAATGGTCAAACATGAGTGCTCCATAACTCTCGGATGACAAAAAACAACTAAATGTAAGAACATGAACCAACATGCACACCTAGGCACCCAACCATGCAAGAGTATGCAAAACATGCAAATAACATGAAAGAACATGCACATTCAAGTGGTTCCAACCCAAAATGTTTGACACCCAAGAGGAATATTCTCTTGGGATGCCTAGTAATGGCCATTGTAATGGATCCACCTCTTTTAATGCAATTAAATTTTTCATAAGAAAATAATTAATAAAATATTTTTTCCTTCATGTCCCATAAATTTTTTTCCAAAGAAGCTAGAGACACATAAATCAACATAGGATAGTAGTTTTAATGTCACCTATCCTAACATTCTTCCACTTGAAATTGTACATTGGAATTACATCCATGAGATAAAAATAAAACATATAATCAAGTGCAATGATCAAGGCCCATGGCCTCCTTGTACCAAGAGAACTTATCTGTGGTCACTAGATTCATGGGAGAATTTGTAACATTATCTAAAGTGTTAACCTTCTCAATCAAAACCTTACCATTCTCTACCAATTCTCACACAAAGTGATACTAAACTCAACATGATTAGTACAAGCATGATACATAGGATTTTTAGCTAAACATATGGCACTCTAACTGTCACATCCAATCCTCACAGTCCTGAAATAAAAAACAATGTCATTAACAAGTATCTATAGCCAAACAACCTCCTTAGAAGCATGTGTATCTGCCATATACTCTTCTTCAGTGGTGGATAATGTAGTTGTAGGCTGCCTCTTACTCATCCAGCTAACTACACCTCCAAACAAAGTAAAAACATAGCCACTAATGGACCTTCAACTATCCAAGTCACCTACCCAATTTGTATCAACAATACCTTGCATGTCCAATGACTTATCCACATAATTAGTACCATGATAAACCAAAAAAATGTCTTAAGTGCCACAAAAATATCTAAAAACCCTCTTAAGAAAATTCTAATGCTCTCTACTAGGGTTAGACATAAACCTGCTAAAAAATCCTTCTACTTGGGCTATATTTGGTCTAGTGCAAACCATTGCATACATTTAACTACCGACGACACTAGCATAAGGAACATTACAAATCTATTCAAAAATCATCATCAAAATTAGGATGAATGTCTAAACTCAACTTATTACAAACCAAAAATGGAATATTTACTAGTTTACAATCATGCATACTAAACCTCTACCAAATTTTATCAACATACTTACTCTGAATTTACCAAATATTTTTGTGAACTCGATCTGTATTGATTTCTATCCTAATAATATATTTTATAGTCTCCAAATCCTTCATATCAAATGTTCCATAAATTTGAGTCTTAAGCTCCTTAATCATAACCTTGTTGTTACCCATAAACAACAAATCATCAACATACAAGACAATTATTAGAATTTGATCATCAATAAACTTAATATAAACATAATGATCCTCATAAAAAATATAAATTCAATGAAAACACATCAAAATTTTGGTATGACATTCTGGATGACTATTACGAACCATATAAATATCTCTTTAACCTACAAACCAAGTGTTCTTTTCCTTTCACAAAAAAACTATCAGATCTTCACATATAAATCTCTTCCTCAAGATCCCCATGCAAGAAAGTAGTTTTAACATCCATTTTCTCTATTTAAAAATCATATGCAACAACAATAGATAATAGGAATCTAATATAATTAGCTTAGAAATAGGAGAGATAATTTCATTGAAATCAACTCTCTCTATAGGAGTAGCCCTTGGCCACCAGTCTATCCTTGTACCACTCTAACCGACCATCTAATCCAAAATTATTTTTAAACACCCACTTGCAACCAATGGGTTTCCTTCCTTTGGGTAAACTCACAATATCCCAGGTATCACAACTATCCAAATTTACCATCTCCTCATGCATGGCCTAGATCCAAGACTTGCTTTCTTCTAAAGAAAGATCTTCCCTATAGGATCTAGGTTCATCGTTAGTACTCAACAAAGAAAATACAAACAAAAATTGGATGGGATATCCCTTTCAACTAGATTCCATTGCCTTGTGAATTTTCTCAAGATAGGAGTAAGGGGTTCTCATTGTCATTCTTCTTCTACATGCTCATCCTTCACACTATCTGAACTTTCTAAACCCTCTTCTTCTTCTCCATCCTCTAATCCATTTGGTTGTTCTTCCACATGTGCATCTTCCTTCTTTTCAATATTTGTCTTGACTTGTGCACTATTTTTTTCTTATCTTTCTCCTTTGGTTGTTCTTCACTTGAGTAAGCTTTAAATTCATTGAAAATCACATCTCTAGAAAAACCATTTTATGGGTTAGCAGATTCTAAAGATTACAACCTTTTACATTCTCACCGTAACCTAAAAATATGCATTTTTATGATTTTGGATCCAACTTAGAATGCTTCTCTTGAGAAACAAGCACAAAATCCTCACAACCAAAGACCCTTAAATGTGAAATAGAAGGCTTTCTATCTATCCACACTTCATAAGGAATTTGATCAAAAAGAGTCAAACAAGGAGATCTATTAACGAAATAACATGGAATACTTATGACTTTTCACCAAAATAATCTCTCAATATTAGCACCACTCAACATGCTCCTATCTCTTTCCATTAAGGTTTGGTTCATTCTTTTTGCTGCCCCATTTTGTTGAGGTGTATAAGGTGTAGTATTTTTTTGAACAATACCTACATTGTGACAAAACTCATCAAATTCCATAGAAAAATATTCACCCCCATTATCATATCTCAATACCCTTATCTTATAATCCATTTTCCTCTCAACTAAGGCTTTGGATTCCTTAAACTTAGTGAAAACTTCAGATTTTGCATGCATAAAATAAATCTAGGTGTATCTTAACACATCATCAATGAAAGTAACATAATAACAAGAATTTCCAAAAGCGTAAACATCCACTAGTCCAAACACATCCCAATGAATGATCTCCAGTAATCTCTTCGCTTTATTAGTCCCATTAGGAAATAATAATCTATTCTATTTACTAAACACAAAATGCTCACAAAAAATATTTTTTCCAACAGAATAATTAGAAATACCGTGAACCAAATTTTTATTCAAAATAGTCTTAAGACCTTTTTCACTTTTGTGAACCAATCTATGGTGCCACAACATACATGCATTTTTAGTGCTAGTTACATTGGTAGAATTACAAAAATTGGAGGCATTAAGCCTAAATAAAGTCCCCATCTGAGATCCCTTAGCAATCACCAAACTTGTCAAATGTCACATAAATTCTAGAATCATTCAACTTGGACACTAAAATCAAATTTCTTGCAAGTCCTATAATATGTAAAACATGATCAAGGGTTTTGACTCTTTCATCATTGAAACACAACTTTTCCTTTCACTTACCAACAATATTCTTCATGTTGTTATCAACAAGGAAAACATCTCCCCCATCATAACCTAAATATGAAGTAAACCACTCCTTGTGAGGAGTCATATGGTAGGAGCAACCTAAATCAATAAGCCAAGAATCATCACAAATAGTGTTAGAATAAATAAACCAAGCACTAGAATCACCATCTTTTAAGGACATTTTTGTGGAAGCATCCAAAGAATTTTTCTTGTTTCTACACTCCTTCTTGACATGCCCTCTCTTATCATAATTCCAAAAATTTACTCTGCTCTTCCCAAGGGTTTTACCATCCTTTAGACCTATCTCTCTTCTTTTCCTCCTTAGGCTCTCCTTTTTATTTGGACCTTCCTCACACATAAGGCATCTTGAGATCCTGAATTCATGGAATTGATCCTCATCTCTTCCAAAACAATATTGCAATGAGACTATCCATATTCAATTATATACCACAGACACATATGTAAACAATTAGATTTTCTCAAGATTCTGATTAAAAAAAAAAGCATCAAAATACATTTATCTGAACCTCTTCTATCTTAACATCTATTGATGAAAGATAAATTATCATCATATTAAAAGAATTTAAATGTTCAACAGTAGAATCACCATCCTTCATTTTCAAAGAATACAAACGTATTTTGATATAAAAATTATTAGTTAATCTTTTAGTTTGGTAAATATCACCTATCCTCTTCCAAATATTATATGAGTTAGATTCTTCCAAAACATTCAAGAAGATGGAATCTGCAAGACACAACTAAATGGTTCCTTGTGCCTTGTCTATTTTCTTCCAATCTTCACCAAACATTGATTATGGTTTCTTTTCATTTGAAATTTCCAACCAGTGATCTCTCTATTCAAGGAGATCATCCATCTTCAACTTCCACATATCATAGCTAGTTCCATTTAATTTCTCAATATCCAAATGAGAGGTAGAAGCCATGGTTTAAAATCTTCTTCACAAATCTGCAAAACCCACAATGCACAAGATCCCACTATGACTAAAAAACCTTCAACACTCAAAATAATGGTGTCCCTCTCTTAACAGAAATATTAGTTCATATACCAAATGTTGGAAATCAATATATAACTTGCATCAATATAAAATTAAATATGTGGTTGCAAATCTCAAAATATGTTTACAAGATTACCCAAAAATTATTAAGTGAATGATAATTACAATAATGAAACAAAAATTTGCAATACCACAAGTCATGAACATAAGTGAAACAAGATATACGTAGAGAAAACCTTGTGGGAAAAACTCCACACCCAAAGAGATCTATAAAAGCCCTCTATTTTTCTCTTTTGATTAGATAGTGTGTGTCCTTGTTAGGCTTTGTTTTTTGTTCGTACCTTGACTATGATAGACTATGATGCTTTGTTATTATTTGATCGCTAACATTAGAGAGATGTGGATTTTATATTATGATGTGATGGTACCTTATTTTGATGTTATTATTATGACATGTTTTAGGTTAGCAGAGTGGATATTTGAATCAATATATTTATATGCTCTTGAATAGATTATTGATGAAAGATTCGTCAGTTTTATGACATTGTATTGGTGAAGGGGATGGAATTGCACCAATCACTTGTGAGCACCCCGCGATTCCACGATTTCCTCTTCACGGTGTGTTCTATTATGATATATATGCATGCTCGATATATTCTTGGTTGCAGGTTTGCAGGTACAAGACATCGACTCCACCTGGCTTCATAGCTTTGAGTGTGTCCATTGCCCAATGGTAATGTTAATTGGGAGATAGTAGCTAGGTTTCC
Organism: Sequoiadendron giganteum; assembly: GCA_007115665.2. Classification (NCBI taxonomy): domain Eukaryota; kingdom Viridiplantae; phylum Streptophyta; class Pinopsida; order Cupressales; family Cupressaceae; genus Sequoiadendron; species Sequoiadendron giganteum. Next base: position 193,305,807 of record CM021102.1, read on the forward strand.
CATGTCAAGCCACTACCCTAGTCATAGTGTGTCGTCGGTTCTAGCTGGTTTTATTTGTTAAATGTTGTTCTATTTTGCCTTAAAATTATTTATGTTGCAAAGTTTGTAAAAGGTAAATAATGGATTTAAATATTTTAGTTGATTATTAAATTAATTTGGTTTATTATGTTAGAAGATGGTAATTAATTAATTAATTAAATCTAATTGGTAAAATAATCTAATCTTAGGATTATTTATTTTATTAATTAATTAAATTAGTTAAATTAAGTTAAATTAGAAATGCAGAGTATTTTATTAATTATTAAATGTTTTAATTTTTTTTAAAAATATCTTGACGATTTGGTGCAATTTGGTTTTCAAAGATATTTGGCTTTCAACATGTGTTGGAAAATATTGATGAGGGTGGTTGAGAAAATTTATTCATGGAGAAATTAATGGTTGTAATGGGAAGAAGTGAGAATCTTCTTCACGGAAGAAGGAGAGAGGATATTTGGTGGGGGAAAAGGTTTTAGAAAGGAAGTTTTGATTATTGCATGTGTTGGTTGAAATTTTGAAAAAAAATACCATCTTAGGAAAGTTTTTGTGTTCTGAAATTTTATTTGTTTTTGGAGGAAGCTCTCGTTGATCTGGGAAAAAGCTTGGATCTATGGAAGAGGCTCTATGTGAAATCACATCTTCTCAGGTGTTTGATTTCATGTTCCTCCTTCATTCTAGTTAGTTTCATATTGGAAAAATTTCTTAGTTTAGATTACTGTGTAGAAAAAGATTGTCTGTGCATATTGTAAAGCTTTTGAGTTGTAAAAATTGAAAATGTCATGTGTGAAATTTTCTGTGAAAATGAAATCCTTTGTAGAATGAAATACTATGTTGAATCTAATGCAAGATTTAAATTTGGATTATTGTAGACAATGAAGAACCCAGAAGAAAATATTAGAGATTGGGAAATTGGAAAGAAATTAAACTCTCTGTAGAAATAAACCTTTCGGAAAATTTGGGAAAAAGTTATCTGTAGAGAAATATTGCTCTAATTTACTATTGGATTTTGTTTTCTATAGAAAATGATTGCTTCCTATAAAATTGGTTTGTCTAAAGAAAAATTAGAAAAACCCCTATGTTGAAATTGCTTTCTCTATAAAATTTGTGTATCTTCCTGTAGGTGGTTGTTTTTTAAATTGTTTGCCCGACTAGAGCTCCCAATTTAATAAATTAGTATATATATAAATATACACATATATATGTATATATATTGAAAATTATATATACATATATATATATAAATATATATTTACGTATATTTTAAAATCCCATGTAGAAAAATCTTTATTCTGAACTAGATTGGGGAATGTCCTTATTTAATAATATGAAATAAACCATACGTAGGTTTGTTAAAAAAAAAACAAGGTTTCAAGTTTGTTTTAATGATTTTTTTTTTGGTTTAGATTGGGGGGAAACCGACGTCTTGCACATTCGACCCCATGGAAGGGGGAGTCAGTTGTGTAAGCGCCGACACCCCTACCATGGGAGCCGGTTGTGAAAGCAACCAGCGCCCCATGCATATATTGTTGGTGCTTTTCAATAGTGAATGCAACCATCATCAATGGCTCATTAAACTCTTGCTCTCCTTTAAATCAATAATCGTCTGCCAAACGATTTAACTGACTTCAATTTTTTAATTTATGAAATATATATATATATATATACTTAGATGTATATGTATATATATGTATGTATATATATATTAAATGTATATCTATTTTCATATTGTTTTGGGCATAGTAAATTTAATATAATATTTGATAATATATATATGTATATATAAGTGTATATATAATTATGTATATATTCAATATATGTATATGTGTTTAAATGAATATCTTTCATAGGTGCATGCAATAGCACAAGTTGGTTGTTTTAAAATGAAATTATTTTTTTAAAGAAGAATTGATGTTTTTATTTAAAACTAAAGGAGATAGTTCTAAAATGAAATATTATTTTAGTTGAGGAAATTGAATTTAAAATTAATTAAATTTGGGAATTAATTTAAACAAATATATAGAATTTCTCTGCAAATGCATGTGTCAGTTAATTTTAAAATGAGATGTTTTAAAGAGGAAATTTATTTTAAAAGTAATCGAGGAATTGAAGTTACATATAAAATTAGATTTTCCTTCTCCGTTTGTAAAGAGAATTTTATTTAATTAATTTATTTGGGCAATAAATTTTCCATAAATCACTCAAGGAGGGAAATTGGATTTAGGATATCCGAAGAGTAGTTTTATTTCTCTTTGTATGTAATTTCTTTGGTTCTCATTTCGGGGAAATTTTTTTAGAAGCGTTAGTAAGTGTTCCAGATGTGGGAATTTAGTTTGGGGGTTGTTGTAATTTTATTGTCAACCCTTTTATATTTCCTTGTGTAGTGTGTATTTTCATGTTTAGGTAATCACCCGGTTGCTACGAACGGGAAGTGTTGCCTTCTATGTTTGGAGTGGAAATTGATATCTGTATGTGTGTCCTAGTTACCTTGGGTTGTGGATCTGTTCCATGTGCTGTCTATAGGGAAATGACTCATGATGGGGGTCAGGGCCTAGGAAGGTCTATCAGGGTAACCCATATGGCTTGAGATGATGCTTCTCCTATGACAATGGTTTGTGTGTATGGTTCATTTGACATACTTGATTTGTTTAACTCTGGAAGAAATGTAACTAATGTATTAGTGTTTTTCTTGTTTTTGGTTAGAATTAATCATGTGTTAGCCTGTGTCTAGTGGTAGATGGTCTTGCCTAGGGTACCTTGTTACTATCTCTTAGCACGGGGGGTGGGCCTTCGAGTACCACTTGGTTGCGTGGAACATTTTCCTTACTCCATTGGGTTCCCTTCATATGTTCGTGATGGTGAGATCTTCTAGTTGGAGAGCTCATGGGTACCAATTGAGAAGTTCCTTTCATTTAATGCATTGTTTCAGTTTTACACTTGTATTTATATTACTCCTCAATTGTGTTTGAGGAGGACTAATGTAACTTTGTAACACTTATGTATGTTATTCCTCATTCTGGGAATGAGTATTGTAAACTCTATTTGAATAAATGTGATCTTTGGATCTTGGTTTATTTATATTCTATGTGATGAAATTTTAATGCATTGAATGTATGTACTTTAAATTTATAAGTAATTAATTATTTTCTATGAATGAGTCTATGTTTGTGTTATGGGAATTAGTTGTAACCTTAGTCGTGTACCTTAGACGATGTTTGTGATAGTGTAGTGCATGTTTCATGTTGTTATTGCAGTTTAAAATAAAAAGAAATGTATGCTTTTGTAAGTTATAGCATCTTCCTCTAAGGTTATGTGGTGGGGCATTACACATGGTATCAGAGCCCCAGGTTCATACATTGGATACTCTAGGTACATTTGAGCCCATTATTTTGTCCTTGTGAATCTATTATTGGAGTTGTTAAGTGATCACTGTGTTCATGACTTTGACATTTAGCATCATGTGCTATGTGGAAAAGAGTACAGTGGAAGAAAACCGAGAAAAGATTATGGATGAAAGTAGTGATACGTATCACTCGGGTTATGGAAGTAAATGTATTTATGGAATTATGTATGCAATTGTACCCCCTATAAATGTGAGGAACCAGTAGCTGTGTATTGGTTGAGTGTTGTGAATACCCCGTACTTTTTTTGTGTGTCCATGGGATGGTGATACTTGATACCCATCCATGTGGGAAAAGTTGCATTCTGGTGTGGGATTAACCATACCATTATGTTTGTTTGCATGTTTGTTACCTGATTGAGGGCCAACCCATGTGTGGTTGAAACTTATATATAAGAGTAACCAAAATTTAGTTTCATAGATTTCTTTCTTTTGGTTCTCTAGCCCCTCAATCCATGAAGGGATAGTAGCAGCCACAAAGTTCATTGGGTGGAATGTGTAGCGTACGCATATTGTGGCACAGAGTGGTCTCAACTCAACCAATCCTGAGGAAACATACCCACTACTTTAGCTTGTGATGGATCAGGATACTTGATCCATATGTTTTATCCCAAGCCCCACAAATTTGAGTACATCAACATTGGTTTGTTAGTATATGACTGACCGTCTGTAGAGACATTGATCTAACGTTATTGAGTAAACCTCATCCGTATGAGAGGTGAAGCTCGGGTAGCCCAATATTGATATTATCATTTTTGCATTAAATATATACTGTATCTACATATGTTTCGACATGATACAATAGATACGATGCCACACCTCACTGATGTTCTGACATAGTGATGGTGATGATGTTGTGTTCTATTGTATTTGCATGTGTTTTGACATGATGCAATAGATATGATTCCACACCCCATTAATGTTTTGACATAGTGTTGGTGATGATGTTGTGTTACATGATGCCACATGCATAGACATGTGAAGGTGCATTATGAGATTGTGTAATGATAGCCTACTTGGGTGATGAGCATTATGGGGCCTTGTACACTTGTAGAGGGATACTCATGGTTGCTTCAACCGTGTTTGGTTGGATAGCATATGAGTAGGTCCTAACCATGTATACCTCTGGCTATGGTGATTACTTGCATGTGCCTTCTCCATAAGGTATCGCTATGTGGGGTGTGTTCTATGTGTGCCTACTTCTGTGGAGCCAAAGACACACTACCATGTGGCATACGACTAGTGCATGCCTTCTTCGGTTGGCATATGACCATGTCGAGTGACGACGTGATAGTCATGGAGTATAATCTAGGTCATGTGGATGGTGTGCTCATTTCGCACCACATGAGGGCTATTATTATGGTAAGATTTTGTTTCCTCCTTCCTCATTTGGTGGCTAGTATTTAGTCACACAGTGTTGTATAGTGTAGTTTTATAGATTTTGAACTTTCTTTATGGCTATTGATAATTTTCAGTTGATTGTGAAGGCTGACACCTTTTTATATTTGATTGTGATGGTTTAGCCACACCTTGTGATCTTATTTTCTTATAACCCTCGTGTTTATATTTGATTTAGTGTTGAAAATTATGCACATTTATTACCTTATTGTTGAAATTGAATTTTAATTTTCTCTTGTTTATGACTTTGGTGGCTAAACTAGTTTATCTTTATTGTTTTCAATGTTGGAAATGTGTCGTATTATGAATCCTCTCCAAGGATGTATGAGGTGGACTTGGTGAGTGTATACGAGGAAGCAGACATGGGGAATGTTGAGGATGGGGGTACATGAGGCTATTATACAACTAGGACTGACTATCCACCTATGTGTGATGATTATCTCTTGGAGGCTAATCACCTTACACAACAAGAGATAAGTCATCGTAGTCTTGTTTGGATGGTCTCACCATGTGTGTGGCCTAACACCATCAAGCCATTGACTATGATGTATGGATTATGTGAGATGGATATTGGCTCTTGGTTCATGGATTATGTATCATGGTTTAGTATGCTACTTTCTGGTGTCCAAATGGACCCATGTGTCGCCTTGTGTTGTGATTTCCGGTGATGTGCATTGGTGTATATGTGAAGAATGTATGTTAAATCATGGATATGTGTTTTTGGAGACTTGTTGGTGGTTTCTTCACCATGTTACTTTGTATGGATTTTGTACTATGCATTTTTGTAGGCTTCCAGGAGTAAGCCTAACCCTAAGGGGGGAGAATGTAACACCCCTCTATTTTTCTCTTTTGATCAAATAGTGTGTCTCCTTGTTATGCTTTGTTTTCTGTTGGTACCTTGACTATGATAGACTATGATGCTTTGTTATTATTTGATTGCTAACATTAGAGTGAGGTGGATTTTTTATTATGATGTGATGGTACCTTATTTTTATGTTATTATTATGACATGATTTAGATTAGTAGAGTGGATATTTGAATTAATATTGTTATATGCTCTTGAGTAGATTATTGATGAAAGATTCGTCAATTTTGTGACATTGTATTGGTGAAGGGGATGAAATTAAACCACTCGCTTGTGAGCGCCCTATGATTCCATGAATTCCTCTTCATGGTGTGCTCTATTATGATATATATGCATATTCGATATATGCTTAGTTGCAGGTTTATAGGTACAAGACATCAAATCCACCTGGCTTCACAGGTTTGAGCATGTCCATTGCCCAATGGTAATGTTGATTGGGAGATAGTAGCTAGGTTTCTCGTGTCAAGCCACTCAGTTCTAGTTGGTTTTGTTTGTTAAATGTTGTTTTATTTTGCCTTAAAATTATTTATGTTGCAAATTTTGTAAAAGGTAAATAATAGATTTAAATATTTTAGTTGATTATTAAATTAATCTGGTTTATTATGTTAGAAGATGGTAATTAATTAATTAATTAATTTAATCTAATTGGTAAAATAATATAATCTTAGGATTATATTTATTTTATTAATTAATTAAATTAGTTGAATTAAGTTAAATTAGAAATGCTAAGTATTTTAGAAATTATTAAATGTTTTAGTTTTAAAAAAAAAATCTTGAGGATTTGGTGCAATTTGGTTTTGAAAGATATTTTGCTTTCAACATGTGTTGGAAAATATTGATGAGGGTGGTTGGAAAAATTTAGTCATGGAGAAATTAATGGTTGTAATAGGAAGAAGTGAAAAGCTTCTTCACGGAAAAAGGAGAGAGGGTATTTGGTGGGGGAAAAGGTTTTAGAAAGGAAGTTTTGATTATTGCATGTGTTGGTTGAAATTTTGAAAAAAATGTATCGTATTAGGAAAGTTTTTGTGTTCTGAAATTTTATTTGTTTCTAGAGGAAGCTCTGGTTGATCTGGGAAAAATTGTGGATCTATGGAAGAGGCTCTACGTGAAATCACATCTTCTCAGGCATTGGATTTTAGGTTCCTCTTTCATTCTAGTTAGTTTCATATTGGAAAAGTTTCTTAGTTTAGATTACTGTCTGGAAAAAGATTGTTTGTGCATATTGTAAATCTTTTGAGTTGTAAAAATTGGAAATGCCGTGTGTGAAATTTTTTGTGAAAATGAAATCCTCTATAGAATGAAATTTTATTTTGAATCAGTTGCAAGATTTAAATTAGGATTATTGTAGACAATGAAGAAACCAAAAGAAAATATTAGAGATCTGGAAATTTGGAAGAAATTAAACTCTTTGTAGAAATAAACCTTCCGAGAAATTTTGGCAAAAGTTATCTGTACAGAAATATTGCTCCAATTTACTATTGGATTTTTTTTTTTGTAGAAAATGATTGCTTCCTATTAAATTTGTTTGTCTGAAGAAAAATTAGAACAACCCTTGTGTTGAAATTGCTTTCTTTGTAAAATTTGTGTATCTTCATGTAGGTGATTTTTTTACAAATTATTTTCCCAACTAGAGCTCCCATTTTAATAAATTGGTATATATATAAATATAAACATATATATATATGTATATGTATATATATATTGAAAAGTATATATACATATCCATATATATATATATACATATATTTTAAAATCCCCTTTAGAAAAATCTTTATTGTGAACCAGATTGGGGGATGTCCTTATTTAAATAATATGAAATAAACCGTACGTAGATTTTTTTAAAAAAATTCAAGGATTCAAGTTTGTTTTAATGAATTAGTATTTTTGGTTTAGATTGGGGGAAGCCGACGACTTCCACAACCGACCCCATGGAAGGGGGAGCCAGCTGTGTAAGGGTCGACACCCCTACCATGGGAGCTAGCTATGAAAGCAGTCGACACGCCATGTATATATCAACAACACTTTTCAATAGCACGTACAACCATTATATATGGCTCATTAAACTCTTGCTTTCCTTTAAATCGATAATCGCCTACCACACGATTTAACTTTGACTTCAATTTTTTTTTAATTTGACATTTGGTATTTAATTTATAAAATATATATATACTTAGATGTATATGTATATATGTATATATATATTTATATATACATATTAAATGTATATCTATTTTAATATTGTTTTGGGTATAGTAAATTTAATATAATATTTGATAAAATATATATATATATGTATATATATATATAATTATATAAAAATGTATATATAATTATGTATATATTCAATATATGTATATACATTTAAAATATCTTTCACAGGTGCATGTAATAGCACAAGTTGGTTGTTTTAAAATGGAATTATTTTTTTTAAGAAGAATAGTTCTAAAATGAAATATTATTTTAGTTGAGGAAATTGAATTTAAAATTAATTGAATTTGGGAATCAATTTAAATAAATACATAGAATTTCTCTGCAAATGAATGTGTCAAATAATTTTAAAATGAGATATTTTAAAGAGGAAATTTATTTTAAAAGTAATCAAGGAATTGAAGTTAAAGATAAAATTAGATTTTCCTTCTCTGTTTGTAAAGAGAATTTTATTTTATTAATTTATTTGGGAAATAATTTTTTTATAAATCACTAAAGGAGGGAAATTGGATTTAGGATATCCAAAGAGTAGTTTTATTTCTTATTTTATTGCTCTTTGTATGTAATTTCTTCAGTTCTCATTTTGGGGAAACTTGTTTAGAAGAGTTAGTAAGTCTTCTAAATGTGGGAATTTAGTTTGGGGGTTGTAATTTTATTGTCATCCCTTTTATATTTCCTTGGGTAGTGTGTATTTTCATGTTCAAGTAATCATCATGTTGCCACGAACAGGAACTGTTGCCTCCTATGTTTGGAGTGGAATTTGATATCTGTATGTGTGTCCTAGTTACCCTAGGTTGTGGATTTGTTACACATGTTGTCTTTGGGGAAGTGACTCACGATGGGGTTCGGGGCCTAAGAAGGTCTTCCAAGGTAACCCATGTGGCTTGAGATGATGCTTCTCCTATGACAACAGTTTGTGTGTATGGTTCAGTTGACATACTTTATTTTTTTAACTTTGGAAGTAATGTAACTAATGTATTAGTGTTGTTCTTATGTTTGGCTAGAATTAGTCATGTGTTAGCCTGTTGCTAGTGGTAGATGGTCTTGCCTAGGGTACCTTGTTACTATCTCCTAGCATGGGGGGTGGGCCTTTGGGTGCCACTTGGTGGGGTGGAACATGCACCTTACTCTGTTGGGTTCCCTTTGTATGTTCATGATGGTGAGATCTACTAGTTGGAGAGCTCATGGATACCAATTGAGAAGTTCCTTTCATTTAATGTATTGTTTCAGTTTTGCACTTGTATTTATATTACTCCTCAATTGTGTTCGAGGAGGACTCATGTAGTTTTGTAACACTTATATATGTTCTTCCTCATTCTAGGAATGAGTATTGCAAACTCTATTTAAAATAAATTTGATCTTTGGATCTTGATGTATTTCTATTCTATGTGATGAAATTTTAATGCATTGAATGTATGTACTTTAAATTCATAAGTAATTGATTATTTTCTATGAATGATTTTATGTTTATGTTATGGGAATCATTTGTAACCTTAGTCACATGTCTTAGAGTATGTTTGTGATAGTGTTGTGCACCTTTAATGTTGTTATTTCACTTTAAAAGAAAAATATTTGTACACTTTTGTAAGTTATAGAATCTTCCTCTAGGGTTACGTGGTGGGGCATTACAAGATCCAATGTTTGTATTAATTTTCAAGGAAGTACATCAATACAAAAATAATCTCTACAACTTGGCAGCACTTTGTTGTCCTAACAACTTGCAAAGAATTCATATTGACCCACCATCCAAAGACCCCAATATATAGAAGTTTGTGGGATAGAATACTACAAATGGTATCCCAAAACAACAAGAAAAATCACCTAGAGAAACCCACACCCCCTTAGTAGACAACCCATAAAGATGGAATAAAATGTTGAATAATCACATGGCCTTCACATGGGCACCTAACCCACAACCAATAAGAAATGGTAAAACTTGAGTGCTCCATAACTCTTTGGAAGCTCTAATGGCTACATGCAAGAACATGCACCAACATGCACACTTGGGTGCCCAACCATCCGAGAGCATGCAACATATGCAAATAATATGCAAGGACATGCACATTCAAGTGGTCCCAACCCAAAAATTTGGATGCCCAAGAGGAATATTCTCTTAGGATGCTTAGTAACCACCACCGTAATGGGTCCACCACTTTCAATGCAATTACAATTTTTCATTGAAAAATAATTAATAAATATTTTGTCCCTCATGTCCCCTAGAACACTTTCCAAAAAACGTGAAGACACATAAATAAACTTAGGGTAGAAATTTTAATTATATCACCTATCCTAACACCTTCTACCCAACCTTAACCTCAATTAGAGAACAACAATAGACTCACACACTACACCCACAGATCTTGGTGCTATATTGGCTCACATTTCGTGCTATATTTTCACACTCATGAACATTGGCTCTGATATTGGATGCAAATCAGAGACCAAGACCCCAAATCAAAGTGTTGATCATCATAGCCACCACTCAAATCTTTAACCTATTCAAATAAATGAAAACATACTTAGAAAATATATGAACCCAAAATACTATGAAATTCAAATTATTTAAACTTCTGCAAAGATGGAAAAAAAATTCTTGACAAACCAATTTTTAGAGTTAATTTTTAATATTAAAACCTCTTCATTTAACTTGAATACTTTTACAATAGAAAATCCCACCTTCATCTACAAGAATACAAGGCCACTATATTTTTGCTACTAGCAATACCATAATAATTTTTAATCCAAAATCTCAAAAATCCCATTTCTAAACAATGGTTCTTTAAACCCTTCTTGCAACTCTGTTTTTTAAATTTTTATTGTTTTTCTAATTTCTCTTTTCTATTGCTAGGCATTGAATCTCCTCTTAAATTTCTCCTCTTGTTCTTTCTATTTTCTCTCTCCTTCTAGGCATTGAAATTTTCTAAGAAAATCAACAATTGCAACTTGGTATTCTCAAATTCTGTAACTCCTGGCATTCACTCTTTTTCCATTATTTCACTCCCTACAACCACTAGGTACTAGGGATAGGGATTGTCTCAAAATAGGGGTGTAGGAGATCTAAAATTAAGCATAATTCTACATTAAATAGTTCACTCTCATACCTCAGTTTTGTATTTTTTCCTCCTCCAATTAGGTGAAGAAATATTAAATTTATGAGCCACAAAACATGTGAAAATCAAGCCTTTGTTTCCACCTATACAATATGTATTAGAATTTAATTTTTAATATGCTGTCCAAATGTGTGATAAAGTTCTCCAAAATCAAGCTTGTAAGACCAAAATAAAAAATCAATACAAAATTAAATAAAGAAAAATGTTTTTTTTTGTGTGATGCAGGATTACCCATGCATTTGGATGCTCTTGCATCATTATATGCTCCCCTTATTTTAGCATCTTAATCCCCATCATTTTTTAGAAAAATGTAGTAGTCTATAAATTAGATTTTGAGCACTTTGAATCTTGTTCTTGTCACATCCACAAATTCTTGTCATAACTATCTTCAAATTTTCATACAAAATCAATTTATTGATTTTAGAAAAAAAAGAGTGGCCACTTTTGACCCTGTTTTGGTCCTCCACTTCCATTGCACACAATAGTGAAGGATGTTTGATTTTCTAGGGTTGGCCTATCACTTTTTAGGCTCACTCTTTTGGTTTTGTTTTTTATTAGAAAAGCAAGGAAGGCCCTTGATCCCATACAAAGATTACAACTAGGAAGAACATCTCCAAAAAATAGATTGGCCAAACACAAGAACTAGTGAACAACAAGAAGACAAGAATAACAAGAGCAAACAAACTAGTAGAAAGAATTGAGCCACTAGCAAAAAAAAAAACAAAGACAGACAACTAGAGAGAAATAGTTTAAGCTCCAAAACTTGAAACCAATAACGTTTCCTCCGAAGGCATGTCAATAGAGATCTCTTTAGAAGTACATTTCTTCTTCTATTGTGCAACTATCCAAGGAGTATTAGAAACAAGATTAGAAGTAGTTTGATCAAGAGGGGCCTTAGGGGAGGCAACAAACACCTCAAAGGGAACAAATAGGTTTTGAACCAGTTTTGTAGAACACCGATGAAACAACATCATCAACAACAAAAATTAGTGAGATATGGGCTTTAGGGGAAGCAACACACATAGTAGAAGGAACAACCTTGTTTTGAACTAGTTCACTAGAATCCACTAGAGAAATAGCGCCATTAGCAATAGGATTTTTTGTTTGAGTAGAAAGAGGAGTCTTGGAAACCTCACTATCAAAAGAATAGTCTACATCAGGGTATATAGTTAGATGTTCCTAGAGAGAATTCTTCCACCAAGTGGAGGAAGAAATAGGACAAGAGCCATTAGGGAAGTCACTAGCCAAGTGTCCAGTAGCAAAACAACATTTGTAGTGGAAGGGGATACCTTCGTAATCCACAAGTTGAGACTAAGACTAGCCATTAACCTCAAGAACCACCTCACTTAGAGGTAAATCCCAAGAAAAATCTATCTCAACCAAAATCTAAGCAAAGGAACTCTTTTAGTTTTGTTGTTGGGATTGTTGATTCACTATTTTTTGGTATCTTTATTATAGTTATGCTATTTTACAACCTTTGAGTGTTATTTGTATCATCTATTTGTAACTTTATATAAGTGTTGTTGTCCTTTTCAAAAACCTTTTCTTACCCGATTAAAAAAAAACCAATATCCTATATCAAAAAAATGAGTGTATATAAATATCTATTAAATGAATACATGAGAAAATTGTACAATTGCATAAGTTCAAATTTAGATGTGAATAGTGAGATTTTAATTGTAGATCTAACCTATATGAGTGAATTCAATCCTATAAAAAATTAAGAACCAAATCTAACATATTCTTCTAATAAAAAAATATTTTAAAGAACATATTTCAACCTAATATAAGATTTTTTATTTTTAACATTTACTCTTTAATCATAAAACTAAATACGACTATCTTATATTTAATTAATCTAAGCTAATAATACCTAATTAGTTGTATTCAGTTAATTTTACATCAAACAAATTTATTCAAAACCTAATTATAAACTAAATTATTACTAAATAATTTCTCAATTAATAACCTAACTTAACTATAACATGGTAGGCTTAAATTGGTTTCCTTTTCCTTAAAATAAAGATTTTTTAAATCTTCATTTTCTTTCATATTCCAAGTCATATACACTCCAAATAAGATGGCCTTAATACATATTTCATATATTCATATCCATTTGAACAATTCTTGATAATAGGGTGGTATTCCCAAGCCCATTTCTATAAAATCAAGCTTGATTACCATATGGAATGCCATGATATGATATGGAATAGGAAGAAAGCATGGTTATTCTATCTTAGCATTAAAATATGAAAAGTATGCTAGTGAATGGGATTTTTTTTATTAGGTCATGAATTGTAATTTTTTGTATTCCCATGGTTTGAAAAGTAGATATTTAGAAGATAACCATGGATGTATAGAATTTAGAATATGTAAAAAATATTCTTTCTTAAAATGGGACCCCTTAACATAGATAAGCATGTACAAGAATCTCAATTCAAGCTTAAAAACTATCAATTTTTTCTCCAAAAATAATAGTTTCTAAGACTATTAAGAAAATGAGGTGGTAAATATATTAATAATTATTATTTTTTTAAAAGAATTATTAATACTTCTATAATCAATGGTATATTGATAAATGTAAATTGATATATTTTTTATAGTAATTTTTTTCATAATAACAATAGAATAGAATCTCATTTCATAATTATGTACATTAAAAAAAAAATACAATTCATATATATTTTAAAAAATACAAATATAAAATAAATATAACAAAAAATAAATATATATTTTTATATTACTCAGTCAACAATAATAAATAAATTGAACATTTGAGGCCTAGGGTTAATTTCTAAATATTAACATGATTGCTCTGCAACGGACGAGCGGGAAAAGGAGTGGGGCTCCAAATTTGAATTCCTTTGGCATCCTTGCGGAGGGAGTTGATGAGGGCGATGACGATGGCGATGATGTTGTTTCAAGCATTGAGGAGGTGCTATTTCCTTCTGTGCTCGGGTTGTATTCCTCTGAGCTGGCTCCTCAAGTGTGTGCAGGTTTCTCCCTTTCCTGGTGCTTGTTTATTTCTCCTCTTGGCTCCTTTACAAGGTGCGGGTCTTGGTTGGAGGTGTGTTTGGAGGGCACTCTGCTTTCGTCCTCCGTGGACCTTGGTAGACTGTTGATTTGTTTGGTGGCCCTGTCTGATGGAGTTGATGGCTCTGGGCTCGTGTTGTTTGGGGATCTGGGTGTGGGTGTGGTGTTGTTGTATTTCAAGGGTTGGGGTTGCAGACCTCCCCTTTGCTCCTCCGCTGTGTGTCTTGTTTTGGGTCTATAGTTGAGGGTGTATTTGCTAGGTTTTGTGGGTGGATACCTTTGGGTAGCTAGTTTCTACTCCTAGTTCTTCTCTAGTTGTTTGAGTCTGGTGGTGTTTTTTCATCCTATGCTGTTGGTGAGGGGTCTCTGCAAAAGGACTGTGCTGCTATCCTTGGTGGGTGTTGCGGTTGTGTTGTGGGGAGGGTTTGTTGCTATCCTCCCTATGGGTGGCTGTGATGAGCCTTTTCTGTTCTTAGGCTCTGGTTGGAGTATGGATGCTCTTGGGGTCTTGTTTTTGATCACTTTCTCTTCTCCTTTAGAGGGGTTGGGTGGTCCTGTGGCTGGGTTATGGTGGAAGTCTACTAGTGCCTTGGTGGTGAGTGGCTCGGGCCTTGTCTAGTTGGTCCAAATAGGGGGTTCTTTTTAGTTGTTTATGGGATGGCATTTTCCTCCTTGTATCATGTTCTCTGTGTCGGGTCTGCCTTGGGATTTGATGCCCTTCCTTTCCTCTGTCACTAGTCTCTGCCATCTTCTTCAGTTGACTTCTTTTGAGGTGGAGTTTGCTTCTATTGAGGGGGAGCCCACTCCTATTGAGGTGGAGTTGGTGGCTGTTTTGATGGTGGAGTGTTCTTACCTCTCTTACAGGCTCCTATTGAGGTGGATTTTGTTCAGGATGGTGAGTGGTGGCTCTCGATGGGAAGGTTTTCATCTTATTCCCTCCTTTAGATGGGAGCCCTCTCCTATTGAGGTGGTGTTGGGGTTGGCTTATTTGGTGGGTGTTTGCTGCAAGGATGATATTGCTTTTCTTTGTTATGTGGTGTTCTTTGTCTTTGGTTTGGCTTCTTCCTGTAGTTGGGAGACTAGTGGCAAGTTGGTCTGCTTGGTTTCAGCTACTGATGGTGAATGGTCAGTCTTGCTACTGCAGGTGTTATGTGGCCTGGTGTCTCCAGGCAGCCTCTTGGGTCTAGTCATGAGTGGAAATTCTGCTGTGGTTCAGATGCAGCAAGTGTTTTGTGGTCTTGTTGGATCATGCAAGTCTTTTGGTAAGATTTGGATAGGCTCAATTGTGAGTAGGAGTTCTATTGTGGTCCGACAGTTGCAAGTGATATGTGGCTTGGTTGCTTTAGCTATTGCTGGTGGTTTGTTACCTGGTTGCTCCAAGAGGTATTTCAGGCCCATGGCCCTGTGTTTTGGGTGTAAGATTTTTGGCTAAAGGCCTTTGTTGTTCTTTGTCTTTGACTTAGGACTGTATGTTGTTCTAAGTGTTCTTTTCCCTTGGTATTTGGTACTAGGGTAGGCTGTTAGTCTGTGGTGTGTTTGCGATTTGTCCGCTAGTTCTGCTTTTCTACTTTTCTCTTCCAGGCCCTTTGGGTTCTTCGTGTAAAGGGTACAACACCTTGTAAATGCTACTTAACTTTTCAAAAACAATAATAAATAAATATATTATAAACTAGTTAATTTTTATTTAACAAAACAAATATTATTTATTTTTTAAAATATAAATATGTTATGAAAAGTTAAAAATGACATAAATATATAATCTTTACCATTGAAAAGTAAAAATTAAAAAAATTTATCAAAATAATGAATCGTTATTTTTTAAAGCAAACTTAAAATTTATATACAAAAGTAAAATAGTTCTTTAAGTAAAAATAAAATAAACAATATTACATTCAAATGCTAAATTGGAAACTTGAGGCGCTATTACAAAATGCATTGAAGTTTACTAAAATGTCTCTAGAGTTACACTATAAATCATACATTAAGAGAAGGAAATAAGGAGGAGGACAATCTTTCAAATATGGGAGCTGGCAGGATCTTGGTCAAAGAACTCATCGACATATTTTTCAGAAAGTGAAAAATTTATTATAGTGGGTGGTTGGGTCGGTGTCTCTCAACAAACATAGTTGTGGAGAGTTAGATAATGCAACGAAGGTAGTTGTTTATCAAATTCTCTATGGTTTTTTAGACTAATAGTTGATTTCCTTCAAAATTTGGAGAGGTTCAAGTAAGCAGTATTAAGCCGAAGTTGGGTGGAAATTTTCCTTTTGGTGACACATAGGTTAAACCGATCTACGGTGACATTTTTGTTTTGACAACCTCAGTTTCATGTGTCTCACCTCAATTAATTGGAAGGTAATTATGGTTTTAAGTGTAATATGTCTAACATTTTGGAGTGGCCTTTTCATTATGACTTCTCACATGCTCGAGGGATGATTTTTTGTAAAATGAATGACTTATATAATTCACAAAAATTGAGGCTTTCTTCATGATGATGCACATATCCATCCTTTGTATGCTTAGTGTGTGGTGTGAGTTGTATTTTTGATGATGTCTTGGGACTTTCATGTTTTGTAGGAAAGGTTATATTCAGTATCATCTTGGTTGAGTCTCATGGTGATGATCATTATCAGAGATTCAGTGAGTGAATTGGCTTGCGGAGGCATGGACATGCCAATTCAATTGTTATGCAATATGCGTCAAATAAGTTTTTTGGGCCCAATGACTATGCTTCAGCTAAAGCACATTCTTCATAAACTAAACTTCCTCACCATTGCAACTATAAAATTTATTACAGGTAAAGGCTTCATGGATGGTGGAAAAGTGTATCGGGTTGACACAAACATCACTTCCAAAGTGTTGGTTGGTCTTGTAGACGCAAATGTTCCTAAGAAAGAAGCGAAATTATTGCTGGAAAATAGGAGGCAAGAGTGAAACAAAGACAACTTAATTCATTTATTTAAACATAGAAAATAAGAATTTGAAACATATACACACAACCCAACAATCTTATATTATATTAAGATTTCAAAAACTTGTTTTACATCACACAGAGCTTCGGCTCTAAACTTCTTCTATTTTTCTTCTTCTGAGAAAATTCTCACATCAACTTCTGAGTACACAGTCTTGCAATATTATTATACTCTTGAGAGCTATATTTGTTTCTTATCACCTTTCCCACACTTTCACACACAAAAATTTACAACTATTCATCATATAAAGAACATGCACAGCTACCAGAAAATACAAACATTAATTACAATATTAAAGGCCTTTTAGAAAAGCCAAGTTGTCATCATCCAAAACATAATAAAAACTGTCATTTTGAATTAATTATATGCTAGCTCGAACTCCACTTGGACCACCGCCAAAAATGAACATTACCACTCTATCGCACATGGAGATGGGAGGCCCAGCGGTACCATGGTTTACCACTCAACCGCAAGCAATGAAGGGAAGACCTACGGTATTGCGGTAAAGCCACAAGAAATCTTCCCAACCGCAAGGAATGAAAAAGGAGGCCGCGAGGCCATGGGGAATAGACAAAACTATGCAACCACGGTCAGAGAGAAGCCAAGATGCGGTGAACACCATGCAATCGTGGGAGGTGAGAGATGAGCCGATGGTAAGGCAGTGTAGTCGAGAGAGAGGAACTACAAAAATGCAAGGAGGGAGGAGACAGACCACAGGGTGGCAATAATCGAAGACTGAAGCCATAGGGTGGAATTTAAGCCGCACTACTGCGGGTGCGCAAGGAGCAGGCTGCGGTATAGCAGTAGACACCGCATAACTGCAAGTGGCATGAGGGAAGGCCGTGGGGTAGCATTAAACATCACGCCATCACGGGCCACAGAAAGAGAAGCCACGGTAACGAGGTAAAGTGGGAGTTGGAATTATTTCCAACACTCCCCCTTAATTACAACTTTGGCCTGATCCATGCCCATTCGATTTCTTTCAATGCTCACCCAAAAAAAAATCTCTAATTTTATTGTGAATGTTACGACATTCTTCAACTTCAACAATCTCCAATTGACTGATACTCTCTTGTTGATCAGTTGCGGCAGAAAACAATTCATTTCTTTTTTGGAAACTTACTGATCTTGCTTCTTACCTTGGCTTCTGCAAATTTGTCAAGAGAACCCTATTTCTTTAGCCATTGATGTCTCTAATTTTCTTGAGGACTGCAACTTCCCTCTTTTTTTTTTTAACCTACCATCTTCCATTTTTTATCCAACAACTATGGTTGTGCTTATGCATTGAATAGTAACTTCAATTATTTTGATAGTTATACTTTGTCTTCAACTGCTACGACAATTCTTCTCCTTTAATGACTAGATCCTTTCTCTAAATGTGCCCAACACCTCCTTTTTTTTAATTTTCTTTAAAAAATTATCTCTCTTTTTCTATAAGCTCCAATCTTTGTTGTATTTCCTCTATTTTCAAATTTATCAACTACTAACTTGTGCTATTGTTTCATTCCTTCTACCATTATATTCTTAGAAAGAGGTGGTTTCAGATTACCACAAACTCACAAGGATGATTGTAATCCTTTCAGTAACTTTAATCTTGATTATTTTTTAACTCTTCCCATAGTGGCACTCTGTTGGTGCTAGGGAATCTAGTCATTAGTTTTATCTTTTATCTTCATTTTGCTTGTAGAATGCTCCTGCTTATCACTATTTTATTTCTTTCTCAAAACCTATTTCACTTTCCTCCAATAGCTATATTTGAATTCTAGGATTCCTTTTTTTGATCCATAAATCAGAACAACATTTTTTTTTAAAACTTCAACCTCCTCTTTCAAATGAAACTCCATCCATTGTGGCTGCTGCCATTCAAATCATGACTCCTTTTTATTGCTGTAACTATTCAAAATTCACCTTGACCCAAACAATTTTTGTCCTCAACAATTTATGATTACCTTCAAACTCTTCAAGAAAAAATAGTCTTCAGATATTCAATATTCACTTTTTGTGACCTTTGTTCTCCAAGTCTAGAATGCCTCTTTTCTTGAGCAGTTTGTTCAACCTTGTCTCCTTGAATTTGGACATATCTAGATCAGCTATCTCCACCGACATTCTTCTTTTAACTACAAAATCATCTTTCAATATTTTCCTCCAATCCTTTACCATTTTCTTTCTTAACAATCTTCATATAATTTCTTTTCAAAGTAACCATAAAAAAATTCTTCAACTAGTTCTTTTAACAGCTGCTGCTGTCCCAAGCTTTGAATTTTATATTGGTAGATTCAACTACTTCTCTAAATCTTTATATCTCTTTCCACATAACCCATCTACACTCAAACTTGGAAGTTCTTGTGACTTCATCTTTTACTTCTTTGTACTGTGATTGCAGTAATGATTTCTAACTTTTCAAAAACTGTCAAACCCTTTTTCAACACACAAAAATAATACCATTCATTTGGCTCTTCGATAGTTTAACCATCTCTTGTTTCAAAGCATTAACATGGTACTTTCAATATCTTCACAATCTGAGACTATCTCATTAGACAACATTTTCTTTTTACTCATAACAATTTCCATTTCTTTTGAACTTTCATACCTCTCTGAATTTTTATGAACTTTCACATATGAAAATTTGTATAATCTTCTAAACATACTTGTTAGCTTTTGCCAACTTGATTCACAAATCCATCCACAATCCATCTTTATGCATTCTGAACCAGATTCGTTCTTTGACACTTCCAGCACATTTTCTCATAATGATTTTTCGAACCACAAATACTGCAAGGGTATAAATCCCAACACTTCTCCTTTGTATGACCTCTTCTATGATAGTGAGTACACCCATCACTCTTTATTTCATGAAAAAATTTACCTGCAATTGTAGCAACATTTCCCTTTCCTGGGACATATCCAAGACCTTCAAACTTCGACCTCATTGTAGCCTCAATCGGCTCTGTCATTGCTTGTTCTTGTTTTCCTAGTCCTTGTCCTATGTAACCCATTCTTTTCATGATTTTTAACCCTTCATTCTCTTCAAAACAACAAGCATCTTTTGCAGGTTCTAACACATTATCACAGCTAGCCATATTTGCAAATTCATCAACATGTTCATCTTGACACTTTTTATCACTAGCATTTTCAACATAAACAAATTTTTCAGATGAAATACACAAATCTGCTGTGTCACATGAGACATCACAAATAGAGGATTTGGTTTTCACACAATCATCACATGCTCTTAATTTATCATTTTCTTCTTTCAATTTTTTGATTTCCTTCAACTATAAACAATTTTTCTCTTCTACCCTTTTCAAGATTTCTTCCAAATCTTCATTCTTTTTCTCTACTTCATCAAACTATTTTGCTCTCTATTCAAATTCCTCATGTCTTTTCTTAAACTCTACAAAGGATTTCAACCTTTCTTCTAATTCTCCATTTCTAACTTTAACTTTTCTTAGTTCTTTCTCAAGATCATCATTTTCATCTAACAGTATACACTTCTCTTTCAACGACTCTTTTATTCTTTCAATAAAACACCCATTGTCCTTTTTAACAATACCCAATTCATCTTTAAGAAAAATTGGTTCTTCCTCTAAAACACCTTTTGCAGATGAAAAATTTTCATTTTCCTTTTTACCCCTTTTTCCTACTTTCCCCATTTGTAAAGGAAAGTTTCAGCTTACCTTACTTGAACTTGTTTCAGAGATATAGTAGCTTCGTGTGGCTTTAATCTTCTTCAGCCTCTATTTTTCCTTTGTTCAACAACTGGGTCTACAAAACTTCATTTGTTTTGGAAACTGGTATTTTGCTCAATCTTCAGCACAACCTCTTCTCTTTTTTCAATTCATAGCAACTACCTTCACAAATCTGGAAAAAATTTATAACAGCTTCTTCTTCTTGTGGGCTTTTGCACAGCTTCTCTTGTGACAACAATTTATTCTCTTTGTTTTAAAATGCAGCACTTATGGCTCTTCTCAACAATTTTCTCCAAGCATTCTTCTTCTTTCTTCTGATGTGCACAACCTCCTGTTTACTTATTTCAGCAACTAGTTTAGAAAATTATTCCTAAGCTTCAGACACTCCTTGAATCTCTCTGTCAGTAAAACTAGCTTCAACTTTTGCAAACATTCAACACTTTCCGATATCTTCCTTAACTACATATGAAACAAACAATTTTTTCCTATTGAAAAAGAACGTGTGGCTTCTTTTGTAGTGAACCCTTTTGTTTTTTTTTTAAACTTCTTTTCTTATTAACTCTCTTCACAAATTTCTAAACCCAGACAAGCTTCTCAGATTTTGTAGACATAATATTCCTAGACACCCTATGGATTTTTCTCAGACTAGACAATGACACTTCACACAAATTCACCATAAATCTCTACTCCTAGTGAGCCTGACGAACATTGCTCTGATACCACTTTGTTGGAAAACAGGAAGCAAGAGTGAAACAAAGACAACTTAATTCATTTTTTTAAACACAAAAAATAAGAATTTGAAACATATACACACAACCCAACAATCTTATATTATATTAAGATTTCAAAAACTTGTTTTACATCACATAGAGCTTCGGCTCTAAACTTCTTCTTAGCAAATTCTCACATCAACTTTTGAGTACACACTCTCACAATATTATTCTACTCTTGAGAGCTATATATGTTTGTTATCACCTTTTCCACACTTTCACACACAAAAATTTACAACTATTCATCATATAAAGAATATGCACGGCTACCAGAAAATACAAACATGAATTACAATATTAAAGTCCTTTTAGAAAATCCAAGTTGTCAGTGTCCAAAACATATTAAAAACTATCCTTTTGAATTGATTATATGCCAGCTCAAACTCCACTTTGACCGTTGCCAAAAATGAACTTTACCGCTCTACCACGCATGGAGATGGGAGGCCCAGTGGTATCGCGGTTTACCACTCAACCACAAGCAATGAAGGGAAGACTTGTGGTGTTGCGGTGAAGCTGCAAGAAAGCCGCCCAACCATGAGGAATGACAAAGGAGGTTGCGGGGCCATGGGGAATAGACGAAACCTTGCAATCGTGGTCAAAGAGAAGCCAAGCCACAGTGAAGTGGTGAAAACCGCGCAACCGTGGGAGGTGAGAGATGAGCCAGCGGTAAGGTGGTGTAGCTGGGAGAGAGCAACCATGCAACCGTAAGGAGGGAGGAGACAGACCGCAGGGTGGCGGTAACTGAAGATTGAAGCTGCAGGGTGGAAGTTAAGCCGCACTACCGCAAGCGCACAAGGAGTAGGTTGCAGTATAGCAATAGATACCACATAATCACGAGCAACATGAGGGAAGGTAGCGAGGTGGCGGTAAACACCGCACCACCGTGGGCCACATAAAGAGAAGTCGCGTTAACGAGGTAAGGTCGGAGTTGGAATTATTTCCAACAATTATTGATACATTTTTTTTAAGAATGATCTTTTGGTTGGTTTGGATGAAACATTGGTTGCGGCTACTCTTGGGGTTGGAATCCCTTTCCCTTGTGATTTGGGTCTTCTTGAGTTCTGAAGGGAAAGAGTTAAATATTATTCGTTTATCCTTGATTTACATGGGCTAGTCAAACATCACCTAGTAATGACTTGTGGATGTTATGTTAAAGTGTTTGTTCAGTGTTTGGGTGGGGGTATGTTAAAGTGTCTGGCAAGTATGACTATACCTGTATATTGTCACAATTATGTATTTCTCTAGTTCTAATAGGGTCGGTTTATGTTAGTCTCCTCTTAAACTAGCATATGGTAGCATAACCCTATGTGGTCAATTTTGGGGTCTTCATCTATACAATCTGGTGGGTGTTTTTTTGGGTAAGGGGCTTTGTCATAGAGACTAGAAAAGAGTAAAAACCTTATGCCCCTATGGGAAAGCTACATAATTTTTTAAAATATTAATATAACTACTCTCTTATTTATCAAAAAATAAATAAATAATATTAAATAACATAAAATATTTTTTAACTAGTCTATGTATATATATAATAAATAAAATAATTTTAAAATAGAATAAAATAACTCTTAAGTAAATACAAATGTTCAAAACTAATATTTAGATAGATGTATTTAAGATAAATACAATAGTTTTAAATGACCTTTTTAAGTTATACCTCAAAAAAAATTAAGGTACATCAAATAAGAATGAAAGTGGGATAGTAATCTAAATGAATTTTGATGTAATTTTCTTAACTTTTAATGAAAGAAATATCAACTTAAAAATATATTAATAATATCAATAAATTGTAAAAACAATTTAAAAATATTTTAAAACATTACAACTAAACTTTAAATATTTATAAAAATATTAATTAAATAGATTATTTAATTAAAACTAAAGACACTAATCAATTTTTTTCATTGTTATACTAAATATATCATAAAATAATAAGACTCGTTATATCAATTATTTACCATCTTTAAAACTAAATTAATGTAATTAATAAAACAATAATCTTAAAAAGTTGATGTGATCGACATAATATCAAAGTTAAAATTATAAATATCTCTACTTTAATTATATTCTATTAATGATATAAATATGTTGGTGTGATTAATAACACTGCAATCTTACAAAGTTGATGTGATCTAGTTAATACCAAAGTTAAAATTATAAATATATTCACTTCAATTATATTCTATGAATGATATAAATATGTTGGTATCATTAATAAAATTGCAATCTTACAAAGTTGATATGATCTAGTTAATATCAAAGTTAAAATTATAAATATCTCTAGTTTAATTATATTCTATAAATTATATAAACACATGATGTAATATTAAAGGTGTAGTGAGTTTGGGTATGAAGTATCATGTTTGACTTCTTTATTTGTGGTTTTGTTAATTAGAATTAACTATTTAAAAAAAATAAAAATTTAAAAACATATTATATAAGAATGATCAAAATTTATTAGATAGTTGAAGTTTTACTTATTATTTTAGTTTATTATATAATTAAATATTATTTTAATATTAGATTACTTTTATTCTATTAGTGAAAATGAATATTTCATATAGATCCCATAAGGAATCAAGTCTTGTTAAGTATGTAGACTAACATCAAATAAAAGGGATAAAGCCAAAATTATACTTTGAATAAATTGGATATGATGGAAGTCCATCACACTTTAGCTTAGTCAAAAATAGGTTAATTATTTCATAATGTGCTAAACTAAAATTCCAAGGTGTTAGTCTTCAAATAAAATCCTATGAAGTTGTCCATTTGATTCAAATATTAACTAATAAAATCTATGAAGTCATTCTACTAAGAAATCACTTGCCCATTAATATTTAACAAATATTTATTTCATAGAACAAACTCATCTTCAACCATGCTAGTAAAAATCAAACCTGGAGTCATGCTCAAACCTAACAATTTTGATCTTCACCAACTCGATAAAATTGCTTTTCACTTTTAACAAGTTTAATTTGCATGAATCTACTTCTAAGATAACTTCACCAACGTGAAAATACCCAAATGTCCATGTTCAATATGCATTTGTGACATTCTAAAGGATTGAACTCATAGTATTTCTTGGGTCCAAATATGCCTACCATTTCTAAATGCAACAAAGGCTTGATCGCATAGTAATTATAGAGGCCTTCAAGATCCAAGGTTGAATACAACAATCACTTAACAATAAAAGATGTTTAATTTGGCCAATGAGCTTATTTTTCTTACCATCCAATCAAGACATGCCACATGAATGAAGATCTACAACCAAACTAAAATATTGATGGTTGATTTCTATCATTTGTATTAAAATATAACAATAAAATTTGCATCAAAATCAATTCTTTGTTTGGGTTGGTTAGAAGAACTTAAATTTATATTCCAAATTTTTTAATTTTATATATTTTTTTATTGAGGGTGTTTAAATTCATTAATGTTCATCTTATAATTTTTGTAGTGATGATTTTTTAAAATAAATAAAACAAAGCTAATGTATCAAAGTTCAAAATACTATTGAGCCAACTCCTCTTCATAATGTGTCGTTTGAAACATTGATGCGAATAATTCACCCTATCAAAATCACTTGATCATAACTCCACATTTTCCAAATTATTTATACATATATTATAAATTATAAGTTTGAAAATATAAAATACAACTTCACATGATTTTTATATTTTTTTGGACCTAGAACTATGAATCGATGAGGTCACAAATAGGGGACCTCATCCCCAATATAAATTCTCAACAATTATACCCCAATGGGGCTTGAACCTTGATGGCAAGAATAACAAGACAACTCAACTATCACACCATGTCACTATTGGCAAAATAATTAGAATAACAAGACAACCATCACACCATACCACACTATTGGCAACATAATTATAATGCACCAATTTTGTTATAGAACATCAAGAGCTGTGAAAGAGAACAAACAGTTCACCAACCATAAACATAACCCGAGCCTATACCATGATAAGATAATATTCTACCACTAGACCACAAATGCACAACCTTTATATGATATTTATATCATTTTAAATACATTCTCATTATTATTTTCAATTAAAAAAGGGTTTGAAGGACTACCTAACACTTATCCATATAGTAAGTACAACATACCAATTATTTACATCCACAACATCGACAAAATTAAACAAAAAAACCTTGAATTATCAAGCTATTCCTAATAGTGTTGTCACGTACACCACTCATGGTTGTTTGGACTTTAGAAGGCCCAAACCAAAAGCGCCATCTTTTTCAGCTAGTGTTGAAAAGATGTGGATGTGACGAAGTAACACTCCAAATGAAAGAATCTTTGAAATTAGTGAGCCGTAAATAAACATACCACGGAAGGTTGCTCGTGACAAAGTTTGGTGAATGTTCTTTGTCTACGGCTGTTCATGAGATTAAATTGTTGTCTCTTCTGCATTACATCATCTTCAATAGATAATTCCTAAGCTTTTTCCTTCACTTTTACAATGATTCCTTCACTTTATTATGCTTAAATTCTTTACAGAATTTTATATTCACATCTATGGATTTCTTTTATGAAAAGAGTTAATATCATTTTAGGGAAATATTATAGGCTAATAATGGCATTTTATGTGCCAATAAATACTTTTATTTAGTGTAATATAATAAGTAGTTATATGATTTGAAATAAACATTATTGTTTTATCTTTTTGAAAATAGAATGAGATGAAGTATATTGTTGTCATTGTCATTTTATAAATTGGTTTTAAAGGACCAATAAAATTTGGTCTATAGTATCACATCTTTAATGTCAACACTTTCATACTTTAAGATTGGATGTTTTCATCGATTACAAGACTTCTTATCAAACACCCAAAAAATAATATTCTAGGCCCTTCAGAGAAAATGTTGTAATAAAATATTTCAACATAGGAGAAAAAATCATGCAAACAAGTATTTATAATCCACCATACAAAAAAAAACAAACAAACATACCACTAAGATGACACAAGATATACCCTAGAGCATCCATTGTCAATGTATTATTTAGCAATGAGACATTTCAATACACTTATAGAGTTTCCAAAAATACTTTTGAAACATCAAGCTCCTCCAATGCATTCCTCATGTTCCCAAACATAATTGCTAATCATACAACTATATATCCCATGCAATGTTTTGTGTATACACTCTACAAGAGAGCTCAATACAAATGGCAACCAACCTTTACCAATAAACATGTGCTTACTTTTATATAATCAAACTCACACAAAAATATCAAGTGTTATTAGCTAAATCATGTGTTTGAAAACCGTGAGAGCCTAAAACCATTGACCCTAACATTTACTTTTTTTATACTAAGTATTTCCAATATGTGAAACTCACACATTAAATATCTAACCAACAACTTTATAAGTAAACCCAAAAAAATATTTATTTTACATTTATAATACAACATTTATTTACAACATTAAATATATAATTAAATTATATATATTATGCAAGATGTAAAACACAATTTTCCTAACTGTCTCTCACTTATTTTATACATTGTATAAGTGTCAATCGATAAAATGTGTCATCATAACCATCCATAAAACCACATGAATCTCTAGTATGACCTTGTGCTCCATCATGATACTTGAAATAACTACCAAAGTTACCATTATCTCAAGTAATAATTCCTCTCATCCTCCAACATGTCACCTACTATAGAAAAGTAACAAGTCAAGGTAAAGATGCACCAATCCAAAGAGCACACGAATCAAATCCAAGAGATAGAAAAGGCTCCAAGTTGTTTCCAAGAAAAAAAATCCACATGATTAGAAATAACACCACAAAAAATGCTAACACATCCAATCATTCAAATATCAAAAGGTATAATTAATATTAGTAGTGCAAGAGTTGGTATAGAATGCTCTATACCATACAAGATTTGGATAAATATTGTAGCCACCCAAGATCTAGGAACTTCTATGAAAGTACAAGAGAGATCAAATATGAGAAAATAATTTTATTCCATCAAAGAATACAAATATACAATAAGAATATATCATATAATGAATTGAGAAGAAATGGAACCCCTTGGATATATAGACCATGGTGAGACATAGGATTTTATAAGATTATGATAATGTCTCTTATTTTATGACTTGATACATAAAGTGATAACTATTCAATGTGTACCCTAAAATAACTTACGTAACTAGTGTGGATAGGATATAGGTGATAAACTAGCTAGGTAGAAAAACCACATTCACACCAACACCCCGCTCCCTTAAGTTTAACTCAAGGAGTGTAAAAGATGTAAAGATACAAGGATGGGTCCTAACTACTAGGCCATGTGAGGTATCCATGTACAAATGTAATCTCTCACAAACAAATAAAAAAGAGAAAATCTCATGGGATATAACTCCTAAAAAGAGAGAAAATATAAAATTCTCTCAAAAATTGAGAAGAAAAAATCCCCTATTATAAAAATTTCCCTCATAAGAGAGAAAACAAAAAGAGTTTATGCAAACCGCCCTCAAAGTAGAATCTCATACTATGATGGTAGATTCTCAGTATTGTATGTTGCAGATGATCTAATCCCATCGAACAACATTCATCTCCTTAGGGAGAAACAAACCCAAGAATGTATGTTATATTCCTTCTCATTCTTGAAAGGATTATGAGAGAAGAATGATGTTCAAATGTGTGATGTCTTTGAATTCTGCTTAAGTGTCCCCATGTCAATTTTTAAAGTTCTCACAAAAAAGTTAGGCATTCCAAGCCATAATGATGAAAATGACTGTTAGCAAGAAATATGAGGGATATAGATCAAAATTCTATTCCTGAAAGATCTATGCTTGTTGTAGTCTATTACCCCAAAGTAGGTTCTATTGAGGCAGCGCAATAAGGTATTCCAAATCCAAGATCAGTAGTAAAGGGTGAAGCCACAATAATGGTTTACAATTTGATGGAGGAAGGAAAACAAGAAAAACATGACCCCATGCAAAAAAAATTAGTTTTAGGGGTTCAAACGAACTTGTAGGTTTGAGCGAACCCATTAAATATTGGGCCCACATTTCCCGCCCCAAAAAAAAACAAAATGCAAAAGAAAAGGGGGATTCCTCGAACCTGGGTTCGAGCGAATCCCCTTTTGCCCTCATTCTCCACCACAGGCACTTTGAAAGTCTAGATTTTTATGCTTTGAAGCTCGGGTTGAGGATGAAAATGGAGGAGACTTTACAAACCCAACTAGAATCAGGTAGTCCTCAGACTGAGCTATCCAATGACTATAATTTTAATATGTTTTGGTTTTATTATGTATTTGTTCTTTTAGTTTTATTAAACATAGGTTTTTCACCGAAAATCAAGCTCTTTGTTCTGCACATGTGGAAAAATAGCAGATTTTCAAAACAAAAAATTGAAAAATATGAGTGCACCAGATATTGAAGCCCTTCATCCAACAAAAATAAATAAATTGAATTTCGATATATACAAAAAAAATTACGTGTTATACAATCGCGCTATGTCTGAATTGTAATTGGTTTGACTTTGAAACTTGATTAAAGAAAAAATATTCAATAAAGGTTATCTAACCAAGTGGAAGCACTAGATATCAAAGTGAAAAATCTAAATTCAAAATAATTAGAATTTTATCCTTCATGGAAAAAAAATTATACGTTATACGGTGTGCATCACTTTTTTAAAATGTTGTTTTCTGAAGAAAAAAAAACCAGTTTTCATGGGAGATGGAAAAAGAAGTGCAAATTGATTCCAAAAATTTTGAAAAAAATCTTTTTAGAATCTACAGACAAAATGTGACAAGAATCTAGTTTGCATCATCTTCAAATTCCTCACGATTTAGCCGCTATAGGTGTTTGAATGTGAAGATTTACTTAAAAATAATAATTTTAGTGTCCAATTTGGCCAAAAATTGTAAACCACTATTGTGGGATCACCCTAAATTAGAATAAAATAGCATGCACAAAATATAGATCAGAATGTATAGTTCCTTATATTCATTATATCAAGAATTATTCATTAGATTCCTTATAGCTCTATTAGAGACAATCTTATACTAATTCATCTTTCATCATCTACTGCTACCTTCTACTAGTGAATAAATCTTTCTATATACTTATATTTACAATATGGGATGTGGTCCTTAGTATCCTTAGAGTACATTCTATCTTCCTAAATTCATATTCCAGAATATTCTTTTTGGTTAGCTATTACATATCTCTAGACCAGTGTTTGTATATTATTTTCTAGCTAACATCATCCCCTCTTCAAAACCTTGTCTTGTCCTCAAGCTAGCTTTTATTTTCTAATAAAATTTCTGAATATATACTTTCGAGGGTCAAAAGATGATCATCCCATTGTTTCTTCTTTACTCTAGTTTTCTTCTTATTGTTGTTGTCTACAACTAGATCTTATCTAGAGTGTTCTTTTGTAGAAGTGTCTGAAGTCCATACATCCATTCTATGATAGCCTCTAACTCCTTATTGTGGCACCTTCTAGATTACTCTTGCACCTCTTTTTAGCTCGTCACTTTGGGAATGTTGACTATCCTCCCAGTTTTGGTAGAATATTTGAAAAAATTCACATTGAAAGATGGTATGATCGTCTTGTCCAAATAAAGTGAATTTTGGTTTCCTTTTTGGTCAACATTCAGAGGCATAATGTCCCATTTTTCTACAGTTAAAACAATTTTTATTATTTCTTTTTTTTTGGTTTGACCTCTTCCTCTTCCTCCTTTATAACTAAATTACCAATT
This sequence comes from Sequoiadendron giganteum, assembly GCA_007115665.2. NCBI lineage: Eukaryota > Viridiplantae > Streptophyta > Pinopsida > Cupressales > Cupressaceae > Sequoiadendron > Sequoiadendron giganteum. The sequence continues at coordinate 193,336,025 of CM021102.1, forward strand.
CTCTTCTTGATAAACTGGTTGTTGGTTGTTCTGCATGGCACATGCATTCCAATTTCCCTTCCATGGTGGTATCTAGTACCTGATTTCACTCCTCTCATCGGTACTATAATTGTACTTGCAAAAGCATTGGTTTTCGTAACTCCCTCGACTTCCTCCATTCTAGATTAGAGGTCTATTCTTCATAAATTCCTCTATTAGATGTATATCCCATTCTTGATAAATAGCACAATGTATAGAGTTAGGTTTTATTTCTTTCACCGTAGCTAATATATTTTCTACTTTATCTTTGGGGCATTCATTCTATATGTGCCCTTCCCTATTGAAATGTGTGCACCAAATTCTTCAAGTTGACTAGGTTCACTATCTTGATTTCTTGTTGTATGACCAACTTTTGAACTTTCAACTATAAATCTTCCAGGATTTCAGTGTTTTTATCTTTTTCCTAATTTCCTCCATGGTTGAGCTTCAATCCAATAGGCCATATTGATAAGGTCAGTATACTTATAAAAAACTCTTCCATCTAATCCAACTCTGATGTCCTTATGCAATTCATAAATGAACCATTTAGTCTTTTGATTCTTTGTTAATGGTTCTCCCAACTTCCTGCATATTTATTTAAACTTCTTGTCATAATTTATGATTGATTCCTTTTCTCCTTGTGTCAAATTTCTCATATGGGTAACACTTTGGGTTGGAACTTTTGGTGTCCCAAAGTTGGCTAAGAATTCCTTCATGACTTCTTCCCATGTAAATTTATGCTATGGATAGTTTTTCATATACCATTCCAATTATTTCTTTCTTAGTGATCCTACAAATTCTAATAACATATTCTTGTCTTCATCTTTACCCAATTTTTCCCATATGAACTTTGAAAGAAATACATGTTCTAGTGATTTGGTGGTATCTGTTATGAAAATAGGGATTTTCAATATGGTATCCATGGCATCTGAACCATTTTTTGGATGTTGTGTTCTCTTAAGTTTATATGTTGACATTTTTATGGGTTTAGTTTCCTTCTTAATGTTATTCCAGGGCTTATTTTCTCTACCCTTATCTCTTGCAAGTTTGATGTCAAATTATTCTCCTCCTAATATCTCAGTACATGGGATATCCTACTCTTTCCTCTCTTTAGCTCTTGCTTCTCTTCTTTCTTTTCTTCTCTTTGATTTTGTAACTCTTATGCTAGAACTCTTTTGCTTTTAGACCTTAATGGGGATGAGTCCTAGTCTAGGGGTTGTGACTCTTCATAAATTATTTTCATCTTTTTGTTAGTAAATTCCATCTAATTAGTTAATGGCCTAACTTCTTCATCCTTGATCTATTTTTCCTTTTTATATTCTTCTTATTCCTTCCTTAGTTTATTTATTATTTTGTTAATTATCTTTTTTAAATAATCATCATTTACCAATAGGAATTTATCTGGAGTTTGTAAGAACTCTTTGAAAATGTCATCTAATTTAATTGTAATTTTTTCTAAGTCAGTTTTTTTTTAGGGTCTAGCAAAGGTTTCGACAGGGTACGAGCCTCTATGCTACAAATTTCCTCTCGAAAGATTTTGGGTTTTTTTATTATATATTAACTTTTTAAAATTGCTTGAGAGCATTCTAATTCCTTTCAATAATAGACTTATCCTTTTTGGTATTTTCTCCTTTTTCTTCCAACTATATTTTCCCCTTTTGATGGATGCACCCACATCATTGTGCTTAACAACACCCTCGATGACATGCTCTGACCTTGATTTTATTGTTAATTCAATCATTCTAGCATGTCTCTCTTTTATTTTTGACACTTTTATCTATATTTTCTCCTCTCCATTAAGGTTGGTCATGGGCATGTGCAAGATCATCATGGAAAAAATAGGCCCTTAAGTGGCAATAAAATTCAGAAAAATCAAAGCTAGGCAACTTGATGTAAAAATTTGAATAAGTTAACTATATTATTTCAAAAATATGTAAGAATAGAATCTGTTGCAAATTGAATGCATTTTCTAAACTACTAGGTTTATTTTTATTTAAAAAAAATCTATTTGGTGAAAATTTGAAATTTCAATGGAGTAGGACTTAAATTTCAGGGAAAAAATAAGAAGTAGGTGTCTGTCTGACCACCCTAACCACAATAAAATGATAATTATTTTTTATAAGATTTTAGATATAAGTAGAAGACTCATGTCTCGATGTGATGCATATTTTTTTGTAATTTTTTTCGAAGTAAATAATTAATTATGATTTTTTTATTAAAACTTTTAAAAAATATAAAAACTCATATGTCTGACCACCTTAACTTGGTCAAAAATTCATGAAATTCATTTTTATTTTTTTAATCCTATAGTATGTGAAGCATAGAATGTGATACCCTTTGAAAGCTATAGATGTTTTTTAATCAACCTATCAATGAGGACTTTAGTCGTAATTCAAATAGAAAATGAATAATAATTATTTATTAAATTCAAAGTAAAGCATAATTTATATTGGTGGAAAGCTAAGAATATCCTTTAAAAACCCTTTTCGTTTCATCAATTTTGGGTTAAAAAAAAAGCCGCCAGCCACATGGGCCATCATATCACTTACATATTGCATCTTTTTGGCCCATGATGATCCTACACATAACCTCATTTCTCTTTCTTTTGTAATTCAATTTACTCCTTGATCTCTTGTAAATTTCTTTTATTTCTTTTTATCATAGGTTTTTAAGGTTTGAGATTGCATTACTCTTATATTGCCTCCCATGCTAGTTATTTAATAGTTTTTACTAATAGTCACATTTTTTTATAGGTCTCTCTAGACCTTTTCCCCCATTTCATTTCCCATCCCCTTGGCGTCTAACCCCCTCTCACAGGGTAGATGCTAGAAAGATGAAATTTTAATTGATTATATGAGTTCTACCATCTACTATTTGGTTTGGTGAAAGTTTTAGGATTTGAGAAAAAATCTAGTAAGCCTCAACAAATCCTAACCAAGGTCTCGATAATGGAACTAATTTTAGCAAGAAATCTAAGGGATATAGACTAAAGTTCTATTCCCAAAATATCTCTACTAGTTGTAGTATATTACCTTGGATTAGGTTCTATTGAGGTAGCACAATAAAGTATTTTTGATACAAGATCAGTAGTAAATAAAAATAAGATAGCATACATATAAGATAGATCAAAAATTAGAGCTCCTTATATTCATTATATCAATAATCATTCATTACATTATTTACATCTTTTTCATAGTCAATCTTATACTATGTTATCTTCTATCATCTACTTCTACCTTATACTAGTGAATAAATCATTCTACATACTTATATTTACAATATGGAATGTAGCCCTTAGATAGTATCCCTAGAGTACTTTTTATTTTCCTAAATTCATATTCCAAAATATTATTTCCAGTTAGCTCTTACATATATCCAGATCGATGTTTATATATTGTTTTTCGGCTAAAAATGACATTCCAAAAAACTTATGGCTCCTCCAAATTCTCATCAAAGGTCTCCATAATAATTATAGTCTAGGACATGAACCATAAATAAAATAGGATGGGGTGATCCTATTCTATCCAGTCCATTCGATTATGTCCTAGGAGCTCTAATTGGATTGACTGACAACCTCATAAGGTGAATCAATTCATAATGAGGAGAACCTAGGAAGGGGTTCTTTCAGCTTTAAGGGGTTAACCACCAAGCAAATGCTTGAAAACGACAAACGGACATTCAACCTAAAAAACCTAGTTATGTAAGCTAAATGAGAGATGAAAATTATAAAATTATGCAATAGGGAGATATGATATGTGTACCTGGGAAGTCTGGAGATGTTGTGATTATTGCGTAAATGTAGAGAAGCTACCAAAATATTTCGTGTAGGACTAAGATTCCCAAGGTGGCATATTAGTCCCACTGCTATTTTTTGGGAAAATACAAAATCTTCGGATGTTAGAACCAGATCTAAAGGAATCTCTAAAAAATATTCTTTGGAGGACTAAGATGCCTAAGGTGGTGTATTAGTATCAATCTAAATTTCTAAAAACTTTGAATGCGATCTTGAGCTCCAAGGTCTTCACTTGCTTCTCCTCAGATCTTAGGCTCTGAAACTTCTAGATCTGAATTGTAGGCGAGTATTTGTGAACATGACAACTTTGTAATGCAACTTTACAACTTTTACAACTTTTCACTCCAAATGATCTTCAAGACTTCAACCTAAACCTACAAACACAAATATGCAAGAAGGGAAAAAAAATTTGATTGTTAGTGAATGGGTGTTTGCCTTGGTCAAACCCCTTGTTGGTAATTAAACCTTGAAATAAAATAAAGTAATGAAGGGAAATGGTGAATGAACAACATCAAATGCTACAACTCACCAAACCCTTGTAAAGTCTACAAACTTGTGTGAAATGGTTATAATGGATATGGATCTTGAATATTTTTTGAAGGATATAGATCTTGCTTGAAACACTTTCTTGAATCACAAACCCTACATCACAAATGTTAGCACAAAAACACACATGATGCAATAAGCTCTTTGATATGATGCTTGAATCTTGATGATGACTCCAAATGCTTGATGAATTTCTCTTGTATGCTATAATAGATGCTCTGACAACTTCCTTAGATTGCTTGTTAGCATGTTAGTTTGTTAGTTTGTTAGTTTGTTAGGAGAGAATGAGAGAAGGAACCTTGTATTTATACTTATCTATGCTTAATATCTCAAAATTATATCACACCAAGCCGACATATGAATTCATTAAATAAAGGAGGCTATATCCAGCTAGAATTTGAAATTAAATCTCGAAAATGACTAAAGGAGGACTAAGATTCCCTAGGTGGCATCTTAGTTCCAAGTCACGAAACTTGGGGCATAGACACCAAAAAGGGGCCCAATTAAGATTCCTCAAAATTAGGGTCCTAAGACCTTGGGGGGATAAACATGCCCTAGGTGGAATTTTAGTCCCAACCAAAAATCAAGGACACACAAATCAGAATCATTGGATTATCATTTATGCATTGGAGAATTTTAGGATTAGCCAAAAAAATATGCCATTCATAGGGCTTGTGGACACAAAATAGGAACAATTAAGCCATAAATGAGGATAAATAAAGCAAGGTGGGACCAAACAAGTGTGAAAATGCAAGGGAATGCATTACACTACATTTAGCCCCCACTTTAGTGAGAGGATGAACTTGCTTCAAACTCACACTAAAGTAGCCAGCCACACGATCAAGAGGGGTTCAAATGCACAAATGTTAGTAAGATAGGATGACAACGATCAAGAGGGATGATCAAGCCCCTAGGATAAAGATCCTATGGTAGAATAATATAGGCACAAAGGAACACACTTGCGGATGATATATGAAGCCATAAATAGATCACAAACATACACCATCAAAGACAGGAAAAACACAAAAGGAGAAGAGAAAATTGCAATGGTTCAAGCTTCTGGGTATGTGCAGAATCATGATGGGCCAAAAAGTGGTGATATGTAAGCCATATGATGCCCCATGTGGCTGACGACTTTTTTTTAACCCAAAATTGATGAACCAAAAAGGGTTTTTATAAAATATTCTCAGGTTTTCACAAATATAAATTATGCTTTACTTTGAATTTAATAAATAATTATTATTCATTTTCTATTAGAACGAAAGTCCTAATTGATAGGCTGATTGAAAAACATCTATAACTTTCAAACAGTATCACATTTTTTTAATCCAAAACATGTGTCACATTCTATGCTTTGCATACTACAGGATTAAAAAAAAAAAAATTTGAATTTCATGAATTTTTGACCAAGTTAAGGTGGTTAGACATACGAGATTTTATATTTTTTAAAAGTTGTAATAAAAAATTCATAATTAATTATTTACTTGGAAAAAAATTATAAAAAAATACGCATCGCATCGGGACATGTGTCCTCTACTTATATCTAAAAGCTTATAAAAAAATATTATCATTTTATTGTGGTTAGGGTGGTCAGACAGACACCTACTTCTTATTTTTACCCTGAAATTTAAATACTACTACATTGAAATTTCAAATTTTCACCAAATAGATTTTTTTTTTAAAATAAAGGTCTAGTAATTTAGAAACTACATTCAATTTGCTACAGATTCTATTTTTACATTTTTTGGAAATAATATAGATAACTTATTCAAATTTTTATGTCAAGTTTTCTAACTCTAATGTTCTGTCTTTTTATTGCCACTTAAGGGCCTATTTTTCCATGATGATCCTGCATATACCCGTATTGCAAAATCTATTGGAATAATAGATTTAATTTAGAGTGGGGGCATACATTAGCATTATATTAGCATGATTTCATTTTCATGTTCCTCAATGTGGTGGGCTGGGTTTAGGCTTGAAGAAGTGTGCAAGTGGAATGTGTTGTCCACTATACAAACAAAACACACACTCACAAGGGCTAGTTGGAGCTAGTTTTCTACTAGGTGAGCCCCAGGGGACCATATCAGAGCCATATCTCCATGACTTTAATAAGGTACAAAAATGCATGCTCACATGGGCTAGTGAAGCTATTTTTTCACTAGGTGAGCCCTAGGGAGTCTCTACCAAAGCCATACCTCCATGAATTTAATAAGGACAAAAGGAAAGTGCAACAAGAACGAGGGATGTTCAAAGGGATTTTTCTTAATTCATGCAAGATCTTACTCTTAAGGGACATCATGCTTAACATATCCAAGAGAGGATGGATACAAGGTCTCATCTTGGGGGAAAATCATACCCAATGTTTTCAAGAGAGGACAAGTGCAAAAGGTCTCATCTTATTTTCTAGAGAGGACAAGTGCAAGGTCTCATCTTGGGGAACATTGTATCTAATTTTTACAAGAGAGCAAAAGGAAATATCACACTCTCAGAGGAAGTCAAAGCCAAAGACACCACCAAGAGGAAAAATGCATCCCATAAAGAGAGAAAATCACATTGAGGAACATGAAAATGCAATCATGCTAATATAATGCTAATGTATGCCCCCACTCTAAAGAAATTGCTAACACCATATTGTGGGAAATTACTTTAAAGAAGTTGAAAGATGAAAAAAAAAAAGAGGGTTTCCCCCTAGAAACACATAAGGGATCTATGGATTCGGGGCCAATATTTGTCTTTTCTTCCATAATATTAGAGAGCTTAGAACTGTCATCATTCCCCAAATACACACATAACTGGAAGAATGACACAAAGAGAGAAAAAACAAAGAAAAACCTTTTGGGTCAACATGGAAGGGACATAGGGTGTCTTGATGCCTTGCATCATCCCTAACAGGGAAACACAAGACAAAAAGAAAAGATAAAAGATCAATGAAAAGGAAAAAAGTACACAACATAAAGAAAAATTAAGATACAAATAGAGGAATGCACACAGAGAGAGAAAAATCAAAGAAAACATCACGAGGGATCATGATACGCATAGGAAAGTGAAAGAAAAAAGAAATTGGAAAAGGCTAGTAAGGCACAGGTGAATCAACCTAAAGTAATTCATCCACCTCCCCATCTCAGTATGTATAAGTAGAAGGTAGATAACGAACCTAAGGGACAACAACAAATGCCCTACTAGGACAAGGCCATCCACTTGTTTCCCCCACTAAGTGCAAGACAAGAATGGGCTAAGGTAGGTGATGAGAAGGGTCTTGTAATGGTGAGAATTCCAAGATTCTACAACTATTACATGACAAGGTGTATAAGGCTATTCAATCATTGGATGGAAATCATTTCCATCGAAGTGAAAACTTTGCAATATAAACTTGAATGCATGACACTCATTAGTACTATGTCCAAGAGTTTGATGGTATATAGGCAATGTGGGACTTTTGCATCTTTAGGGTAAAGCACTAATGTACTCCTAGGTGGTAATGTTATGAATCCTTTATTGAGAAGTTGTTGTAGCTTTCGTTCAATTTCAGGTGGTGGACGAGGAGTTTGTAATTTTTGAAATTTGTAAGGTCTTTTGTGTTTGCTAGATTCACCAAATTCTACAGTCGAAGGTTGATGAGGAGGATGACCTAAGGAGATCCTATCATCCTTGTCATTGTTATGAGTCAAGACATTCATAGCTAAAATCACCATACCATCACTATGAAGCTTTAGGTATTCTCTAGGTATTCTTGCGTTGTGAGGGGGATATTGATAAGCTAACCCTTTTGTGTTTTGAATAGTTGTAACATGCTCTAGGAGTTGATGAATTTCATGCTCGCTTGTTGTATCACATCCTTATTTACTCAAGAATTTGAATCCTTTTCCATATGTTTCTTTGAGATTGATTGGAGTGTTTGTTACTTTGTTATCATAAAATGGTTGAGTATTTTCTTGTTTAGAGGAACTATGTTCACCTATTGGAGGGAACTTAGGTTTAACTTTTGCTTTAGTTTCAGGATGTAAGTAACCAAACATCTCAAGAGGTGGTATTATAGGGGGATTTAGTTATTTCATGGATGGATAGAAGGATGCATTAGTTTCAAGGTTATCAAGATGATCATTTAGGAATTTATTCATGTTGTCATCATCTTCTCCAGTGATGTCAACATCATGAGGATGCCATGCATTAGGATTTGATTGAGCATGACTGAGTTCAATTTCATTAGGATCATTACCAGAGGCACAATTTGACACATCTACCAAAGATTTTAGGGACATCCAATTTTTTTTGAAGAACATATCCATGATACAAGATTAATAAAATGCACTTGAAAGTGAAAGAAACTACGATAATAGAAATTTTGCAAACTGAAATAGAAAATTGAAAGTAGCCAACCGAAGCACAAAAAAGCAATTTCAAACCCTGAAAACTGGAGAGTCAAAGTCAACAGGGACTAAGATGCTAGTAAGGGAGTCTTGGTCCTCTTTGTGAGATTCTAAAGTTTCAGGGAGTGAAATAGAAAACAAACAACAAAGAGAGGATTCTGAAGCAAAAACCCTGAGAGGGACTAAGATGCCAAGAGTGGCATTTAAGTCCTAGCAAAGGTTTTCTCATAAAAACAATAAATTTTGGTTTGATAACAACTTTCTCAAGTTTCCTACCCAGGGACCTAATGTTTGGAAACAAGAGATTGTGCAAATGGATGCAAAGAAAAGAAACTACTAACAAGAAATTGAATGCAATATTTGAATGCAATTTTTCAATTTTCAATGCAATAACAATGTTTCTAAATGCAATTAAGAGGATGAACAATGCACTTTTTAGTTTTTCAATGAAATAAAATGATGCAAGAAAGTAAAATTGCAACATGTATGCACTTTTACTAATGTAAAAATAGGAAAACCTAGATGTAATTTCATTATTGCAAGATGCAAGAAACCCTAGATGAACTTTCACTAATGCAAGATGCAATGAATGCAATCTAGATCTAGGACTTTTATGGACTCCAAATCAGAAAAATAATGCTCAACAATGTCAGGTTCACCAAAATGAACCATAAATAAAACAGGATAGGGTGAACCTATTCTATCTAGGCCATTTGATTATTTCCTAGGAGTCCTAATTGGATTGACTAACAACCTCACAAGGTGAGTCAATTCATAATGAGGATAACCTAGGAAGGGGTTCTTTCAGCTTTAAGGGGTTCACCACCAATAAAATGCTTGGAAAATATAAATGAACATTCAACCTACAAAACCTAGTTATGCAAGCTAAATGAGAGGTGAAAATAATCAAATTATGCAACAAGGAGATAAAATATGTGTACTTGGTAAGTATGGAGATGTTGTGAGGATTCCATAAATGTAAAGAAGCTGCCAAAATATGTTGTGGAGGACTAAGAAACCCATGGTGGTGTATTAGCCCAGCTTCTATTTTTTGAGGAAATACGAAATCTTCGGATGTCAGAACCAGATCTGAAGGAATCTTTGAAAATATGCTTGGGAGGACTAAGATGCCCAAGGTGCCGTATTAGTCCCAATCTGAATTTATGAAAACTCTGTATGTGAACCTGAGCTCCAAGGTATGCACTTGCTTCTCATTGGATCTCGAGCTTTGAAACTTTTGGATTTGATTTGTAGGTGAGTTTCTGTGAAGATGAAAACTTTGTAATGAAACTTTGCAACTTTTACAACTTTGCACTCCAAATGATCTTCAAGACTTCAACCTAAACATGTAAACACAAATAGGCAAGAAGGTAAAAATTTGTTGATGTTTAGTGAATGGGTTTTTTCCTTGGTCAAACCCCTTGTTGGTAATTAAATCTTGAAATGAAATAAAGTAATGAAGGGAAATGGTGAATGAACAACATGCAATGCTACAACTCACCAAACCCTTGTAAATTTTTAAAAATTGTGTGAAATGGATGCAATGGATATGGATCTTGAATCTTGCTTGAAGGATATAGATCTTGCTTGAAACACTTGCTTGAGTCACAAACACTACATCAAAAATGTTAGCACGACAACACACATGATGCAAGAAGCTCGTTGATATGATTCTTGAATCTTGATGATGGCTCCAAATGCTTGATGAATTTCTTTTGAATGCTATAATAGATGCTCTCCAAACTTGCTTAGATTTCTTGTTAGCTTGTTAGTTTGTTAGTTTTTTAGGAGAAAATGAGAGAAGGAACCTTGTATTTATACTTATCTATGCTTAATATCTCGAAATTATATCATACCAATCCAACATATGAATTCATTAAATAAAGGAGGCTAAATCCCAACAGAATTTGAAATTAAATCTCAAAAATGACTGAAGGAGGACTAATATTCCCTAAGTGGTGTCTTAGTCCCAAGTCATAAAACTTAGGGAACATACACCAAAAAGGGGCTCAATTAAGATGCCTAAAAATCAAGGTCCTGAGACCTTGGGGGGACAAAGATGCCCTAGGTGGCATTTTAGTCCTGACTAAAGTTCAAGATCACACAGATCAAAATCATTAGATTACCATTTATGCATTGGATAATGTCACGATTAGCCAAAATAAAATACCATTCATAGGGCTTGTGGACACAAAATAGGACCAAGTAAGCATAAATGAGGATAAATAAAGCAAGGCAGGCCCAAACAAGTGTGAAAATGCAAGGGTATGCATTTTACTACATTACAAGATAAATGATGAGATAGAGAAGGAACAAGAGGGTCTAAATATTCACCTACAATATTTGAAGAAGATGATCAAAATCCATAAGAAGTAGCATAAAAGAGGAGATGAATATCGACATAAGCGTCTTGCAAGTCTATAAAATAGAACTCTCAAAAGAAACCTACAGTGTTTGTTAAGTAATCATCCCAAGTAGTAATATGTAGAAAACAATGAATATCAGGTTGCACTAAATCACAAGAAGCCATGGATATAGAAATTCTAGTACTATTAGAAGAAATAGTATATTAAGGAGATGCAATATTATCACATGTCTTTAGAACCTTAGTATATGAAAGAATACAAAGATTCAAGTGACCATACTAAATCTCCTCAATGGTGTCCACACTATATGACTTAGTGTGTACACTAGCCAAAGGAACAATATAAGAAAAAAATCAGAAGTTGTAGACTCGAGATTGATCATCATCATCCCCAATTGTAACTATATCTCTATATATACATCCTAAATTATGACAAGATAAAGTGTGAACTGGACACTTTTCCTTTCTCCACCATACATGATTTGATAAATAGAAAGGATATTGATTGAAAATGAAGGAAAAAAAAGGACATCATTAAATGATACATAATTCATGTTAGTAGATCATTTCCCACAAGAACACATATATAGATTTATTGTTATCCATCAATATGTGTGGTAATGAACAAGTCTCAAATCAAGAGAACATGTTTTGTGATGTAACCATATGATGAGAAGATCCATAATCATGTTTTCACCTCTTTAAATTAGAACCTATAACTACAACAAGTTCCCGCCACTTATTTTTCTTTGAATTTGATGAAGAAGAATAAGATGATGATGCAGGGGCATCTGAGTGCATGGATAATCCTACACATCAAAAAATATATTATTTTTAATTTTTGAGTTTTGTCTTGGATAATTAGGTCTTTCTCCCTTGTTGATTAAATTAATTAGTTTAATTTAATTAACCCTCATATCTCTCTTTAATTAAATAATTCATTTTATTTAAATTAAAACCCTAAATTCCTCTAATTAAATTGAATAAATTAAACATTATTTGATTTAATCTAACATTATCCCCTTTGGTTAAATAAATCAAAACATTTATTTAATTAAACCTTTCCTCTCAATTCTGATTTAAATCAAATTTAAATCTAAACTATCACATCTCCTAATTCCTCATTAAATTAATTAAACCATGATTAATTTAATCTTAATCCATGTCAAATACTCTAGAGAATGAAATTTTCACAATAAATCAATTACTTTGATTTATTAAATTGCCTATTTTCTCTCAACATGGAATAAAGGAGGAATATTCCTTCAAATTTGAATTTAAAATCCAAGTGGATTTGTCCTTCCAACAAAGCATTCACTCCTCTTACATGTCCTTGTGCATTGAGCCAAGTGGCATTTATTTCATTCCTTTTTCCTTCTCACATGTTATTTCCTCAATTTCAAATTCCACCTAACGGCATTTATCATGCACATTGGCCAAAATGTGCGCATACTTCAACCATTCACATCTTGACAAATGGAACTTGGCCATTGGATGTTGAATGATCCCACATTTCTCAATTTCACTCTCTTTTCCAATTTGGAAATCTATAAATGAGAGACTCTTCCTCTCATTCAATCATTCACAATTTGAGAAAAGTTACTCTCTTCACATTGAGAGCTAATTTTGTCTACTTCATAGCAAGTGTTCATCATTTACATGATTTCATAGCAAGGTTATGCCAAAATCTCATCAAGGAACTTCAATCATCCACAAATTATCACAAAGATTACAAAGGAGTTGGGAAAGGGCCAATTTATACACTTAATTGGCACCAATTCCCCCATGGGATTGAGGATTTGCATACTTAATTAGGATTTACTTACTCTTTTGTATTGTTATTCATCTTATCCTATTTTGAGCATTGCTAGTAAATTTCATGGGGAATCCTTGTTCTTACTTGCATAGGAATCTAATTATGTGTTTGTTTGATGTGATTTTGTAGGTATAGGATTGGGGTTCACATTTTGGTGCTAGAAGAAGGGTTGAGTTGGAGAAATTCATCACATTTTTCCAAATTTTTGTGGTTTTTTTGACATGTTTTGTGACTACAGGAAATTGCACTGCTCATAGTCCCGCAGTGCCATATTGCACTGATGTCAGATAGGTGGTACTATATTGCACCACTCCAACCTCAAACTCCACTGCACTTTCTTTCCCACCCAGAATTTACAAATATGCAAACTGAGCCACACTCCAAATTGTGTTGCATTCCAATACAACACCGCCTTTGCACTCTCTGTCTATTGCAAAGCATCACACTCAGTCAACATGTGACACTATATTGTGCCGCTGGATTTATAAACTATGTCACATTTTCTGATTGCTATTGGATGATGATAAAAAGTTCTAATTTGATTTTTGTTAACATGTTCCATTTTGTTTTCAGCTTTTTGAGTCATTAACTTATTTTTTGTCTCTGTATTTTCTAGTTTTAATCATTTTTCAAGTTACGGAAAGGAGGAAAGAAAAATGGAGGGCTACATTATGCTATCATTCTTATCCTATACCAAGTGTTTTTAAACACTCTAGTGTTGTTTAACACTCTTAGAGAGTTATCAATCTCTCCTAAGAAATTTTTCATCTTTTATGCTTGAGGGAACAATAAATTTCCTTTTGGGCTCTAAAAAGAACAATACAACTTTTCTTTCAAAGTTTGCAAAGAAAAGGTTTAAAAAGAACCTTAGAAACAATTTACTAGATTTGGTTTAAGGTTTAACAATTGAACAAGAAAAATTCCACATTTGATTTGGTGCTATAAAAAGAACTCACTTTTGCTTTGTGGACTTAAAATGAACAAGTGTTGTTTTGTTTTGTAATTGTTTACTCAAAATAATATCATCAAAAGGATGTATGCACTTCTCTTGTGCCTCATGATGATCTTGAGAATCAAAAGCTCTTTTGGTGATCTTAAGTTGAGTAAAACAATTACCTCCACATTTCATTTTGGGTTTAAAATTGAACAAAACATCTTGTGAGTCTAAGTAAGCATATTGTGTGTGTTCTCCCTTTGTTTCTAAATGAAGGTTCATCGAACTAAAAATATGATTGTTCGCTTTTGTTTATCTTAGTAGGCCTGCCTTTTGGGAAAAATTACTCACCGAAGGGAATGACCCAACTGGTAACACACTAAGGAAAAGTGTATTTCCAATCGAGATATAAAAGTGGGTACTGGAACAAAATCTAGTATCACGCGGTTGGCTTCAACGAGAAGGGAAACAATGGTCTCTCGCCGCATGGGTCAACTCCTACGAACAAATTTTTTGAATTAAAACCCTTGTTTAGTAAAGGCCAAATCCTTAACTATTTTGTTGGTGCAAAAGGTAATGTCCTTTGAAGCCACCCCACGTATACATGTGATTCTGTTGTAGAGATGAAAAGTATGCCATGGGTGATTCATAGGTACTAATGCTTGATTGACCCAAGAAGCGAGTGCACTATAAGGAGGAGCTTGTGTGGTCAAGCATCTAATCATCCGCACTGGATATGTGCAACTGGATTTATCCAAGTGGGAACCCAACAAAATATTGTCTCTTCATCCTAGGGTTGTACATGTGCTTGGTCCTCAAAACATTTGAAAATGAACATTCACAAAGAGCTTCAAAATTTGAACCCCTTGGAGGAAACAATTATCCTTTGACAAATCTAAGTTCTCTTTCTTTCCCTAGGGATTATATCCTTATATTTTTCTAGGTTCTTGGATTTAATCACCATTTGTTCTCACTAAAATCAACCTAGGAAACAGTGCTCTTGAAACCTTGATTTTCACATAATGGACCTTGTGGAATGAAAAGGGATTGAGACATAGAAATTTAGTTTGAAATCATAATCAATAAATTTTTGTTTATGAAAGGAAATCATGAAACAAAGATAAAGACAATTGGACCTCATGCACATGTTCTCTCAAATGATTTGCCATAAAATCAAAATCCAAAAACCAAGTTTCAAAAATATTAGCCCAAAAGATCGTGAGGATTGTCTTGAAAGGCATCTTGAAGTTAGAGAAAGATTCGTATATAGTTTCTACAAGAAGCCCTCAAAGAAAAACCCAAGTTTGTATGAGTTCTATTATCAACAAAATCCAACTCTTTTTCAAAGGTTTTCTTTTCTCACTTAGAAGTATGGCATGTTCTTCAATATCGAGGTCTTGTAAGAAAGAGTCTTGTCTAGGTCAGGTTTAGGATAAAAATTAGTCACTCTCATCCATCTCTCAATCATCAAAATCAAATTCCATTTCATCAAAAAACTCTTGATAGCTTTGAAACATCATTCATGCTAAACTTATAGGCAAAATCATCATCACCTTGTTTGACTTAATACACCTAGTCAAATTAGCAACTCTCTTGAGAAAATTTTCCTCTAGGATAACACAACTTCCTAAGGTTTACAAGTTCAAAATCACTTCATTTGGCTTAACACACTTAGTCAAATCACTCTCTCGAATGAGTTTGTCCTAGGATAATGCAACTTCCTAGGGTTTACAAGTTCATCATCACCTTGTTTGGCTTAACACACCTAGTCAAACTATAAAAATCAAATCAATTCAAGCCCTAAAATGTTTAGCATCTCCTCCCCCTAAGGTTTTTCAAGAGTTTCACTCACCCATATCATTCACCCCTTTCATCCTTCATCTCATCATTGGTCCTAAACACCTTAGAGGTTCAATTTTTCAATAAGGCCAAAACACAAAATGGAAAATTCATTCAACATCACGTTGCAAGCACTCCAACAAATGCATGCTCAATCCCACGCTCAATACCATGCACAATTTCAAGTAGCTCGACAACAAAAATTTCAACAAGGCCTACAATAGTATCAATCATAATAGGACGCAACCCAATTACTAGCCCAACAACAAGATCTGTTGGCACATCAACAACAAGATCAACAATAAGCATTGTTGGCACAACAAATGCAGGCATATCAACAAGCCCCACTCATTCAACAACACTTGAAAAATATTCCCACCACAATCATTGAAAATGATGATCAAGATCCTTCGACCAATGATCATGTTGAAAATGTCTCTACATCACCTAATGAGTTAGAGGACATATCTTAAGAATTTATTCCAAAGCATGATCAACATGTTTCACCAAGGTCTAGAAATGATCCTCTCCAAAACATATAGACATCCTTTAACCTCATGACATTTGAGAAACTGCCTATGCCTAATGAAGATATCCAAGAATCCTTTATAAGAAATCCATTCTTTGAAATTGACCCATGTCAAGAACTTGATACAAAGCATGTCAAAAGAAATTTCGATATCATTCGAGATCAAGAATTTATATCTCTAAGCTACTACAATGATATAATGGACACCCTCCTATCTATACAAGATGATCACATCCACATAGAACATACTCCTCCATATACCCATGAGATGCTTTCCTTGGATGGAAACGTAGATGATCTTCATTCAGAATAGGATTCCTTTACTCCTGACATTATTACACAAAAAGAGCAAGTTATTGATTCCTATAGTCAAACTCAGTTGTCAACATTAGGATCAGATATATTCCAGATTCAGATTGAGGACATCATGTATGAAGATATCCAACATTATCCACTCAAGGAAACAGGTCAGAAAAAATAGGATATTCTAGAGTCAGCAGAGCAAAAAATTAAAATGACATCATCTACAGTGGTCATTTGTCAGAGAATGTATTGTAAACAAGGCATCTCAAAATAAGGAGAATCAAAGAACAAAGGGGCTACTATCACCATACTGGGGGCAACTTTGTCTCAATAAAATGTCAACATAGGGGCATGAAGAATCCTTATAATGAAACTAATACCAATACTACAACCGGCCACGTCACAAATCTTCATCCATCCATCACCCCATCGGCAAATTGGGACCAACATGAAAACAAGGTTTTGCATCAAACACAAAGACCATTATCAAAGAAAAAGAAGCTAAAAAGCATATAGGACAAATCAAATACATGTGGATACCAAAAAATAAAAAGAAATATGATCCCTATCATACTCCATTAGTCAAGGAAACTATGGGGAAAAATAAAAAGGGGGAAAGTATCTATCAAAGATGTTCACAAAAGAAAAAGCAGGCTTCTCAAGCAATGCACAAAGTATATCAAGTAGCTGGTCCTAATTCCATGCACACTTCTGTATCCACTCACCATTGCTCATATTCCCAAGTCTAGAGAGTCAAAGGCTCCAAACTGTCAACCAATCTATATTTTATTCCTAAACACACTCCATCCATGCCTCCCTGCATAATATCCAATTCTCACATTGACCATGTATTGGCAGTGACACTTCATCATAAGGATTTAGAAGGCACTCTATCGTGATGTGCACACAAAGATGAAGTTAGCTTTGGTGTCAACAGAGCAAAAAATATTTCTCAAAAGTTACATTCAAGTGCACGTATCTTGGAAAAACAACTTGTTCAAGTAGGATATCAATGAAACATTATGACATAAGCATGAACATCATCACCACCAAGTGGTTCAACATGAACTTAAAATCTTTCAGTGAAAAATACAAAAAAATCAAAAATATAAAAAATCAAAAAAAGGATTGAAAAGAGTAAAGAGAAAAATCGTCCTCTAGTGAAAACCACTTCGGCGGTGCTTCGGATAGGTACCATGATGAGTACTTGGAAAAAAAGCATCATCTGCAGAATCGAGCATTTGCATGCACTAGTTCAATTGGAAGCATCTCATCACATCCATAATAAAGCCACATTCCCTCCATCTTATCCATAATAAATCCATTTATCCAATCCATTTTCATCCATCTACATCCGTAGTCCAAATTATCTTGATCTTGACCAAGTTTGGTGCACACTTTACACTTGCTTATGGTAAACATCTTGACATGGGTCATTTTCATTGATCCTATCCTACCCAATGTTGTCTAAACCATGAAGCATTATCCAAATGAGCATCCTCTATTTGAACACCTTATCACAAGATAATCCTTGGCATCATTTGCATGCTTACCATATCCATCTGTACACACACCTATCCAAGCGTCCACCCATGGCCTTTCAAAAATTGCTATACATTAGGGGAAAATGTTTACATCTTGCTTCGAGAATAAATCTTGATCTATATCCTCCAACTTATGTGGTGATCCGAACATCAGAAAACATGAAATCAAATTGGTCAAAAATTTGTGAGCCAAAATCCGGATCTCTAGCCCATGACATATTTTGATAGGAAGATGGTCCTTATCAAGCTTTATCTTTCATCGAACACCAATCCAAACAATCAATATCAATGGAATATAATGTGTATTTCAATGTCACATCAAATCATTCAAACAATTTTTTTCCAAACCAAGCTTCAAAATCTTGATCAATCAAATCCAACCAATCCATCATCATCTCAGGATATCCTTCCCAATCCTTTTGTTGCTTAAAACTATCCTTGCATTGTTGTATATCCTCAACAATGTTATCATCATGAATGTTGAAATATTTGTGTTGCTTAACACTATCCTTACATTGTTGTGTATCCTCAACAATTTTATCATCATCAATCGATCAGTTTGATCAATCAACCTTAGCTTGGTTTCCAAAAAAAATCCTAAAACATAGCACTGATATCATCATATATCCATATCCAAATCGTCAAAATCATGTGAAAATCTAAAAACATCCAAATCATTCAAAAATCCAAAACATGTAAAAAATCTAAAAAATCAGAAGTGGCGTCATTTAGTCCGAACTACGTCATCTTTGAGCTTCAACATAGGCAATGTTGATATTTGATCATCCCCCGAGACACCCTAGGTTAGTCCTTTAGGTGTCCGTCACAATCTCGCAATCCATTTTCCCATCTATCTCATCATTGAGTCAAGTCTATCGTTAGTCGACTACGTCATCTCTAAGATGGAACATAGGCAAGGCCATCCTTGATTGGCCCCCGAGACACAAAATCCAAAAACATTCATAAAATCTCAAAAATTCAAATAAATTGAAAAATCCAAAAATAAAAAAAACCTGAAAACATTTGAAAAACCCAAAATGGTGCATCCATATCATCTCGCTTTCACCTATAATAATCATCATTCCTAATAAATCAATCGTCGTCTTCATCATTTGGTGAGTCAGTCAGAAGCAAGTCTAGTAGGTTCAAAAGTGAACACCTAATCATCAAAGTCTCAAATCTAGGTCACTAAGTAGGCAAGCTGATCAACTTAGAGTATCAATAGCTTATCATCCAATCAATATCATCGAAAACCTGATCACAACATGTCCTGGGATGTATCCTTCCCACGATGGACATAAGTGTCAGGTATCTCATAGTAGTTTAGCCTTGGCTAGCGGTATGAAGAACATTAGCTTGTTTGTTTACTTTATCTTGGTCTTTTTGACTTATCTTATTTTGCACTCATTCTGAGGACATCTTGAATATGCCTAAACAAAATAGGTTTAGAGATAAAGGAATGGGGCAATGATTATTATCTTTTTTATCTGTTGTTCTTGTTGGATACTCTTGTAAAATAACTTGGTGAATACTTGCTTTGTTAGGTGCATCCTAGAAAGGTTTATGTATGTCAAGTGTGAACAAGAATACTCCTATCTGATTGTTGATTCAAATTCCATCACACTAGGTACAACGCCATCCTAGTCCTTTATACCTTGATGCATCATACCTATGTGTGTTATGAAACATAAAGTAATTGGCCCTTTGAAAATCCCAACTCCTAGTAAGCAAATCATCATCATCATCATCATAACGTAGGCTTGTTGGATCCTCCTTCCATCCATCTTATTCTTCTTATTCTTCTATCTTTACTAAAATTTCTATCTAAATTAGGTGTGAGATCTCAAAATACACATCAGGCTACCCATGGCCGATGACTGTCTATACATCATCATAATTGTCTACATCAAAGAATTATCTTTCATCCTCTGATCAATAGAACCACTCCTCTCGCATTTTATCATGATATCGATTGAAAAATTAGCATTTCTACCGGATCTCTCGAGTGGGCAATAAACCAGCATAATCCTTCTCACTGAGGCAGAAGTGGGGCATTCAAAAAATCAGAGAAATTTTGAACTTTGATCACAACAGTTTATTCTTTGAACCTGATGGGAATTTCATTTTAAGTGATGAGAGCTCAAGTCTTAGGGTTTCAAAATTACCCATCATAACTTTGAATTATTGACTTTTGTAAACCCTCTTGTTATGTTCCAGCAGTGACTTATTATGGGGGGCAACCAGTTATGTAAGTGAGGTTTTCTCTCTCTCGAGTTGTGCTTTACTGGCCCCATTTCACCTGATTCGTTGGTCTTTTTCCAAGATGGCTTATGCTCTATACCACCAGGAGTTTCAGTGTGGGTCCCACTTGGATGTTTTACCTAAATTCTATTGAACCGTCCGATCACTGGTTTGGATCTGGGCCGCTTCTCACCGACCTCGCAGGTTTTCCTGTTGGTGTCACCAATGTGGTGCGAGGTTCATGAGATGTCGCCATCTAGCATAAGCGGATGTGTGGGTTTTCTTCCCGAGGTGTTGGCCATGACATGTGATCATCTTTTTACTGGAAATGGTCATTAATAATAGGCTTAATTATGGTTTCTCGCACACCTCGCATGAGCGGAATAAATATTCTGAAGGGTGTTGCGAGGTCTGTGAGGATGTGACATGTGGATTTTCTTCTTCTGCCAATGGGACTATGTGGGTCCCACTGTTTCATTCGGATCTTTTGTTTTTGAGGGTTTTGATTGGATGTGTTTTCCCAGGCGTCGAGGTGGATTGTCAGTATCCATTGACTTGATCTCAACCCTCCATTTTGTCAAGTGTGTTCCAAATCGGCGGTTCAATTTCAATGAGGGGGTGTGTGACTAGTCTGCATGGCATATATCACCTGGCTGTTGCTCATTTCATTAATGGCATGGGTTTTTCTTCTCCAAAGGATCTCCACCTGATTCTCTCTGGTGTGCAAGCGGTGCCATCCTACTGAGAGTATTCATGGTTATCTTAGTCACTAATTGTTTGAGTGCTTGAATTGCTTTCAAGCAATTATACCATGCATGTTGGGGCCATTCTATAAATGCTGACTAAGTTGTGTGCAATTAACATTGCATCTTTTTATGTCTATGTGTAGGAAGGTTTCTTCTCTTGTGTATTGCAGAGCTCTATTTCTTTTACGAATAAATCAATTAAATGTAGGAGTGCAAGGCTAGGATCCCAAGGGTTGCCAGTCATGATGGAGCCAATTACACCCGTATTGCCCAGGGGTGCTACAAGAAATACTGAAAAGAAGCCAATGCACTGCTCGTCCTCGGTGATCATTTCAGATTCAGATGAATCTAATACCGACCCGGACTACAGGTGTTACTTGGCCACTTTAACTGAACTCATTGGAGTAAATGAGGAAGGCATGGCAGTTGAACCAATAACTGCATTGGCAATGGTTCTGGTTGTTAAGGGTCATGCTGGAAAAGTTGGTCGTGAAGGGGAGGTTCCATCACTATCTCAGGCATGGACTTGAAGCGGTCGCATATACCAGAGCTGTGTTTTCTCTTGATGATGACTAGTTGTGGGTTGGTTGGACGTCTTTGCTCTTGCTTTTTTTTCTATGGACATGGATGTGTGTGTGCTTTGCATGAAATTTTGTTCTCTGATTGGTTACTGAGTAACCATTTTTTATTCCTTCGATCATATGCGATATTATCGAATGATAAGGAATGTGAATTTGAATTTCACATTGAGTTAAAATTCAATTTTGTATGGACAATGTAGCCTAATGCTTGTTTCTCTCCTGATATAAAAAGGAGATTTCACGGCTCATTGTAGAGTCAGCATTTTTGGGTCCAAGGCTTTGGAATCTGTACAGATAGTTTTAAGGTTGAGGGGTTATGAACATATAGTTCAGGAAATCATCCCGAGTAAGAATTTGTATATAGTTAGTATGTTATGCTTTTTAATTACTGATATCAAAAGAAATTTACAAAATTAAGATGGTTTTCTCTCCTGTGTGTGTGCCATGGATTATGAATGGAGTTATCAAGGGTTTCTCTTTTCAGTTTCAACAATTAATTGAAAGCGTAGTTAGTTTTCTTGCTTTAACTTAGGAAGTTAATCAAATGCTTGAAGAGTCAATTACATGTTCATGGTTGTATATGCTCAAGATTCTCGAAGAAGTACTATCTTAATGTATTGAAATGTCTCATGATAGTAATGTTATATGAAGATAAGTTCATAGTGTCAGAATTATACTCTGTATGAATCCGTTGCCCAATGGATGAGGCACTAAACAATGTTTATAGCCTTCTCTTTGGTATAAGACTATAAGATCTAAGTATGGTAACCCAATTACTGAACATAAACATATACTAAAACTTTTTCTTCCCTCAGGAGGTATTTCCTTATTGTTAGTGAGATAATTTCGTTGCTCTTCGGTGTCGGTACTTATTCTCTAGTCTACCAATACCAAGAATGGTGACTATTCCCTTGAGTGTGTAGGGATTGTGATCTATATACAAAAGGTGTTCTGATTAGTTATATGGCTTTCTTATGAACACATGTAGGTTTACCCACCTTGGTCCTACAGAACCAAAAGTGTAGGAGAGAATCAGTTCCTAACTAACTCTCGTTAGTTGGCCACTAGTTGTTGCAGTCATCCTTGATAGGGGTTGGCTACCTCTTAGAGAATTGTGATTGCTATGTGGGGAAAAACACCAACAGAATGGTGACTCCACTGGGGACAAACTC
Organism: Sequoiadendron giganteum; assembly: GCA_007115665.2. Taxonomy (NCBI): domain Eukaryota; kingdom Viridiplantae; phylum Streptophyta; class Pinopsida; order Cupressales; family Cupressaceae; genus Sequoiadendron; species Sequoiadendron giganteum. Next base: position 193,358,819 of record CM021102.1, read on the forward strand.
AGAAGTTTTGGTTGCAATCGGTGCTGTTATAGAGTCATATTAAATGACATGCTGTTCTGAATTTACATAGTGAATGTTTTCAAACTAAGAAAAAGGAGGTAGTTCAAATTAACCCTGATAGATCTTATGATCTATGATTTCTTATAAGCAAAGTTTTCAGAAGTTCTAGATTTATTCATTGAAGGATGATTTTATTTGGGAGAACTTGTGAGAAATTTAAAGAAAAATAAGAGTGAGAGAAGGACAATTAAGGAACCATAGAGGTCGGAGGTGCTTATCCAGAGTCTGTTGTCAAAAAATAAAGATAAGTATTAGACTTCCACGGCAATATATTATGATTGTGGAATATATTGCTGATGTTATGGTGCGACTTTGTAATGGGTAATGAAACCCATAATCTGATAGAACCTAGAAAACAGGCTATCAAAGGCTTTGAAATACTGTCCTCTGAAAGGAGGTGGTGACTCTGTCTGAAGAACCAGTGAATAAATGAAGAAATAGTCCCAGATTTGTGCTATCTATAGTTTGGAAAAGAGGTTGATACATGGTGCAAACAACTACCAGGTATTTCACCAAAACTAAAACAGTTCACTACTTCTAATGATAATGGGTGTTTTGATTAATGATAAAATGGTTCCAAATTTATATGTCAAGCATATACAAGGGAACAATGATTGGTTTTACCATACCTCTAGTAATACAATATGTAAAGGATTTGAGAAACACATTTGTATTGCATAAAATCTTGGAAAGCAAGGAATAGTTTTTCCAGTCATTAATAAACTCCTGGTTGAGCTAACAATTGATCTGCCTGATAATTGTATGCTAGTGAGTAGTCTCCCATGTGCAAGGTCAAACATAAATATGCCAGAAGAGCAAGCTGTATTAAGTCCTTTGGGGAGTTTTGTAACTCAAAGGTATATGTCTTTTATGTTTAGTGGTATCAGTAATCACCCTAATTCAATTCTTGAAAAAATTAGGAAGTATTTACCTCAATATACAGGGCATGTTGCAGAATCGGCTTCAAGGCATTTACAACATTTTTTAGATGTAATGGGTGATTATGAAATTGATCATGATGATGTTGTCATGAAACTATTTGTGCAATCCTTAAAAGGTGATGCTAGGGACTGGTTTTCCTATCTACCTACCTTTTTTGTTAACTCATGGAATCAGTTGGTGATTGTTTTTATGGAACAATTCAGTGAAAGAGTCAATCCCAACACATTGAGAAAAGGATTTATGGGAATTCATGTACAAGAGGAGGAATTAGTCCCACATTTTAATCTCAGGTTTTCAAGAGCTTTGAGGGAAATCCCTAAAAGAAATAAGACCAAATGAGGCTGAAAGCTTGGTAGTGTATCTAGGTGCTTTCAACAAGAGGATGAGTTTTTTATTAAGGGATAAAGAACCTACTACTCTTCGTCAAGCATACCAACTAGCTATGGAAATTGAAAATAATATGAAATTCTCAATGATGAAGAGGTGTCTGGCCGCAAGTATTGATTACCCTAGCCTAACCAATGTTAGTAGAATGTCAGAGCCAGCTATTCAAAAAATTGATGATAAAATTCTTGCTAGAATTGTTATAAGTCCGGGAATGCAGTTTGATGATAATCAGATCCAAGTTGAAACCTAGTCCAATTTGAGTGAAGATGATCAGGTTTCTTATGTATTAGAACTATATGATATGAAAAGGCAAGAGAAGGAATCATCATATGAGTTTTTTTTTAGATTGTTGAGAATCTTAATACAAATTCCTATGGATCAAAGGCCTAATGGTTATGAGTGCATTGATTTGTTTTGTGAACTATATTAATCAGGACTATGTTCCTTACTAGAGGAATTGAAACCTGCTAATTTGGCTCAAGTGATTCAATGGATAGAGATTGAAGAGTCGGCCAGGAATGCATCTACACAAAATAAAGGTGGGGCTCATTCATTATAGGATGTTTGCATAGGTAATGATGAAAATGAGAGGAAAAATGATTTAGGATTGTATGAGAAACCTATTGTGTTTCCTAATCCTAATTGTGATTCACATATCACTAAAATTTCGTTGCAGGCTAGTGATTATGATTTTAAAGGTAATGTTTGCAGTACTGAGAATGTAGCAGAAATGATATTTTTACCAGAGTTTTGTGGGGATGAAGAGAACTATGTTTGTTCCCAAGTGAAAGAACAATTGTCAAATAATTTATATCCAGAGTGTACCTCAGATATATTAGCATTAGAACAGGGAAGCTGTATAAATGTTGAACAATCCAAGGATATTGATACCTGTGATCAGAAGAGTACAATTGGAGGTAGCCAGTATTGTGATTAATACATTGGCCTTATGGTCTTTCCTGACTATCTATGTAAAGTGGAGATGGAGGTGTTACTACCCTTTGGCATTGATGTAGTCAGTAAGGGGTTTTTAGAGTGTGCTGAATTATTCACTTATGAATCAACATATTCAACAGATAGTGCTAAGTACGATGAAGCCAGTATGTATTGCTCTATCTTTTCTGATCAAAGTGAAGTTGATGCTTTTAAATCTATCTCTGAGGGTTTTTATATTGAGATGAAGGAAGAGGTACAAGAAAGGATGTGTATGGAGTGGTTGGAGATGAATGTGTTTGTGCATTCCATGAAGAATGATGTAGCCAATATTGCTAACTTCTATAATGCCCTGGTGTACTCCCAAATGACTGATTTCATGGAATGGCAACTAAACTTGAATAGGAAATGGCAGGAGAAAATTTCCTTGAGCTATGTATCATCTAGGTTAGGTAATGAAAATAAGGGTACTTTGCATACTATTCTATATGACAACTTTTAGTTTAATGTGCAACTTGATGATACTAGAATGGATGAGGTTATAGACCAAGTAAGTTATGAACGCTTCCATTTTCTTATACAATTAGGCCAACATCCTATGAAATATGACCAGAAGTAGGATGAGATGAAGTATTATCAGGGTCATATGTTGCTCTTAAAATGGTGGGGCAAAGCATTGGTTAGACCAGTACAGGGGCAGAGAGTGGATAGCCACCATTGTAGTCTTAAATGTGTTGGCTATCCCATGCACTTTGAAGCATCAAATGGTGAATGTTGCAAGCTTTTTTTCTGTTAGGAAACAGAAAGTTTTGTTTTTCATAGAGGTAAACCTTGATTTCTCTTGTTTGGTAGCCTGGGGCTACCATGTTTGTGTACACAGGTCTAGTTGACAGAACAAGGCAATGTCTCTATTGGATGGCTTGTGCAATTCAATAATCTAGTTTGTGAAACCAAAGGTTCTAGATTCTTGCTATGCCCATAAGGGGAATACATCCCTAGTCGGAGCCACTGATGGGAATTTCATTTTAAGTGATGAGAGCTGAGGTCTTAGGGTTTCGAAGTTACCCATTGTAACTTTGAATTATCGACTTTTGAAAACCCTCTTGTTATGTTCCAGCAGTGACTTATTACGGGGGGCAACCGGTTACCTTAGTGAGGTTTTATCCCTCTTGGGTTGTGCTTTACCAACCCCATTTCACCTGATTTGCCTGTCTTTTGCCAACACGGCTTATGTTCTATACCGTCGGGAGTTTCAGTTTGGGTCCCACTTGGATGTTTTACCTAAAGTCTATTGAACCGTCTGATCACTGGTTTGGATCTGGGCCGCTTCTTGCCGATCTTGCAGGTTTTCCTGCTAGCATCACCAAAGTGGTATGAGGTTCGCGAGATGTCGCCATCTGGCATAAGCGGATGTGTGGGTTTTCTTCTCGAGGTGTTGGCAATGACATGTGACCATCTTTCCACTAGCAATGGTCATTAATAATAGGCTTAATTATGGTTTCTCGCACACCTTGCATGAGTGGAGTAAATATTATGAAGGGTGTTGCGAGGTCTATGAGGATGTGACATGTGGCTTTTCTTCTTCTACTAATGGGACTGTGTGGGTCCCACTGTGTCATTCAGATCTATTGTTTTTGAGGGTTTTGATTGGATGTGTTTTCCCAGGCATCAAGGTGGATTGTCAGTATCCATTGACTTGATCTCAACCCTCTGTTTTGTCAAGTGTGTTCCAAATTTGGTGGTTCAATTTCAATGAGGGGGTGTGTGACTAGTCTGCGTGGCATATATCACCTGGTTGTTGCTCATGTCATTAATGGCATGGGTTTTTCTTCTCCAGAGGATCTCCACCTGATTCTCTTTGGCATGCGAGTAGTGCCATCCTATTGAGAGTATTCATGGTTATCTCGGTCACTAATTATTTGAGTGCTTGAATTGCTTTCAAGCAATTGTACCCTGCATGCTGGGGCCATTCTATAAATGTTGACTAAGTTGTGTGCAATTAACATTGCATCTTTTTATGTCTATGTGCAGGAAGGTTTCTTCTCCTATGTATTGCGAAGCTCTATTTCTTTTATGGATAAATCAATTAAATGAAGGAGTGCAAGGCTGGGATCCCAAGGGTTGTCAGTCATGATGGAGCCTGTTACACCCATATCGCCTAGGGGTGTTACAAGAAATATTGAAAAGAAGCCAGTGCACTGTTCGTCCCAAGTGACCATTTCGAATTCAAATGAATCTGATACTGACTCGGACTATAGGTGTTACTTGTCCACTTTAACTGAACTCATTGGAGTAAACGAGGAAGCCATGGTAGTTGAACTGATAACTGCATTAGCACTAGGTCCGGTTGTTAGGGGTCATGCTAGCAAAGCTGGTCGTGAAGGGGAGGTTCTGTCACTATCTCAGGCATGGACTCGAAGTGGTCGCCTGTACCAGGGCCGTGTTTTCTCTTGATGATGACTAGTGGTGGGTTGGTTGGACGTGTTTGCTCCTACTTTTTCTTCTGTGGACATGGATGTGCGCGTGCTTTGCATGAAATTTTGTTCTCTGACTGGTTAGTGAGTAACTATTTTTGATTCCTTCGATCATATGCGATATTATCGAATGATAAGGAATGTGAATTTGAATTTCACATTGAGTTGAAATTCAATTTTGTATGGACAATGTAGCCTAATGCTTGTTGCTCTCCTGATATAAAAAGGAGATTTCATGTCTCACTGTAGGGTCAACCTTTTTGGGTCCAAGGATTTGGAATCTGTACAGATAGTTTTAAGGTTGAGGGGTTATGAACATATAGTTCAGGAAATCATCCCGAGTAAGGATTTGTATATAGTTAGTATGTTATGCTTTTTAATTACTGATATCGAAAGAAATCTACAAAATTAAGATGGTTTGCTCTCCTGTGTGTGTGCCATGGATTATGAATGGAGTTATCAAGGGTTTCTCTTTTCAGTTTCAACAATTAATTGAAAGTGTAGTTAGTTTTCTTTCTTTAACTTAAGAAGTTAGTCAAATGCTTGAAGAGTCAATTACATGTTCATGGTTGTATATGCTCAGGATTCATGAAGAAGTACTGTCTTAATGTATTGAAATATCTCATGATAGTAATGCTATATGAAGATAAGTTCACAATGTCAAAATTATACTCTGTATGACTCTGTTGCCCAATGGATGAGGCACTAAACAATGTTTATAGCCTTCTCTTTGGTATAAGACTGTAAGCTCTAAGTATGGTAACCCAAATACTGAACATAAACTTATATTAAAACTTTGTCTTCCCTCGGGAGGTATTTCCTTACTGTTAGTGGGACAATTCCATTGCTCTTCGGTGCTGGTACTTATTCTCTAGTCTGCCAATACCAAGAATGGTGACTATTCCCTTGAGTGTGTAGGGATTGTGATCTGTATGCAGAAGGTGTTCTGATCAGTTATATGACTTTCTTATGAACACATGTAGGTTTACCCACCTTGGTCCTATAGAGCCAAAAGTGTAGGAGAGAATTAGTTCCTAACTGACTGTCATTAGTTGGCCATTATTTGTTGCAGTCATCCTTGATAGGGGTTGGCTACCTCTTAGAGAACTGTGATCGCTATGTGGGGATAAGCACCAACATAACCAATGCAACAAGTACATTGCTTCAAAGAGAGGCAAAATGTAGGCACAAAAAAATATACAAGTTGATCGAACACACCTGATCCTGATCTTACTAACATCGTTTCTTCTTGAATCATCCCCTTTACTAATTAATTTAATTAAATAATATTTATTTGATTAAATTCATCACATTTCATTTCTTAATCAAATAAATCCCCTTTTATCTGATTAAGTCATCATCTCCTATTAATTAAATAAATCAGTTTGTTTAATTAATCCTATAGTCCCTCTTTTAATTAAATAATTCATTTTATTTAATTAATCTCTAAAATCATCTCATTTAAATTAAATAAATTTATCTTTATTTGATTTAAAACTAACACCATTCTCTTTAATTAAATAAATCAAAACTTTATTTAATTAAGTCTAAAATCATTATTCCTCTCATTTTGGTTTATTTAAATCCTGAAATCCAAGTCAAAATTGTCAAATCACCTAATTTCTACTTAATTTGATCAAATCCTGATTAATGCTAATCCTAATCAGTCAAATCCTCTAGATTTTTCAACTTGCACAATAAATCAATTTATTTGATTTATTAAATCTTCATTTTACATTCAAAAGGGCATCTTTTATGGAATATTCTTCCAATTCAAAAACCCTCCAAAATGTGATGGGTACTTCCAACAAGGCAATTAAGGCCTCTTACATGTCCTTGGCCTTGAGCCAAGTGACATTAACTCCATTTCCTTCTCCCTCCAACATGTCACATTCAAATTTCAAATTTGAATCTCATAGCATTTATCATGCACATTAACCAAAATGCGCACAACCTTCACCCATTCACATCTTGACAAGTGGCACTTGGCCATTGGATGTTGAATGATCCCACATTGCTTAATTTCACTCATTCTCTTAGCTTGGAAATCTATAAATGAGAGACTCTTCCTCTCATTCTACCATCCACAATCCAAGCAAGTCTACTATACTTCATATCATCTACAATTTGAGCAAAGTTACTCTCTTCACATTGAGAGCTAATTTTGCCTACTTCAAAGAAAGTGTTCATCATTTTCATGATTTCATAGCAAGGTTATGCCAAAATCTCATCAAGGAGCTTCAATCATCCAAAAATTATCACAAAGCTTACAAAGGAGTTGGGAAAGGGCCAATTTCGACACACCAATTGGCACCAACTCCCCTATGGGATCAAAAGTTTGCATTTTTCTTAATTAGGATTTCATTTATCTTTTCTTGTTTGTTCTTCATTTTTCCTATTATTAAGCATTGTAAATGGATTTCATGGGTAATCCTTGTTTTATCTTGCATATGAGCTTACTAATGTGTTTGCTTCTTGTATTGGTGCAGGTATAGGATTAGGGTTCACAGGAAGAAGTGGAGAGAGTGGGTTGAGAGGTGAGAAGACAATTTTTTAATTTTCATTGAATGCATATGCCAAGAGAAAAACCTATGCCAAGAAAGGAGTCATTGGCATTCAAAAGGTTTGAGTGGGAGAGAAAATTATTGAAGTCGTAACTGAGAGGATCAGTCTCAGAAAAGATGTCATAACTTTATCATATAGTAACAAAATTAAGAACTTTAAAA